>JAQGEQ010000213.1:600000-1165840 GCA_034620365.1 Pegea sp. RAD2-039 | reverse complement strand
AGTGATATCAGAAAAATCGAATCTGTTCAGGCAACATTTACGAGATTGGTATGTAGGAAACTTAATATTAAATATGATAGTTATAAACATCGTCTCAGCTTCTTCAATTTAGGTACTTTGGAAATTGGACGGATTAAACAAGACTTAATTATTATTTTTAAAATTACCCAAAACTTATTAAACCTTCAATTCGATGATTTCTTTTCCATTAGTCCTTCTATCACGTTATATCAACTCAGACGACACACATTACATCTTAAAAAGCTCATATCACCTAATACGTTAATCAGAGCGAGTTTTTCTTTTCATTCCGCAAAATTATCACTTGAAACCAGCTGCCATCAGACAATGTCATGTCAAAACATGTCACTCGCGTTGCTCAAGCAGAAGTTGAACGGTTATAGTATTACCAACATTGTCATTTCTAAACTGTGATTTTTCCCTTTTTTATATTATAAACATTCTTTTTAATTGTTCACTGTTATATGTTTTGAGGGCTATCGAAATACCATGTGTTACATCTTTTGCTTTCTATATTTCTAACTTAATAGACATTGTTTGTGAGAATGTGTGTTAGCAAGAGGTGCTCTTTTCAGGCACCCTCTTTGTATTGAAATAAATAAGTTGCTCTTGGCGATCTGATTGAGGTTATAAAAACTTGTTATCCAATTTTGTAATACAGTAAAAATATTTGATGGAAGATGACGTTTCACACTCAAGACTTTTTCATTAAAAATCTCATTAAACTTTCATGAATTTTTTATTCAACTTTTCTTGGGTCTTTTAATCAGTTTTTTGATCTGATTTATTTTAGATTTTAAAACTATCTTTTACATCTTACAGCTTTTTAATAAAGAAAAGTTGTTTTTGGATTAAGTGTAAAGCAATTATATTTTTATGTAGAGTTGTACTTTTTCTAAATTTACGAAATATTATTGCAATATCATCGAAGATAAGAAATTAACTTAAACATTTAAATGACAAAAAACTAAAACTCGATTAAAAAATGAAGAAAAATGTTTACAAATTAGTTTTTTAAGAGTTTAAAATTTAATACTTTATTTAAATCAGTTTGAATACTCCAGATATATAAAATTGAGTAAAACTCAGATAAAAAGAACTTAAAAATCAAATAACAGCTTCATATGTAACTATTTTTGTCATGTTAACAGAAGACGAACATTACTACATAGTTAGCTGCTTTGTTGAAATCAACAACCTGACGTAATATTACAAAGAACGAAGCATTTAAATTGCTTGACGACTATTACATAGACTTTAGAAATAATTGAAAATCTATTTTTATTTGTGTCAAAAAATGTTCTCTAAAAAGGCATTAAAATATCTTTTAGAATTTACCAACAAGAGCCAGCAAGCATATTGTAAACAGCAGAGTTTGTAGTTATATTAAATTAAAATATTATAATATATTAAATTAAAAGGATTTATTAAATTAAAAGTGAAAGAGATCCTATAGGTAAGGATTATATATTAGAAGCGCTAAAGAATTAGATTCTTTATATCTAAAGAAATCTATAAATTTTCGAAAAAAAGTTTAAATTAGTTTATTTTAAATTTGTTGGTGTCTATTAACATAGAAAGAAACTACTTTCTTAAGGTATTTGACCCTACAATTTTTCACACTTTTTAAAACTTGCTTACATAGCCTTTTACAAATATAAACTTAAATAATTACCACTTACCATAAAAGTTTCTTTGATCTCATTTGCATAATACTATTGTTTATATTCTTAAAATAACAGTTTTGATTACTTTACCGAACATGAGAAAATTGATATTGCCAGATACTACAATCATAAGTTAAGTAATAGAGAAATTTACTTGATTTACTATCATAAGAACCACTTAAAGAAATATATTTGAAAAATTAAGCTCATTTAGACAAATACTAAAATGTATCTTCGATTTAAAAGTTTTATTATGATTAAAGTAACATAGAGAACAGTAACAATATTTACTTTTAATTTATTTTCAATTAGTTATTGCTAAAATAAATATTGTTGCAAGTCAAGTTTTAACCTACTTGTTATAAGGTTAAGATTTCAGGTAATCTTTTTCGATTTAGTTTAATGTAAAATAAACTGTTTTTACATATTTATAACTATATGTAGAACTTTTAAAAAAATGTCTTTATAGAATTCGGAAAAAGTAAAATACTATTATCAATTTTAAAGAAAAAATCTAAGTTAATTCAAATCAATAATTTTTAATAATTTACGAAATAATAAAAAAAAACTAATCAATGAAACTAATGAGTTACAAAAGAATTATTTTCCAAGTGGTAAATTTTCACATCCTTAATTATAAACTAATTATTTAATCACGCTTTCTTAGAAAAAATCCAAATTTAAACAATTCATTTAAGCTGGAAAACTAAAAAATCAATAGCTAATTTTTTTAAAAATAATTTCTCCATCAAAAGAAAAACAAGTGAGAAATAAACTGTTACAATAAATCCTCGTATTCTTAGATCTTTTTCGATTATCTTATTCAATACTGCTTTTTAAATGAGGGTTATAAATTGATGTATGGCAAAAAAAGAAATGCATTGTATTGGAAACAAGTTTATATGATCAAATATTTTTCAAACTTTAATTATTATGATAGTTTATATTACATTAATGCATTTATTTTCATCTAAGCTTGATTTGAAATACCAGCGAATAGTTATCAGATTAACCTTTTAATGTTTGAAAGGTAACCTTTATGTTAGTTTAAAAGTTATTTTATTTATTAGTGAGTGACAATCAATATAAACTTTTATATTATAAACTTATACAATTTATTAGTTATTAATACTATTATTAATTTATAATTAATTATTTATGTCTTTCTGTGACAGAAAAAGTTTAATTAAATATTAAAATTAAATTTATATATGATACTTTGAACAATTTGACATTTAAGAAGACTCGCTTACATGCTTATAGTACACATTTTGTTGAATCTGGAAATCATTCTGTGACCCATTGCAGAAGAAAATAAATTGACAAAATAATAATTCTGACTTTCCATGAAATAAAACGTATAAAAAAACAAATTAGCTTTGAGTTTAAAATCTTTTTAAACCTGACCTCGGAACACTGATCGTTGAAAATTGTAAATAGTACATGCTTGTTAATATATGAAAAACGAATCAGCAATTATTCAAAAATATTTCCGTCAACTAACAGACAAATTAAGTTTAATTTAACTACAACTACAACTAAAATCATTAAATTTTAAAATCAAACTCAGTAAAAGCTGTTATATAAAAGCTCTCTGAAATATTTCTATTTGAATGAAGTATTTGAAATCAATACAAAAATGAGACAAACGTTTACATTTTTATATAATAAAAAACCTAAACTTGAAATTTCAATAGATGTATGTTTAACTAGCAAAATTAAATTGTTAGTAGCTCAAAATATCTCTTAAATTACCTTAATTTACATTAGTAAAACATGCTAGTACAGCAGTCTATATTTAAAACATTTTTCTCTCTTGGAGAATAGCCATGTAAAAAGCCTTTTTTTCTAAAAACGGCAAGTATATATACAATTTAAACGGTTTACAATGCTAGGTAATATAGCTTGGCTGGAAAGTAACAGATCAAATTGAAAATTACTTCTGTTATTTGTTTCATAAGAAAGAGTTTATGAATCATAATTATGACTGAAACTGACTGCTAAGATTAAGTCAAATTAAACTTATTTTGACTTCTATCACCAAATTAAACTATTTTGTTACTTCTAAAACCTTATTCTTCAAATTTACTTTAAATTAGAAAAATAAAGATTATTGTTACATACATCTATTATTTGATCTTAATTGTTCTCCGTAAAATCAGCATTTAAACTGTCTAATTTGTATATCAGACGTATTTAAAAACCTTTATGTGAATTTTAGATTGAAATTATTATAAATGATAAATGTTTAGACTAAGTTAAGAGCAACGAAAAAAAGTTTGACTCAACCAATTATTTGTAAAATATTCCGTTGAAGTCCTAAAGATTCTTCTCGTGAATTTTTCATTTATATTTTACAGCATCATTTAGAATAAAGAAATTGAATTTAGAAGAAAATTGTTAAAGTGATTGCGTGTAATGGATAATATGAACTTTTCGTCATCAACAAGTGAAGAACCAGCGACAATTTTTTCAGATTTACCCTCGTATCAATCTTGGCTCAATTCTTTCAACAATCAATCAACCTCATTTTTAGCAAATTTTCAAAACCGTTTTCCAACTTATGTCCCCCCTTCATCAAATGTTGTCCCATTAATCACACAACCGACATATTTGAACACCTTTACTAATCCTTGGTTATTTTCAACTCAAAATTTGGTACCACAGGTACTTTCTTATGTATTTCATGTGTTTATTTTGATTTTATTTTTTGCACATTATTATAAATATTTTATTCAAACTCGCCATAATACTATCGCTGTAAAATTGAAACAACTTAGCAGTAGAAGTAATAAATATTTTTCTAACTTTAAAATGTACAATAAAAAAGGACTTTATTCCTTCTCAGATTCCCATTGCTTCTATGCATCCTTCATACTATGATCTAAATTTGAGAAATTATCAGGGTAGCTACTATTCTACAAATATTACTGTACCAGGTGAAAGTGAATAATATCTTTGAAATTGTTCAAAAATTTATGGTTTTTAGATCGGCCGTCAACCTCTTATTCTACAAACTTCTTAACCGAGCCACATCAAAATGTTACAAGCGTTGTAAGTTTTTATGTATTAAGGTTTGATTAAACATTCTAATAGTTCTTAAATTAAATAACTAAATCTATGAAATTAAAACTGTGCTTAGTTTCTTTATAAAAAAGTTTTAAAGTTTTAATGTATAATTGTATGTTGTACAGAATGAAAATATGACTGAAGCAGTCAATTTAACCACAACCTCAATTTACAGTATACCTTCACAAGTACAACAGACACACACAGGTATTTGATCGAACATATTTGTTTGGTATCCATAAAAAATTTCAAACTTAGAAAGTCTTTGAATTAAGAATTCAGGAAAGATTTAAAAGTTTTAAAAGTTACCTTTCAAAGGTTTTAATAATTTAACAACTCCGATATTTTGTTCATATAATATTACCAATTATGTTAAGCAGAATAATACATTTATTCAATTTTAAATCTGATTAAAGTCTGTATTTATTTTCTTTTTAAAATCATTTTAGTCCGTGAAAAATAATGACCAAAATTTATAAAATATTTGTTAAGCTACAGTTGAAAAACTAACAGTCAAGAACAGTAAAAACAACTGATTAAGTTTATTAACGTAATTTAAACTACTTAACTCATCTAGCTATTATTAGTTTAGTTGTTGCTAAACTTATAAAAAATGTTATTTTTAGAGGAACAACAGGGTACTTCAAGCTTAGCTTTCAAATGCAGCAAATGTCCTCGATCATTTAAATACAAAAGCTCTTGGAAAAGACACGAGTTTCTACATACAGGTAAGATAAAAGTTTAAGTTTTTAGCTATAATGAAACAAATATTCAATTATATATATATCTTTTTTAAATATATACAAATTTCAATTTTCAATAAGAATGCTTTTTATTAAGCTTACAGATTCTAACTTAAAACTTTTATCAAAACTAAATGTTAGGTCATCGATAAATTTCATTGAGACAAATATACAATTTTATCATAAAAAGTCAGATTTAGCGACGATTTATATTATTACATTGACAATATAGTTCTTCTTGTTTATAAACTAAATTTCTATTTTATCTAAGTAAACAGTTTCGTTATAAAAAAGAAGCTTAAACCATTTTAAAACTATCACTTATTTTTCTGTAAATTTACGAGAAATCGACAAGTGATTTAATGATTTTAAGGACAAAGACCTCATAAATGCAAATATTGTGGCTTTAGTTTTAAGTTGAAACATCATTTACAAGAGCATCTAAGAAAACATACAAAAGAAAAACCTTTTCAGTGTTCAAAATGTCTAAGACGATTCATGCATTCAGGTAATAAACTGTTTTATTTTACAGATGGGTTTTATGCAAAATATAAATAGTTACAACATTTTTATCAAACCAAAAATATTTGACGGCTTTTGTAAGATTTTCAAGAACAAATTTGTACAAAAATTTACACAAAAAAATAACATTTTTTATCTTATTCTTAAATTATTATTTAACAAATCAACTATTTCAAACTAGGCTCATATTCACAACATAAGAGCAAAAAGTATTGTTGCTGTGTACAAAGTGGTGCTTCATCGACAGTGACATCAAGTAAGGGAACAGATCTCACTGTTTTTGTAACTCTTTAATGATTTTATACAGATTTTCATACATTTTGTTCTTACAGATACATAACTGTAAAGCTGATTTATACAAAAATGATTCTTCTGCTGTTATGTTTCCTTTCCAAAGATTAAGCTGTATATACGATATACTTAAAAAGTATCTTTTAAAAATGCTTATCCAAAAGTAGAATCTCAACTGGGTTATCTGTCCACCAAGCCGAATAGCCTATCCCAAATAGTCGAATAGTCCATCCCAGCTAGCGTCACTGGAAAAAACTTTTATAAATAGGGGTTTGTCTGGTAGGATGATGGAATATAAATATGCTGATAATGACTATGAATTTAAGGTAGTAGAATCGTTGGTAGGATCAGAGACTGAATTGTGCTCATCAGAAATATGGAAATGAATGTTAGAGCACAAGATCTTGGTATTAAAAGAAGCCTACCATCAAGCGGCAAGGCTTAATGAAGCCCTGGATATTGCCACTGTGGGATAAATGCTCAACATACGCAAGAATATTAGAGCTTGATTTTTATAGATTAATAATTAGAAACTCATCAATTCTACCTCTGGTTATAACAGAGGATATTCCCGAACCTAATTCATTTAAATCTGGCAAGTTTGTTTCCGATAAAGACATAGATACCAGGAACTGTATCTTTGATCCAGGGATCAAAAGGAACAGTAATGTAGAGTTTGGGCGATCTAAAAGATTATCAAAAGATCTACCTCTAAATCACTACGGATGGGACAAGTTTGATTTTTTCAATTTTGTGACGTTTTTTGTAATTGTAATCATATAGTTGTTTTGTACAGAATTTCTTATCATTTGTATTATGCTCAATTTGTTACTCTATAAGATTCTTGATAAATGTATTTTCATTACAATTGAGAAAGATCCTTTTTATGTCAGCTAGGTTGTAACCTCATATATGTTCATCTACGACGAGATTGGTTTCAAAGTTCAACCAATCAAACTTCTATCTCCTTTAATTATAACACATAATGATTAAATAATCTTATAAAGCATGTTTGTTACAGAGTTTTATTAAAATTTCATAATATAATAATAAAATTTACTATAATATTATTAATATTATATTAAATTCAGCTACATTTAAAATGATTTTATCAAATAACCGTGATGAACAGAACTCTGATTCTTCTGTTTTTTACAATGCTTTATACAGAATTCAACTTGCTTTTTATTGTGTATATTCTAACAACAACTTTCAACGAACTTATTAAGCCTGTTTTGATGATATGTTTATTTATTTGTTTTTAATTAAATTTTGCAAATGAAAGCATTAATTATACGTTGAAAAAAATTAACCTATGAACATGTTACAAATTAACCAGGTCATGTGGTCAGCACACGGTAGATCATTTTCGGGTTTATGTTCAGAGGCACAGCTGCTACTCCACAGAGTATTATTAGAAGTCTTGAGCGGTATAATTTTGAATGAAGACCCTTATAAGGCTTATGGTAGATTGCAATCTTTAAATTATTCTATTAAGTTGTCAATAGTTTTAAATAATAATACAAGGTCCGAAAAGAGACGTTGATGTTGCAAGGATGTATTACTTAGCATATAGAGACAGTCTTTGTCTCAGTAAAAGGATACACAGAAATTAAGAAAAGCTTTTCGGGTGAATGATCTTTAGACGGATTCAAGTTTTGTAATATCTTTTTTAAGCTGAGGACTTCATACGCAAGAAAACTCTAATTTCGGATAGATTTATGTGGTGAAAAGCTGAACTATTTCTTGTCTCATTTGCTAATTTAGTATGAAGTTCATGAACTAATTCTGAAAAAAAAATTGTGGATCCATTTTAAGTCTTTAAAGATGAAGATCCTCCGATCTTTCCTGAGTTGACATCGGAAAATTTTTGTCTAAATAAAAGTCAGCTGATGTTGAGTTAGAGCTTGAAGGTTTATATATTAACTTGAGAAAAAATTTGTCGGTGGCGAGCTTGAGTTGTCTCGATTGAAACCATAGATTAGTAGATTCCAAAAAATATTAAAGTACTATTTTATACTAAAAAGTTTGGCATCGTCAGCAAAAAGCATTAAATTTCGAGATTTTTCAGTGATGTAGTGTCTGTAATGTCATTGGTATAAATATTTAAAAATAGAGGGCTAATAATCTTCTCTTCGAAAACACCACTAAAAACCTTAAAAAACATGAAGAATTTTACATTAATCACGACTTTTGGTTGTCTATCTTTAAGAAATTGCTCTATCCAAGAGATTGGGTTAATGTTAAACTGTCTGAGAGTTTCTGATTGTATTGGAGATGTAAAACTGAGTCAAAGGTGTAAATATATGATAATGGTTGTTAAATTGTTTGCTGGAGAATATATTCACATGTGGAGACACAATAACAGCTGATTATGACCTGTAAATAGTCTTGATAAGGTACTTAACTATTTATTCTTAGCAAGTCTGCAAATGATATTACCTTTATTAATGAACGATTCTTAAATGCATTTTTCATGAAAATATTTATAAAAATTTACTTTTTGTCCCTTGCAACTTATAGGCTTTTAGTAAAAGTCACTCTGTGATGAAAAATATCTCAAAAAATATATTAGTAAATTAAGCAAGAAGCCAAAAACATTACGTAGTTCACAATAGTTCCCGGTAACTTGTTTTTAAATGTAATTAATCACGCTTACTTACTTACTTTATAATTGGCTAATAAAACATAAATATTTACCTATAGACTGTATAAGGTCGTGACTAAAAAAACAAACTTGGCATTAACTGGTTGTTGTTTTTATAAAAATGATATATTTTTTATTAACAAACTAACTTTATTTTGTTTTATATCTTAGATAAAGTATAAAACATTATACTTTCAGCAGCTCATTAAAACATAAATAATAATTAAATGCAAAACTTTTGAAAAAGTAAGTTCATTTTTTTTTATTTTATGTAAATGTATAAGTGAGTTTTTTTTAATTACAAGATTTTAAATTTCTTTCAAGTTATAGATACTACCTGATCATAATTGTATTTTAAACCCGATTAAACACGAAGATTACGATAATTAATGCCAGGCAACATTTAACGAACTTTACATACTATTTGAATGATCTTTCTATACATATATATATGGATTCTCATGCTTTAATACTCTTATGAAGCTCAAGTTGTGTTGTTTAAAACTTAGAAACCAAGAAACATTCTAAGGATTTGTAAAAGCCAAACACAATGCTACATAAATATAATATATAATACTCACATTCGCAAAATTAATTACCACTATTCTTTGTAGTCAAGTAAAATATTGCTTTAGAGTTGACAAAATAATCTTATTAAAGTTTTAAGAATAATTCTATTCTTTAATCTAAATTTCAAAGCTTCAAAATTATTTATGTATTCTCTAAAAGCTTAAATATTAGGATAACTAAAATATATGTTTTTTAAGTAGTTAAAAAATATTTTGTTTACTATTTAAGTTCATGTATAAAAAACGTTACTAGTTAAACATTTTTGTTTTCTATTTATTAACTTTGTAATGTTTGCAAAGTAAAATTCCTACAAAGTTTCAGCTCGGATGCAGTTTCAAGCCAACTTATCAATGGCAGTCATTCAAAATCAACAGTTGTAATTATCTTGTTCGTTATCTATCACCTATTGTAAATTTCTTAGTAGACGCCTGTCTTTAAATATTGACATTTCATAATTGACATCGTACAAAGGGGCTTTCCTTTTTAGTTTATTTGTTTAATAGTTAACCACAAAATTCAAAAAATAATTCAAATGATTTTGAATAGCTAATTAACACAAAGATTTGATAAATCTCACTTGTAATCATGTGCAGGTTAGTGGAAAAAGTTCTTGCTTATTTTCATGTATCTAGTGAAAAATCATAAACTTCTATTCAACTATATTCTCACTTTTTTTCTTTATCTAAACGTTACACCGATAATCAAACAAAGTTGTGACTTTCAATTTAAAATTATTATAAGTTTACAAAAGATTCAGTATTCTATATCAGTTTCTGAAATTTCTGTTCTACTTCTATTTCAGTTTTCCAATTCAATATGAATTGAAAATGCCTCTAATTTTCATATCGAACCTTAAATTCAAACTTTATTTTCAATTTTTTGAATTATTTCAACAATTTTTTCTCGGTAATTTGTATCAGTGAAACATCAAATTTTGTTTTTGTGAAAAATTGCTTTTAATTTCAGAGTCATTTTACTTCTGCATCATCTTCGAATTTTTCTTTTAAAGATTAAAATTAATTTGATTCGAGTTCTCTACCAAGCTTAATAAATTTTAATCATTTTGCGTCATTCAAAACCTAACATTATTTCTAATTAGCTTTCAAATTAAGCAAGCTCATAAATCATTTAAACTTATCTATAAATATTAGAGAATCTATAAAACGAAGAACATTGAGAAGTAGATGGAATCTGTAACCAAAAATTAAAACATTGCTGAGAAAAATGCCATAATACTTTTTTCTCTTTTTATTGATTATTTATAAGCATTAAACAAATGAACGAAAATAATTTTAACTAGATATAAACATAAAAGTAATCTTCAGTTTGTAATGTAACTTAGCCAAAATCTAATTTATTGATTGCTGCACCATCATTTGAAACAATTATTCCAAGAAGCTATCTTGGGAGTTAGAACACTTTAATTAGATATCGATATCATACAAAGCAATAGACTTTAAAAAGGAACTTTTCTGGAGTGAAACTAAGTTTTAACTTTTATTCTTTGGGACAATGAACTTTTGACTTAAGCCTCAGTTCCAAAAGAGGCTGAGTAGTTACTTTAGTAAAGTAAAAAAGTTAAAGTTAATATCTTTAAGTTTTACTGCGCAAATGTAAAAATGTCAGCTTTTTACATTTACTTTTTTAATTGACTAATAACGCTTGGATTTCAAAGATTCATGAAAATAAAAGTGTTTTCAAGAGGTTAGAAAGGTTTCAGCATAATCAAGTAATAAACTGTTAAGGTTTAGAATATGTTTATTAATAAAAATATTTGTAAACTCAAGTATTTAAAAGTTGGGGGAAATTTGATAATGACCATTAATTTTTGTATTATCTTTTAGATTAAAACATACTTTGCATAAAATCTACATAATTGAGAAATAATTGTCATTAACATATCAATTCACTAATTAGATATTTGAAAGCGTTTTCATTGACGCAATAAAAGATTTCATTATATCTTTAAGCTATTAGGAACTTCAAAATTTCACAGTATTTGTAAACGTGTCATGAATCTTTTTGATATCTATGTTGTTCGGCTAAAGATAAATATGACCTAATTTTTTTACTTATTTGTTTAATAAAAAGACTTACATTATATAAACAAAGCTTATAAATACGTGGACCAGCTCAAATACAAAACTTCCGACCCATAGGGTACCACACTTAACTAGTTTCACTTGCATCATGAAAACTATCTTGTTGCTTTAAGATCCAATTTTCATAAGTTATTACAACCTACTTATTTGACATAAACATGTTATGACTGATGTTGATCAGAAGACTGATAAAAAGAAACTACTGAATAGTTACTGTTTGGTAATTCGATACTTAATTTACTACAGATTTCATTTGACATTTCATTATTGGTTTAGAACATCATTATACAAATAATAAAGCTTAAGAGATACCACGAAAGCCAAATGTTCGTGAGCTTTCATGTTGTTAATCATCTACTTATTATAAAGTTTACTCTGATTCATTTATTTTGCGCTTAATCACAACAAAAAATTAAGAATAGTTTTCAATTAAAATTGCATGAATACAAATTATTACTCACAATAATAATCTTTCACTTTTGATGGGGATATGGGGATGGCGTAAAGACATTTATATTCTTAAACGTTAGAAGTTTTCTGGAACAGATTCGTTTTCCTTATGGTAGATGCTTTGCTTTATCTCTTAAAGGCCCTTAAAGAGTTCTAAGCTCAAGATTTTGCTGTTATTGCTTGAGATTAAATAGCATTTTATTGGCATTCTTTGTTTGTAGATAGTTTATCTAATCTAAATTGTTAGAAATCAAAAGCTTTTCGGAAATTTAACTGCTTTGTTTTGTAATTTTATAGAAAAAAATATATAGAATAATATATATAGATTCTAATAAAGAAAATATAAGATATTTAAATATTTATGAATGATTTTTTTTGCTTATTTTTCATATGCATCGATTTTTCATCATTTATATTTACGATAAACGTCTGGAAATAATATATTCTGATAATCTTTTTGTTTCTGATTTAATTTTCAAAAACATTTTACCCTCATCAAGCTCAAACGTTCTCAAAACGTTTTTCTGTCTTCTCAAGTTTATGTTTGAAAACTTTATTCGCCTTTTTTGATATGTTCAGCAAGTTTATTTTTAATTGGCCTATAAAAGTTAAAATCAAGTAAAAGGTTAGATACTACAGGCTTGTCTATAAATCTGTAAAATCCCCTATTTACACCAAAAACTTATTGATATTTTAAAATAAAGCACTTTGGGAATTTCATATCCTTTATTTCTTGGATACAACTTGAAAACATGTTCTTATGATAATACAAAAGAAATTAAAGACTAACTAACACTCAGTTTTTGAGTTCTGTCACGTGAGCATGATTAATTATCGGTGTTTGAAGAATCTAACATTTATTAGCACCAGTTTTCTACGCGCAAAGGAAATGTCTAGGCCTTCTTGCCAGAAAAAGAACCACGTTTAAGAAAACAATTCTTGACGAGTTATATTCAAAACATAGGCAAGAAAAAAAGAGTTTTTGTTTATAAATAAGACTGCTGAAAAAGTTCATACTAATTAGTTTCAGAAACTTGAATACATACATTCAATAAACGATTCCTTAGTTTTGAAGTGATTAAATAGGTATAGCTAAGATCTGCATAAGCAAAGCTAAATTTATTTGTATTGAATTTGAAAGTTTAACGTATAAGCATTTACAACAGCTTTCTTATAAAATTATATTTAAGTTTATTAGTTTTTAAAATGAAAAGAGAACTTAAATTTATTTAATTTGCGTTCAAAAGCAAAAATAAATATTTTTCATTTTCAAAAATTACAGAAGTTTTGGGTTTAAGAATTAATTTTTATTCAACTGAACAAAGATTGTACGTTTTTTGTTACCTTTTCTATTATATCAAGTTTCCAACTACTTCCGATTCATTTTTTATAGGCCTAAATAGCTAATCATACAATTAATTCTTAAATAATTGTCAATTGATTTAACTAACACATTTTAACGCTTCAAGTTTTAACTAGATTATATGAGATAAACGTAACTAATCTGAAATTATCTCTATAGTATGAATGCTTAATTTAAATTTCAATATTAATATATAATTTGTATAACTATTTATAGTTATCTAAGTGTTCAATTACTTAAGAAGAATTTCTGCTAATAAATTGTATTATAATTACTAAAAAGTTTTAGTATGCTGTAAAACATTTCTAAAAGTGTTAACTAACTAATTTTAATAGTTTTAAAAAAGTGTTTAGCAACAAAGAAGGCAAAGATTTAGAGATGAAAACTAGATTAGAAATTAGTGTTGATTTTTCATTTAGATTAAAACAATTTAGTTTCTTCAAAATTCATATCAATTGACTATTTTACTACTTTTTTAAGAGCTTTTAAATTTGTTAGATTAGTAACAATGACCGATGAAATTTTTCGTAAATACATTGAAAAGTTAGCAAATTCACTTTACACCTTCCCACCTCATCAAGTTCCATTCTGGTTCTTGCTACATGCTAACGTTAGCATTCCATCAATAACAGGACTAAGCTGGAACTCTAGCTATCCTTATTTTATTCCTAATATTTCTAGCTCATTAATGCCTCAATCTCAACCTTGGAAAAACTTTTTTAAAACTGAAACCACAGTACGTTTGCTTTTAATTTACTCAACAAAACTTGCAGATAATCAATAAATTCTCATCTCGTTTTTTTTTTGCATTTTTCTGAACAATTATTTTGCAGAAGCCAACATTGCAAACTTACCCAATTGATTTGACAACGAAACCCTCTCTTTCTTCAGAAAAAGCCAACCAAAATGGTCTGTGATCGCTTTTATAGATTTTAACTTGAAAAAGTTTTAAGAAGGCTATGGCTAGTCCTCAAGAATTTTTAAATCAAAAAATATAAATACATAGTTAGAACTTGTTTATCAAATTAATGAAAAAGAGTCAATAAAAGTTATTTATATGTCTAAGAAACATGTATCATATAAAGTTGTAAAATATTAGGGACAAAATATCATTTGAAATCATCTATGAAACTGAAATTGACTATTTTGTAAAAAAATGTAAAAGCTATTTTAGGTCATGTGCCGATATTTATTTTCTGTTACATATCTTTCATACATTTAGATTATGATGATACTGCAAAATTTCACAACTAAATAAAATGTTTTACAAAATCTTATTAGTCACATTAAATAAATAAATATGTTTACTAGAATGAAAGTTGAAAATCATCGTATGTATGAAAAAGTAATTTAAATACTTAACCATATATATTTATTATCTTACATGTTTCTATATTACTTAAGTATAAAAAACAAAGAAGTAGGCATATTTTTATTATTAATTCTATAAAATTTAATCGAAGACTTTTTATAGTTTATCAATCATCAGATGACATTCCTCTGGTTTCAAAAGCCGTTTCTTCAGATTGCAAGCTATCTCGCGAGTTTGAGCCACTTAAAGTTAGCTAATACATCATATAAAATGACAATGAAATAAAATTGACAAACTGATTCAGCAAAATTTTCTGTAAAACCGAAATGCTGTAGAATAACTAATGAAAATGTTATTTCTATTACTTCTTAAATACAAAACTGATCAATGTAAATTTAGAGTGAAAAAAATTTAAAAGACAACTTAATGAACTCACGAAGAGCATTCAATTCAAGATCAAATACTTTACAGTTAGCACCACATAATCAAATTGCTTCTACAAACCATTTGAACTTTTTTCCTTTGTATTTTCAGCACATGTTGGTGAGTAGTGACTCTTTAACAACTTTATGAAATAAATGTTTCAAAGTTGGTAGTAAAAATAAACTACTTAATCATTAGGATAACTTTTTGTTTTTTAACCATATATAGTTTTTAAATCTTATGACTTTTTACAGGCTCTAAGTAATCAATACATGTTTGCTAATCAAGTAGATTTAAAAAAAAACTTCCAAATAAGCCAGGAGCCTTTTATTAAGAACTTAAATGTGAAGAACATTGTTGGTGTCAGTAGTTTACTTAAAAAAGTGAAAAAGAAGGAAACAAAACAACACAGTCAACCTAAGAATCCCAAAAATAGTAAGATTCTGATTATAAATTTGTCAAACTATAAAATCACAGTTTAAAGAGTTTTGACAATTATAAAACCCAACGCGTTAATCATCAGTTAAAATCATTATGAAAAACTTTGGTGAGAGACAAAAGTTTCAAATTATACTATTACAACATTAAAACTGGTTACAGTACTTAGAAATAATATCATTAAATACTTTACTTTAAACGTTTGTGTGTGCAAGGATATTTTATAATTAACTGAATGCCAAAGTATTTTAATTTTTCATTCCAACTAAACTGATTAATTCTTTGAAATATTTTTTATTAAAGAAAAATCAAAGTCATCTAAAACTGTTTGCAATGCCCAAAATGAATTTTCTTGTAAGCAATGCAAAAAGAGTTTTAAAAAGCAAAGTTCTTTGAAGCGGCATGAATTTGAACATTCAGGTGAGATTAATCAAACAATATTCTTTTTATAAAAAAAAGTTTTTTTATTTCGAATGGTTGTAAAGTGATATAAAAATTTCTAATAACCAGGTATCCGACCTTACAAGTGTAAGAATTGTTTGTCTGCTTTTAAACATAAGCATCATTTAATTGAACACACACGATTACACACAAAGGAAAAACCCTATCAGTGCCAAAAATGTCTAAAACGGTTTTCTCATTCAGGTAATTATCAACTTAGCTTTCTTAATTCTGGCTGATGATAACTATTTGAAAAATAAATGTCTTCGTATATCAGCTATTATTAGAATTAAATCAATGATAAAAAAGCATTTGGTTGTTTTTTAGGCTCTTATTCTCAGCATAAGAACCATCGATTTCCTCATTGTAGGCCTCCAACAAATGAAGCTCAACAAATCACAACAAAATGTAAACAAATTGAAATTATTAAAATGCAAAACATAATTTCTAGTTACTTCGACTTCTTACTGTATAGCAGTTACATAAAGAGAGTTTTGTATGATTTTAACAACTAAAAATATTCTTTGTTAATTTTAGAATATATTGTAATAAATCAAAAGATAAAACCAAAAGAAAAAAAAAGGTTATACAAATAGTATATAAAGATTTAAATGTCATCTAAAGCTCCATTTTAAACTAAAATCAATAAACGAGATTATTGTATTGTTTCTAGAAAACTTGGATTATAAGATGAGAAAAAAAAACTGTTTCACCTTCAGGAAATACTTAGTCAAAATTACTAGTAAAGGTTAACTGCAACGTTTACATGAAATTCTTTTAAACTGCTACTTGACTCTTGTTATACAGAAAAACCAAAAACGTTTATGTATTTTTAATGATGTTTTTTTGAGTTGTGTAGTGTTTTTGCATCGTCGTATCATCAACTTGATTTTAGGTTAATCACTTACTAATGAATTGTTTTAAATTTATTTACTTTTAGCTTTTATGGTTGAATTACTTTTGAAGTTGTAGTCATTTTATCCTAGATTTTGTAAACATTTTAAATTCTTCAACTAGTTTTTAAAAAACTGAGTTAATAAAGCATAATATCTAGTTATTGATAATTATGTGTTATCGAAACTATTCTTTAAATGTGTATACTCGTTTGCTGTGACTAAGAGAGAGTTTCTTGCTGTGTTTTCAAATAAAATCAGTTGCTGGCATAAATGTATCGAGCTTATTGATAGACTTATTGCACAACTGCCATTTTTATTACAATAAACTCTAGAAGAAATTTATCTGTATAATAGAAAAAGAAATGCTGATTATGAAGTTTTATTCAATTTGTAGAAGGCTACTTACAGTAACGATAGGCCACAACGATACAAATACATCACTTTCTGCTACAGAATGATTAGGCCTATGTAGAATAGTCAGGAATGACACATTTACGTTAGCAGCCAAATACTTTACTAGTACTTATTTCAAATATACCACAAAAACTTAAATAAGTTATGTATGAAGTGAACTCATTTAAGATACAAAAACTGAACTAATAAGTAGACACTTGTGATTTACATAAAGTATGATTATGGTAAGTATACTTTTGCTTAAGTCTTTTTTATTTGAAATATCTAAATAGAAAATATTAACAAAGTATTTAGTAATTTGTTCGTTCAACATTTAGTTTAACTGACTATATTTAATTTAAACTATTTGAAATTCATTTTTGTAAGATCATAGATAATGTATTTTGTTAACAATTTATTGGAAGCTTCAAAATAATACATTAAAGAAAGATACTTGCAGCTGCATCGAATAGATTTTGAGGAGTTTAAGAAGTAATGGTTTTCAAATATCTCTTTTTAAAATGAGAAAAATGTAATCAATTTACCGAAAGAGTATTTCCAAAGTGACTTCAAGAAATAGTTTCACAACTACTATTGTAATTGGCAGTTACCTCTTCTTAAAACACAAGCAACAGAGCTTTTTTTAGCTTGACTTTTGAAAGTCTCTGGTATTCTGCAAAGCTTTGAAAGGATTAATTAAAGTTATTTGATTCTGCTTTAAAATGATAACATTTATAGAATTGAAGAAATTACAAGACTATAAAGTAACATGAGTTTTACTTGAACTACAGAAAAAATTAACACAATTTTCTTAGTAGTGTGCAACTTACTTCTGGCCCATGAAGATATTTACTAAAACTACATACTTCACAATACTTTGCAAATTGATGTTGAAAGTTTCTCTTAATTTTTTTAAGGGTAAGTAATTTTAAGTGTTTTATTGGGACACGAAACCCACAAGTATTAAATTTCTTAGTATCGGCTCCTATAAAAATACCATTTCGTTTGCTACAATCTGAATTTTATATATATTTCAAAATACAAACTAGTTTTCGATAATAACTACCAAATACTTGTAATTGATAATATTTGTACTTGTTTGTTATATATAGTTATATAATAATATATAAAGATTTACTAAAACAGAAAATCTATTGCTAATTTAGAAAATGTATTTCACATATATATTTTATGTAATTATACTTGACTTTTTTAATTTGTAATTTAAGTGTTTATGGAAAATATTTTAAAAACAAACAAAAAAATTTCTCTAAGAAAAAATCTAAAGTAAAAAAATAAAACTTTTGAAAGTTTTAATTACCCATTATGAAATAACTTTCTTTGGTTTGTAAAGTCAATTTGCACATTTGATCAAAGTCATTGATTAAAGTAATTACTGTTCCTTCAGAAAACCTTCCTTTGTATACCTAAAGAATCTTTGTCATGCATCATCAAGATGTAGGAGCAAATTTAAATACTAACGAGTTTTTATTATAAAGTTAACTAGTTTGCTAATGGGTAGAATAATTATAAATTTACAAATCAGTTGTAATTTAATTATTACTAATAAATAATTAGCTGAGCATTATTGTAGATATATTTAACCATATTAACTCTTAAGATAATTTGTTTCAGTAAGAATAGTTTTAAGAATAGATTTGATAAAAATACCTTTTTTATTAGTACTGTGTAGGCTGTTTTATCATACAATTGACCTTCAAAAAGGTTTCAAATGGTTTTTATTATTAGTAACATTTTTAGCTATATATATTTTGTAGCTTCTAAGAATTACTTTCATTGAATTTGTATTAGAATATCAAAACTCTAACACGAACATTAAGTAAATATTCATCATTAAAAAACATTACCTGGATAGTCTACTAACTTTGTATCTTTCACATAAACTTTCAAAGCTTGAAAAATAAAAAGCAATTAAACTTGTCTATAATTATGTCAACTTTTCAAGAACAACAAATAATCTATTAAATTCTTTGTTAGTGGCTAAGTTGATAAAATGTTAATCTGATTAATATGAAAAATGTATTCTATTTTTCTTATAAATTTATAATACCATTGTTTATTTGTATAAAAACATAAAATCAAATCTTACCATATTTAGTTGAGTTTAAACAAAAGAGATTCTGTGCTGGTGGTATGGGATCACATCTACATAAAGCATTTGCTTTATTATACAAAAAAATATACAAAAATACTAAAGTAAAAGGGTTCTTCATTGATGTAATTCAACTGGATATCCAAAGTTTGTTAAGAAGTGATTTTGACATTTTTAAGCATATCTTTTTATACTTTTTACTTGTTGACAAATTTATGTTTTATAATGTTTATTGTTATGAAAATAATTTAACATTGAGATATTTTAGGTAATTTTAAGATGTTTATTTACAAACATCGTAAAAAATCAAGAAATTGTTTATCATTTAAAAAGGAAGTTCTCAAAAATTTAGATGACTTGAAGAATCGTTTTTATTTTTTAATTAAGCAACATTAAGATAGTATAACAGATAATAGAACAGATCTGCTTATAAAAAAGCATACTTTATTTATTATATAAACTTTAATAAGAAATTGAAAGTACTTTACTCTGTAATACGCTTTAAAAGTGGCATTGTCTTTGCTTTCTGTATTTGGTAATACTTATTAATACCTACAGAAAAACATTTTGACAAAAGACCATTTTGGGTCATTTAGGAACCAAAATTAAATTGAAACCAGTACTATTATTTCTTTAATAGTTTCCAAGTTTAACAAAATATAATTATTATTTTGATACAAGCTCAGAATTTTTTAATTTCCTTATTTTTAACTCTTGTAGATGATGGTTATATTTTACTTAAAAAGTATTTCTGACTTGTTACTTTTTACTAATTCAAATCTTTGCATCTTTTTTACTGAACTTTGAACTACTTTTTGTTTTACACTTAGGTAAAATGTTTAAAGTATGTTTTGTTGTTTATGACAATAAAGATATTTTGTGTTGGTGGCAATTCTTAGGTCAAATAAATGAAAAAATACCAATGTGGCAGTCTGTATTATCTTTTTATGCCAAAAGCTTTATTAAACGGTGTAAGAAAGATACAAGTTTTCGTGACACCGAGTGAAACTACTTTCTGTCAATTTCAAGGACAGCTTTATGTTTGTATATATGCCAAGTATTAATCAAGTACAAATTAGCTGGTGTGTGACCAAAGTTTTCTGAAGATGAACGATTGAACTCTGAGGACTTTTTGTCAGAAAACTTGTTGTTCCACGTATTTCGTGTAAAGCTAAGAGTTTTTCTAGGTTTGGTTCTTTACCGATTTATTTGATTAAGTACAGTTGCGAAGAGAAAGGTATTACACAACTAGTTGATATTTTCATCAAATCGATTTGAGGCTAGCTCCATTGACTTCGAACATCAAATATTTCTCGATTTGCTAGAAAAAGTGTTTTTCGGGAAACATTGAATTTAGACCAGTGATCACGTGACTTGTAGCAAGACCTACTGCAAATACTCTTTAATGTTACAAATGATCTTTTACTGACTCATTGAATGATCTTATCATCATCTTGCTGATAAACAATTCATTAAATTTTAGGTAACAACAACTGAGTTTATATGAAAATGTTGTCATTAATTTTCAAAATAAATAAGAAAATAAAACCACAAATTCCTAAAAAAAAAAATTTATAAAGATTCTGAATTCAAGCAAAAGTTGATTCATGAAAAAATAGGAGAAAAACGCAGCTAGATTTTATAATCCTGACGAAGTTGCTAGTCTTCTTTTCTCTTCTTCTTTTTTTCTCATTTTTTCAAGAATTATTCTTTCTCTTTCATCAAAATCATCAACATCTGGAGGAGCTGGTCTCTGCTTATATAAAACAACAATAAATCGTGATGAAGAAGAAGAAGAAGACACACATGGGATGGTCTGGTCAAAGGAGGGTCGCCCATCCACGAGATATCCTTGAAAGGGTTTGAAGGAAGTCCCAACTCGATCGATTTGGCAAAAATCTTCAAAATAAATTTCGAAATTCTCAACAAATTTTTTATTCTAAAATCATTATTGTAAACACTGAAAATCTATTAAATTCACAATAGCAATTATTTTCAGCTTGTCAACTTTCTCATAACAAATAGAGGTCTGGCTCATTTGGCTGAGAAATTTTATGGACCTAGGTATGATTTAAAAGTTTTTAATTCTAGGTTTAGGACTCAAGAGCCCTGTCTCCTAGTTCTAATATTGATTTTTACGTCTATTTGACAGCTTGAATTGAAACATAAATTTAGATATACTTCCACGTTTCCATTAAAAAATATTAAAAATTACTTTTCACATAAAAGCCTGAAGCTCAAGTATTTTAGAGTACAGCTAGTAAGGACTTATTAAATAAAGTCATTAATTAAAAAAGAAATATTCAATAAAAATCACAATGCTTCAGGGCTTCAACTTACAGCTTGCGTTGGGTCTTCAAATTCAATCAGGGCTAGACGTTTCTTCGGGTGCATTGCTACTGTAACTTTACCATACTAAAATAAGTTTCTTGTTTAGTAATTACAAATAGTAGCAAACACAATAATCAAATCCGACCTTAGAGAATATTTTATGAAGATTGTCGACATTGTAGACTTCATTTGAAGAATTTGATTCTACTTTATTCCACTTAACTTTCAAGTGAGCAGGTTGGACTTGAGTTTTCTTTCTTTCTGAAAACAATATTTTAAGCTGTATATCAAAAGAATATATGAGGTGTAGGTGTTATTTAACAAAATATCAACTTTACGACTACTGCAAATCAAATTTACGTCTTTCTTCTTGCTTTCTAATTTCTTCAGCTAAAATTTTTCGATTTTCTTCCCTTATACGTTCAACCTGAAAACAAATTTGTTGACGGTCATCAACATAGAAACAAATAACGTTGATGAAAATAAGAAGCAAAGTTTGTGAGTTTATAACATCAAATTGCTTTCAATTAGTTATCCACAATTAACAAACAAAATTGAATTGAAGTTGATTTGCAATTCTTAAATACAATAAGATGATAAACAAATTGTATCTAACCAAAAGAAGTCATCAATTTATTGCAAGATTTGCTCTTAAACTTTCAACACAAATTGATTTACTAACTTAAAATCAAAGCAAACGGACTTTAAACTTTACATGAAAGCAAATATTTAAGATCAAAAGAATAATAAAATATCAGATGTTTATAAATGAGAAATAAAGACTACTTCAACAACAACCCTACCTCAGAAATTTTTCTTTTTTCTACTAAACGTTCTTCTTCGGCTTCTTTATATTTTTTTTCTCTTTCTTCCATTTCTTAAAAAAATATAAATAAAGTTGAAAAGTGATTTCAATAATTTAAAGTCAAGATGTAAGGAGAACTGAGTATAAAAATCATTTCTACAAATTAATCTTGCTACTAGTAGTACTCGATAATTTGAAGTGTATCGTTTTCTCAATTTTATGTTCAAGATTTCAGAAATTAATCAATTCTAATAATTGTATTTTTTAAGGAAATATTCATTCAAACAATTGATCTTTCTTATATTTATAGTGGAGAAATATGTGACTGTTTGAGAACCATAAAAAGAAGAAACTTATTTAAAGAAAAGAGTTTGTAGTTTGTATACACTCACCTTGAATCAACTTTCTTCTTTTCGAATCATATTGTTGTGTTCTTTCTTTTGCAGCCCGTTTAGCTTTTCTTTTATGATCATATTCAGCCTAAAGCAATACTTAATCAAACTAAGTATTTAAAAAGAAAAAACATAAATAATGAACCAAATATAATTTTCACTAATGAAGAAATAATAAAATTTTTTAGCTTTAATCTTTAAACACTTATTGATGTTTAAAAAGTTTATTTTAAATAAATTCAAATCAAAGTAAATCAATCACCCGTTTTCCTATGTCTTTCAAAAGTTCTCTGGCTTTTTTAATTAGATCAAACATTTCTTTAGCTAAAAATACAAACAAGTAACTCATGATTAGCTTCAGACTTTTATAAAACTATATACATAAAATTATATAATAATGTTAAATTATAATTTATTTAGGGTTACTCAAAAAATTGTCACAAATTAAACGTTAAATAACTTTAAAAAAGCAAAAAAATATTAACTATGGAAGTTAAAAATATAAATAATTAATATCACAATAAAAATCACCCTTTTAATAAAAACTAACAACATTAAGTATTAGAGTATATATTAAGTATATCTTAATAACAGCATCTTAAACTAAGATATTTTCATAAAATTTAATTTTCCACCTTTTTCTGGATTATCTGGATTCTTATCTGGATGGCATTCTATTGCTTTTTTTCTATAAGCTTTATCAATCTAAAAAAGTTTAACATTTGAAAAGTTAAATAAACATAACATATTAATAACTTTATAAAAACATAAATATTATATTACTTGAACAAAGATTCATTATGTATTTGTTTTACAAACTATCTAGTTTTTCATGTAAACTATTTCATTTAATTGATAAATTGTTTGTAATAATTTATTCAGATGAAAAAAATTATTTTGAAATTTTTTATTTTTTATAATTCATTTATTTACTTCAAATTAAATGTATAGTTAAATCCACACCTCACTTTTACTGGCATCATCACTGATCCCTAAAATCCCATACAGGTCTTTCTTCATTAAATCTTCATTGTCTCCCATGATCAGAGTTAAAAATAATTAGTAAACTCTGATACTAATCATAAAAGCTAAAAGATTTATTCAAAAAAGTAATAGTAAATATTAATTTATATTTATCAAATACTGAACAACTGATTTATAGAACAGAAATTTTAAAGATAGATGAACATTAAATAAGTAAAATTAAAACTAATTTTAGCAAGATAGAATAATAAATCAATTAATTCAAACTTACTTACATAACTAAAAAAGTAAATGAAATTTGTCACAAAAAATATAGCATTTTATCAGCAAATAAAAATAAAAGTTATTTTTTTTGCAATTATAGAAATCTATGCTACAACTTTAAAAAACAGAAAACTCAGAAGTTCTATCATTTCAAGTATTTCAACAGATATAAGTACTATCTATAGTAATTTTAGTTACTTTTTAAATCTTACAAAATCAAAATAAACTTTGTAGAATAAAAATTTATAAGAAGTACTAAATAAAATCTTAGCAAACAAAACTATCAAGCAAAGTAAATGCTAAAAAAGAGGTATAAAAATAGTAATGCTTATATTGTGTTGTGGTTATAGACATTACCTAGATAGTAGACGACTAGGCGAAAATGGCTTTTCATATATTATAAATCTGCTAAAATTAAGATCAGTATTAAACTGTATAATAAGGAATAAAAATAGTGTTGAAAAAATAATTGCAACATGTGCGCCATTACTAATACGTTGTTTACTTTTTTAGCAATATTAATATCAAATTATTTTATGCAGCATAGATACTTAAAATACTCCACAGGGGTAAGTCTTTTGCTGTTGATTGTAATCAAAATAAAAGGGTAACAGTATTCTTCACATGAACCAGGCTGATCAAGAAATGTTATCTCTTTTAATCTCTGATATAATTAGTCTTGCAGCCTATTTGAAGTAAAATACTATTTTTTACATCAATAACCCAGTGTTAGGCAGGGTCGTCGATGAAAGGAAGTTCTTGAGAATTGACTTTAGACCTTAAACGTTTCAAGCAGAATAGATAGCGATTAATGGTTACCAAACATTGGTTGAATTCTTTTTATCAATATTTGAGGTTACAATGTTACAAGCCTGTAATAAATCGGAACTGGCATTAAGTGAAGCAGCATTGTATTTAACTGTAGAAAGCAAAAGCTTATAAAGTAAAATTATTGCAAAAATGTTGCCTACAGTAAAAAGAAAAAGTAATGCCTCTGTGGTTAGAGGAGTCAAAATCATTCTCCTTATTGTTTTAAAGATGAAAGATTTCTGCATCATTTTATCATCACTTAAGAAGGATTTTGGGAAATTTTCACTGCCATATTTTTGAAACTTTACTGGTATTGATGAAATACGTCGGCGCTGGTTACTTGCTTGGATAATTTTCTCAATTGGTGGAGGTTTCTATAATCTGCTAAGCTCACGGCCACCAAACATCTAACCTAAAATGTACACTTTGCTCTTTGCTTCAATCAAAGCCATATACGCAGGTATAAGAGAGTATGGCAAACCCTACTAAATGATATTATTTTCAGGATGTCTCTAAAAATTAGATATAGCCACCTATCATTAAATTATAAAGTTAAATTAAAAATTCCATGGTATTTTCAAATTGTAAAACGTTTTTTTTATAATAATACCGCTTAGCATACACAACAAATGAATGCAAGGTAATGTTATCCCATTAAATAAAAAGTTATTAAAAGATTAAGAAAATTACTAAGGATCTGATAATATAAAATTCATTGTACTTATATATATATTTTTTAATTTACAGCAATAACTTCTGTTTTTAGAACAGGTGAAAGTATAAAATGCCTGAACTATCCAGACATCCAAACATGAACATTTTTAATATACCTAGATAGTTTTTATTTTCAACAAACGACTTGTTTATAAAAAGTATAGTTTAACATAAGGTAAACCCAAGAAATTCATAAAAAATGCGATTATAAAATCAAAGTACGTCCAACTAATCTCAATCTTTACTTTTTAAATTTTATATAGTGTACATGAATTCTAATAAAAAAAAGCAAAGCTGTAACGTTACAATATTTTTTTCAAAATCTTTTTATTTTAGAAAAAAATTTATTATCGAAATTTCTAGGAGCTCATGACTTGATTGTGGAAATAAATTGGTGAATATGATGTAAACAAGTTTTCATTTAAAAATATAAGTGAACTATCGTTAATTTATAGAATTTTTTAAGAAAGTTAAATATTGATTACAGATTAAGTAAATTTATTTTACTGAATATATCTTACATTATATCATGTGTTATATTATGACATATTTAATATATTATTTATCTTATAGCATAAGAAAGAAAACTTGCTTTAAAATCTATTTCAATTTATTTCTTTGTGAATCTTCTTAATGATTCTATAGTTGGTGGAGATGTGTGATCGGAATGCAATCTTCTGTCAAGCTTTTGCTAAGATAAGAAAAAAAATATTGAACCCTTTAAAGGTGTCCAAGTTATTTCAAGTTAAGATTTCAAGATTTGTTTTTGAGACTACACCTTTAGGCAAAGACTGGTTACGAGTAGAAGAACAATTTTGGAAGAATAAAAAAATACAAATTTACTATATAAATATCAATGGTCAAATATTTTTTAATAATCGACATTTGCAACATTTTATGAAGAAAAGTAAAAGAAATGACTCGAAAGTTTTTGATTTTAAAGTAGGTAAATTCGTCCAAACTACTACTAGTATAACCAAGACAAAAAACTTTACCTATGTTGAAAGTAAGCCTACTTCTCTCTTAAACCTTGAAAAAACGGGATTATTTTCTGAAGCATCAAGATATAATAAGAATACTTTATTTCATCAAATTCAATTACAAACATGCTTAGTTAATGATTATCGAGCAAAAGTACGAAGCTTATATAATTATTATATGAATGACTGTAATAATTTTGGTGGGTATTTTACAGTAAGATTAGGAAATATCTCATATGAAGAGGTAAAGGAGCTTGGTAAAGGCTGGTTTGTTGAAAAACATCATTATACTGATAGAAACCAACTAGAGCAGATTAAATGTCAGTTCTACATTAGCCCTACGGATTGCGTACTTGAAAACAAAGAAAAATTCCGAAGTTACTTAAAATTTGTAGGAGTTTCAAACTTTGATAGCTTCTGTAATAAGAAAGATTTGTTTTGTAAGTCACCAAATAAACTGAAAAGAAAAGGTAAGTTGATTGATAGTTATAGTAAAAGAGCTTAATCTGCTTTGGCAAGCTTATTCTTCCTCTAACTATTATAATAAAAGATTCATCACTTTATACTCTGTAACATTATACAGAAAAGTCTATTATTTCTCATCAAACTATGTTAATTTTGAAATTATTTGGTATAGTTTGAATTAAATTATAAAATAACTTGTTTGCTACAAACTTTGTTGTTATTTGGCGCTCTTTATATTTGGGCAGTACTATTCACATTGCATTGCCATGTCTAATAAGAGCTAGTTTGTTTTCTGAAGAAATTTAAGTTCAAATCAGAAAATTTTTTTTTAGAAAACTGTAGAATGCTTGAAATTAAGTTATATTGATAAAAAATAGTTGTAGTAATAATCTTAAAAATAAATTTTAAAAGTTGGTCAAGTCAAAAGATTTTCTATCAAAAAAAGCAAACTATGCCGAATTTTAAGTTTAAAGAAAAATTTTTTTAAAAAGCATCCGTTTTTTTCGAGTATTCTAATAAAAAAAAACATTTTTTTGCTATAATAAAAAGTGGTTATTTTTTCAAAAATTAACTAGTGTTAGTGAGTAGTTTTTTGCGTTTACCATAAAATTTTATAGTTCCATCTAATAAAGTTTAGGATTTCTTTTTAAGCTTTCGACTACTAACAATAGTTGTCTAGTATTTGGTGATTTTTTTTGCTATTTAAAACTATTTATTCAAATGAAAGCTATCCTTTTTAGATAAGTTTAAGTATATAGAAAAATACTTCAATTATTGTGTTTTAAAGAAAGTCATGGTTTAGTTTGTAGTTTTATTTCGATTATATAATTTTTTGATTGTACTAATTTTTTGATATCTTTTTTTCATAGCAATTTAATATTTGTTATTAACTCGAAAAGTAAATTAAATGTTTTCTTATAAATTGTTTTTTCTATAATTTATTTCACTAAATGTCTTTGATTAAAGTGATTTTTTTTATTTATATATTTTCTTAGTTTTTGTTGATCGTTTTTATTGATTGTAGTTTTATGATTAATATTATATTGATTTTTGTTTCAGATTTCTATAAATAAATAAAATAAATCTTCAGCAATTAATTAAACTATTTTATTATTTCAGCTATACTTACTAAAATATTATATATGACAATTTTTACTTTAATCATTCTTAAGTTCTTATAACTCAGTTTAATTTTTTTTAAAATTAAATTTATTATGTTCTTGTTAGTCTTCTTATATTCTGTTTTTAGTTTATATAATTTTTTATGAATATATTCTATTTACATAATTTTATGCTCTCAGTATCTTTATATTTCAAATACATTTCTTTAGTCTTTTGTTTGAGGCTAACTTTTGTTTATAGATATTAAATATATACAAATCAAATGGCTCAGCAAATGTTTCCAGCAAAAAAATTATATTTTAAAGTATTTTATAAAATATTTTCAATATTTTTTTTCACTTCAAAGGTAATTTTTATGAACTTTTTTTGTTAAAGAACTTTTTTTGTTGAATGACAATTGGTGATAGTAGTTATATATATTTAAATGTTTTAGCTTTCTTTTATTTTTTACTTACACATACTATATAATCTTGCTTTCATTTAAATTTTGTTAATTTAAATTTTGAAAAAAATTTTTTATTATGAATAGTGCTAAATTTATTGATTCATGAATTGAATTTCTAGAAGGTTCTAAATTTCCTTTAGATCTTTGTCATGAGCTAGGTTTAAAATAATTTATTTAAATATTTCTTTGTGCCCTAACATGTCATTGTGATAGTTTTTTAACAAATTCAGCATTTGATGAACTAAGCATAGTATTACTTACAAATTATCTAATTTTTAGCCTTTTGTTAGAAATTTTAGGATTTCTTGGTCTATTTAACATACTAAACAACTGTTTGCATGTTTTATTTCTATAAACTCTTAGAATTTTCTCATTTTGTCATTTATTTTGTCGTGAAAGTCTCTGTTTTATTGTGTTCTTTATTAATTTGTTATTTTATCCCTAAATTGCTATAATAAATGAAATTTATAACAATAAAATTAAACTTTTATTAATATTTATAATATCTTATACAATCATGATTTTGTTTTAAGATTTGTATTAGAGTTGTTTATAATCATGGCTTCAAGTAATGAATCTAGCAAGAAATGGATATTTTCTGAGTCTCAGGTTGAAAACAGCCCTAGTATTCTTAGTAAACAATTTACTCCGAAAACTGAGCTGGAAACTCGCCACCAGGCTACTAGTCTCATCCAAGACATTGGTCAAAAATTGCTTGTGTATGTAACCTTTATAATAAAACATTAATATATTCCTAATATTTATAAAATGTACTAAGTTATTTAAGCTATGCAAATTATATCACTCATATATTTCATCTTTATGAAATTAATCATAATATTTGATTTTTGTAAATACTTTTATCACAGAAATTAGTCTATTTTGTAAATCATCAAATATTGTTGTATCATTTTAATTTTCTATTAAAAAAGTAAAATCTTTTATTTAATAGATTAAACAATTTATAATTTTTATATCTTGTTAGAAATAAATAAAAATATTTATATAATTTTGATTGTTTGAAACAATACTGATAATATTTATTTTATTTTTTCAGGAATCAATTATGTATCAATACTGCGATGGTATACATGCATCGATTTTACATGTATAAATCGTTTGATAAATATTCATATGTAAGTTTATTTCTATAAAATTGTTATTTTTACTTTAAGTTTGTATTATAGTTATCATTTTGGTAAAATATATTTGAATTTTGTATCTTTTATTTTCAGTTATTTTTTGTTAAACAAAACTGATTTATATTTTCTTATTTGTTAAATTAATTTAAATTTAAGTTAAATTGTTATAAGTGTTAAACTTTAAGTTTTTTTCAGCACAAGTTCTGTCCAGTATTTATTTTTTTGGCTGCCAAGGTGGAAGAGCAACCTAAAAAACTTGAGCGTGTTTTGAAGGTGACTTTATGTTTTAATTATGATTTTTTTAAACAAAATTTTTAATGAAAACCAACTTAAAGCTCAAATAATTCTTAAATTCGAATAACTTTTTTCCATCAATTGTATTTATTAATTTGAAATTTTTCAGGTAGCTCATTCTTGTTTGAAACCTGAGAAACCCTTATCTCCTTCAGATTTAAAATTAGCTTCTGATGAGTTTGTCACTTATGAGCTTCTTTTACTGGAAATTTTGGGTAAAAAGAAAATCGCAGTTGAGATCTTTTGATCCTTATTGATCCCTTTAAAGGTTTTGATGTCTCGGTCGATCATCCTCATACTCATGTTGTAAAATGCACTCGGCTATTTAAAGGTTAGTTTCACAATTGATCACTAAATTCAATTATATGTTATTTTTTATTATCATCTCATCTTCAGGTTCTAAAGACCTATCTCATTTGGCTTACTATTTGGCTACCAACAAGTTAGTATCAATTTTCTTGGTCAGATTTACTACAAATTAAAAAGATTTTAAGACGATTTGGTTTTGTAAAATTTCCCGCCGTAAAATTATAAGTTGAAAAATCTAGAAAAAGTTGATTATTGAGATAGTAGCTTCTGTACTACACAGTAGCTTGTATATTATTCTACAATTAACTTGCTTGCTTTTATTACTTTTTCTGTTGAACCTTCATTTTATGTTCTATTTCTTACAAGTCAATTTGTATTTTTTATTTTTTTTCTTAAACAGTTTGCATCTGACCACGCTTTGCTTGAGATATGATTCAACTGTGGTGGCTGCAATGTGTATTTATATGGCATGTAAATGGATCAACTATTGTGTAAGTAGCAGATCAATCTTTTATGGCGCATATCAAGTTACATGATTACTTATTTCAAATTACTGTTACAGATCCCACTGTCTAATGATAACAAACCTTACTGGGAATACATGGGTGAAGGTATAACTGAAGGATTGCTCAAAAATCTTGCTGATGAGTTTAGAAATATTCTCAGTATATATCCATCAAAGTTGAAAAAACTCATGAATGCCTCCAGAGTAAGTTTAATTTTATAAAATTTTTGAATTGTTTAATTTCAATTTTCTACTTTAATTATTTTTAAGTAGAGGTTCTATTCCTAAACTCTTAAAACATTTCAGCAGAATAGCTCCTCCGGTGATAAAAGCTCCGCTGTGTCGAATGACTCGCAGAACAAGCCAGGTTAGTTTAATTGGTTGTGATTTATTGAATAGGAATCAATTGCCGCAATTATTATCAATTTATTCTTTGTAGGGACTTCTTCAATGTCTTACGCATTGAGCTCTGCTGGTAGTAGCCGACCACCGACTGCAAACATAAAAAATCCTCAGTAAATTTGCTGATAGTTTGTTTATAGCTAACTTAATAATATTTTAATTTATTTTTAGGGTAGAAAATCAGAAGAAAACTCCAAATGTTGTTTCAATCGAACAATACAACAAAAGAAAGGGGAGACTCTCTTTTTATCCTGATCAATGTGCCGGTGAGTGGGAACTATCCCCTCAACATCAACTCTCTTATCATCTATTACTCGTCCTAGGTTCCCGCCCTGCACCTCAATCGTCAAATCAGATGACCATCAACCAGATGCCGGCTCGTGGCCAACCATCTTCAACCAGAGAAAGTGTGGCAAAGTTTAAAAGTATAATTAATTTTGTACAAATGTGTTTACTCAATTGGATATGTGTCAACTTTCATAGCAGACAAGTCTGGCTCTTCAATGCATCATGGAAATGATTTCAATGGTGCTACCTCTGTTCCAGCAAGACCACATGATAATGTGCCCAGATCCCAACCACGTGTGGCATCAAGTCGATCTGGGGGTGCTGCTACAGTTGGTAATAATTTCCTTGATCATGGAAGCAGATATCAACAATATCCCAACAATCGAACTTATACTAACAATGCTCGAGGAGAAAGTTTTGGACAAGTAGAAAAGCTTTCTGCTGATAAACATCCCAACCGACCAGTACTTGATGCCTCTTCTGCTAAAATGGCTTCTCGTAAACCTGCTACTAGACCTTATGATGCGTCATCACAAAAGATTGTACTGGATGTTCACACATTTAATCAAGAAATTATGGCAAAAATGTACGTCAAAGACCCATCAGCTTTGCGAGTATTTCTCAAATATAATTTAGCACAAAAACGATCACTTAACAACGCTGAGAAATCGTGCCTGATAAAATTAGAAAAAAGTAGAAATGCTCGACGAGAAAAGCATGCCGCTGCAAATGCTGCTGCTGCCTCCGTAGTACCACCTACGTCAAGCCAATCTTCTATTTCACGTTCGCATTTCACTCAAAATCCTTCCAAGTCATTTTACACCACCCCATCTACAACCAGAAAACGACCAAACACTGAGTCATCAAATCATGTGGACCCTTCAACTATCAAATACGCTAAAAGGTTTGTTAACTAACAAGTAACTTCTCCTCATCTTTACGATTAAATTGTTTACAGACCTGAAGATGCACTCAAGCAAAGACACACAAAAGAACACCGATCTCAACCGTTGACTTCTCAACCTTCTTCATCGTCTCACAGGTGATTTCTGCTGTTAATATTCGTATTTGTAACTCATCTTCTAAATGCTCAGATTGGAGGAACAACCTGGTAGAGAACGAAACTCTAAAGATCATAGAGTGCCACCTCACATGACATTACCTTCATCACATAAACAACCCCACTATAAAAATACCATGCAAAAGTAACTCTTTCATTATATTAAGATATTCACTTCCTAAATGCTTTCTCAATTCCAGTAGACAACATTATGAAATGAACGAACATAGAAATAGAACAAACCCTTCTTCTTCAGAAGTAAGTTTGTTTGATCATCAAATCTTTGCTTCTATAATAATTATTTTAATATTTGTAGTTGCGATTCATTCAACCATCGAACAGTCGAAGCAGCAGTAGTAGTAGTCGTTCGAATGGCTACACCACTTTATTTGATAAGCCTCCTCATTTCACCAATGAGGTTCCTGACAATTTGTTTGATGATCAAACTGATGAAAGCTGATTTGTCGCCTTCGTTTTATCGTTTAGCTCAATTTTATTTGTAAACTTTATTTATCACTTCTTTTTCTGAATTATGTCTCTTTTATTCGAAATAAAATCTTCTTCTAGAATCTCTTTTTTTAATCAACTCAACTTCATTATAAAAGTAATTTTTCAAAATAACTTTAAAAGCTATTAAGGGATTAACGTAATTATTGCTTTTTACTTCTTGTTTGTTGCTTAATTACAATTTTTTTCTTCAAAATTTTGGGGTCCTGAACATTTTTATAACAAATGTTTTAATAATTGTTTTTGATAAGGAGGTGAAATTTATTTAGGAGCCTTTAGCCGGCAACGGCCATATGGGGATGTGTTTTTATAAAGTGATGATATTAGAAATAAAGTAGAAAACTAATTGAGCAAGACACAGTGAGATGGAAAAGAACAAGTCTGAGGTTTTTTTTATGAAGCTGTTTTTTCTTCTTCAGTTTGCAGAGTAGAAAGCACCATTCGGAGCGATCCGCTGCGATATCTTCCAGTCGCCAGTGTAGATGTTGAGCGATTTCATATGGCACTTGCAAGCATCCATAAAGCAAAGATAGGGACGGCTGATATTGTGTTTGCCTTTAGATAACTTCCCATACAACAGATCCTTTAGATCTTCCATTTAATGGACGTGTCCGAGCCAGCAAAGCCCTTGCTTATTTAGCATGCTGTACATTGTTGTCAGACCAGTGCACCTTAAGTTTCCTTATGTACTATCTTTTACTGTCACGTCAAACGTATAATGCAACGGAAATAAGATTATTTTCGTTTGCCTTCGACAAAGTCCAAGATTTTCTGGAGTGCAATCACGTACTGTAGATAACAGTCTTTGTTTTAATAGATAGCTTTGAATCATCCTAAACCCTGTAGGTGAAATGTGCAAACGTACCAAATGCAATTTAGTTTTTAATTTCTTTAAATTATAGATAAAAGAAAAGCAGATTAAAATATCAACTCTATTACTGTTCTGTTCAAAAATTGAAAATAAAATATTATAAAATTTGACTCTATTGTTTCTTTAACCTCGGGTTTTTAAAAGTGTTAGGCCATGTAATTTCAAATAACATCAAAGCCAAAAAACATCTTTCGTAATGTTTACGACATTTTCATTATCTTAAGATATGAACCCTTATATCAAGAAAAAATGTTCAATAATTTTGAAGGATTTGTTTGGTAAAACCATGTACCAAATCTTTCTCGAAAAGTAGAGATAAAACATTTAAAAGCTATTTGTAAACTTTCTCAATAGCTTTGTTGAAATTACTGAACATTTCTTTATATACTAACATAAACAATTAATTGTTGCAAGAGTTAATAAAACTGGAACTGATTTTGTAATAATGCTGCTTCATCCATATTATGACATACTTGACCAAACAGAAAGAGATGAGAAGAATCCACGAGAATTACGATGAAATTCTCCTTGCAAAACTGCCGCATTTTTTCTGACCACGTACAATTATTTAAAATTAGTAAAATAATTTTAAATTTGATAAACTCTTTAAAGATCGTAATCTGTCGTAAATCCTCACAGGCTCATTATCCGAAGTTGACCCACTTAACAAATTTAATAACAGGAGTAGCAGCTTCTCAATGAGATGATCTCTTTCGTTAGAACCTTCCGCCCGACTTCCTCACTACATGAAAAAAACTTTATTTTAAAATATGATTTAAGAAAATGTCTTAATATTTTGTCTCTTCTTTTACTTTACTTGTTTTATTATTTTGTTTTCGATTTATAACTTATATTTACCCATGCCTCTGCAATGTTCCTATTTTTGTTTACATTAATTTATGTCAGACTGTTTAAAATGTGATACATAAGACTTTTTTACTATCTCTCTGCTCATATTGCTTTTTCTTCCCTTCTGAGAGCTGTATAACTTGTCAATTTGCAACCATGTTTTGAATAAAATAAATAAACAAGAAACACTATGTGATTCAGATTCATTTTTCAAATATAACTTAAAGCAATATATTTAAAAAAAACTAAATTACAGTGCTAGTATTTTAAAAACAGAGACTGTAGAGTTAAATCGATGTTGATGGTAAACAAACAAGTATAAGCTAAACGAATGTTAATTATTAGGTGATTAATTCTACAAGCTAAAAATGAAACGATATCAGTTATAATAGCTGGCATCATTATCAATTTTAAGTTTTACTAAAACATTAAATATCACAAACGAGAAGTTAAATCTTCTTAGAATAAAGATAAAATAATTTAGATTAGTCTGAAATTATCATACATAATTTTTAATTTAATTTTGAAATGGCCACTACGGATTTTGCAAAAAGTAACTTGTTTTATAAACGATCGGAATTTATTGTTTGCTTATAATCAACAATTGTGAAAAAAATAGTTAATTCATAGTTAATAATTAAGTTTTAAATAAACTATATCCAAAATTACGAAAACTACTAAATTGATTTTCTACAAACTTAATATATCAACGATTAAAAGATACAGTAAATGTCTGACGATGCAACAAAGATTTGATAACATTGGGATTTATAAAACCACAGATAAATTTTTCTAAATAAAGTTATTACTCTATCTAAAAAAATCACTGCTGTAATCAATTATGATATTAATTGTCAAAAAACAAGGTAGAGATTTGTTGATTATTTCCTCTTTTCCTGTTTTAAGCTAAAGTTGTCGAACATTTGAGAAAATTTCAGAAGCCTTCCCAACAGTTGTTTATCAGAAGCAAATTGGTTGAAAAAACCCTGAAAATAATTTGATAAATAATAATTGTTGGATCAAAGCTTTATAAAAGTACCGATAGGAAATTATTTGATCTACTATCAATTAAAATCTTTTAAATTAAGATTTTTTCAATAATACCTAAGACCATACTCAATAAATCAAATAAAGTTTTATAATATTGATCAATTTACAAACCAATATCTCATGTTTGAAGCACCCGTGTACAGTTCTTGCTTTACCTATGGTACCAAGCAAAGATTTAGCAAAGCTATCAGCTTCTTCAGTGAAAAAACCCCATTTTTTGTTCAAAGTCATATTTGTTTTTACAACAAAAGGTCTGATACTCTGAAAAAAAAGTTTATATAAAATTGTGATGTAATTGTATGTATGCTAAAAACTGTTTCGATGCTAAAATTTGATATTTTTTTAACTAACTTGAACTTTTATACCATATTCTTCGTTTTCAATTGCTAAGACGTTAGAAAAGTAGTGATTTAAACACTTAGTCGAGCCATATATAGCCATACAAGGGGTAGGTCGTAGCTGGCTAGCAGATGAAAGATTTACAATCATTCCTCGTCGCCTCTTTTTCATTCCGGGAAGAATAATATGACTCATCTAGTTTGATCAAAACATGCTTTAACAATTTGTGGCGAACTTCAAAATTGTAAAGATTTTCAACTTACTTGATACATCGAAAGAATGTTAACGTTAACAGCTTCATGACATTTTGAGGAATCTTTAAGTTCTGAAAATCTACCAACTTGTGGAAGCACCCCTACGTTATTGAACAAAGTTCCTATATCAAGTCCTTCAAGAAACTTTGTGATTTCTTGATAGATTGCTGGATCACTTGTACTAAAATCTATCGTCAAATGCTTAACTTCAATCTTGTACTGGTTTCCTAAGTAAAATAATGATATAAAATTTAAGGAAACATTTTGTTACTTAAATGAAATAAAAGCTGATGAAATCAGGATATCTACATTGTTTTGCGAGTTAAATAAAGCTACAATACAAAGAATTTGATCAATTTTTTTGCTGCAACAAAAAAATGAACTTGAATGTATTTAACATTTTCTTACTTAATTCATTACTGAAATTTTGCAATCTTCCTTGATCTTTAGAGATTAGTATCAACGGATATCCATGTTTGGCTAGCTAAAATTGTACCAAAGCAAAAGTTTAAAAGAAAATTCAAGATAAATGAATCTTTCAAGTGTTATATTATATTTATAAGGAATAATGATCTGTTTATATTTAAATGTATAAAAGCAACTAAGTTTTTTTATTAAATCATCCGTTTGCTGTACAAACACTACTTTTAATAAATTAATGTTAGATAAATAATTAACTGAAACGTTTTTTTTCATAATGTAACAAGATTAACAAATTTTGTAATATACTTTTTAGAAAGAATAAAATTAAACTAATTAGTTTTTCATGATGAAATTTTTCAAATAATTTAAATATTTAAAAAGTGAATTAAAATTTTTGTACTCCTACTTGAATAGCAGTATTTTTTCCAATTCCAGCAGTAGCTCCAGTTATAACTGAAAATATAAGAAAGAATCGTAAAGAGTTTTGTTAAATCATAAATACTCAGAGCTATTTTACTGTATGAAGTTTCTTATCAAATTAAAGTCCTACTCACCAATCCATTTACCAAATTTTGTAAAATCAGTTATTGAAGAAAAGACATAGCACCTCAAAAGAAAAACAACTGTTCGTACTACTGAAAAAAGTTTTGTAAGCACTACCAGCCCACCTACAGCTGCTAAACCGTACAGTAAGGCTTCTTCATTTAACTTCATCCTAGCCTATTAGAGAAATTTTTGTTGACTATTACAGTCAATGTCAGTTAGTTAAGTCGGTTAAATGTTTACATAGTTTCATAGCAGTTAATGTTCAACTTTATCAGTACCTTACATAATTTTATATAATCAAAAATTACCCTAAAAAATTATTTCTTATTTTTGATACAATGATAATGTGCAAATACAAAAACATGATGAAAGCATGAAAATCCCAAGAAATAATTGAAACAATACAAACACGTAATATTGTCTTTGTTAGAAAACATATAACATGTTCAGTTCACAAATTAGCTACGAGATAGACGAGTACTTAAGACTACCTATTATACTAAGTCTGGTATAACAGTGAATTATTTTGCCGCTGACGTAAATGTGTTATTCGTCATTCTCTTATATACCGATGTCGTTCAGTAATGAAATGTGTTGTGGAGAGTGCATATTGTTTTACTTATCACTGTTTTAAGTCGCCTTCTTAATAATTTGAATAAGGCTTTTATAACGAGTCATAATCATTACAATTTATTCAAAATATTATAATTTATTTCCTGGGCGAATTGTTGCCAGTTGTTTTGGTGCTATTGGAACTTAGTACTGACAAAATTTAGCAGTAGTTTAGACAGTTTCTTTTTGCTATACCTTGTATAGATTTGAATGAGATTCTATTTGAATAAGTATCTTAGTTTTTTACTATAACAAAGTTTTTTATAAAGAAAGTGGATACACTGCTGAAACCAAGTAAGCTGTCTATAGACCCAAATAGCTCGTCGGCACTCAGCAAATAGGATTAGTGGAAGAAAACTTTTACCAATTACATGGAAGAGTGTGGGTCGAACTGGACAGACTAGAGAAAATTGGTAGCGTTTGTTAAAAGTACAACCGAAGACGTGTACCAGTACTTTGAGATCTGTCAGACTTATGTAGAAGCCGAAACGGCGCTGGAGCGGTTGTTGCGGTGGAACAACCGATACTTCGGAGCTGGCATATCGGTTAAGGCCGCAGCCGCATAGGAAAAGAAATAAAAGAAGAGCTGAAATGAAATCCAATCCAAACCAAACCAAAACAAAGTATCTGTGTGTTACTCAGCTTAATGAAAGAGCAATTGGACGCTATAGTTGCTATAAGGTAGAAGAGCTTAAAAGGTAAAGCAAAAGAAGAGATCTTACCTCACGGCCTGAAGACCAAGAAAGAGTCTACCGCATCCAATCAGGGATCAATAAGGAGTCCTAAGCTTTCTTACTGCGAGGAAGAGCAGGATGGAAGCTATCACAAACGGTGAGGGGAGATATATAAGCGTTTTCCCAACTATAATAATGAATTCCATAGAAGTTGTTATAACCACGGTGGAAGTGAAAGCAACAAACTTTATTGTGCTGGAACTTCTTTCCTATCCTTTTATAGTTCCACTTCACATTATCCTTTTATTCACTATGCAAGTCTCTGGTAGAACAGCTCCCTACCACCCACAGTTTTTAATTCCATCGGAGAAACAAAAGTCACCTTAAACGAATTGCAGTATATAAAGTAGAAAAGCTCTGATGTTTCCGAAGTTATGCTGTGGAAAGATATTCAATGAAGCCTGATCAGGAGAGTTTGAAACTTCTGATAAATCTTCCGTCTCTTACAAATCCAAGTCGTTGCAGATATTGTAAGAACATTTTTTGGAAGATGGGTTTGTAAATTTTTTGATAAGGTCCATTAATTTTCTATGAGAGGACAGAGAGGCGATGATTTTGAACAGAGTTGGTTATTACTAATAAATATCTAAAGTACCTTGCTAGATTTATCATTTTTCTATCAAAATCTATCAAGTTTTCTATGACTATAATGTTGAATTGAAGTCTTTTAGTTTTATCTTGAAGATATCAGCAAAAATTAAAAGTAAAACTCTTATTGCTTACACATTAATTACTTTTAATAATTCTCAATTAAAACAAATGCAGTTTCAAACTATTTTGTATTAAAAAGTAAAACATGATTGCATCTGAAATGCGTAAAAGGCAATCAAAGTCTTGTTGAAATTATCTCATTTTCTTCATTAAATTCATCTACTTTCTTAGATAGCAAGCTTTCTCTACCTTTGAACCATTTATGACAAGCGACTTGGTCTATGTTAAACCTACTTAATTCATTATACCTGATCATATGTTTAATGAGATTTGCACACATTTTTGGAATGACTTTAGGAAATAAAAGTCTTGGCATCATTGATAATCTAGCTGCAGTTCTAAGTTCACGTCCTTTGAATGGAAGTTTAAGTGACCACAACTCGAATATAGTACATCCAAGTGCCCATATATCAGTTTTAAACGGATCATAATTGTTTTGTAACAATTGTGGTGAAGAGTAAGCTTTTGTTCCCACCCTTATTGAGCATCGAGCTTCAAACCTTCCTGCTAATCCGAAATCACACAGCTTAAGTCTATCGTCTGTAATAAGAAAGTTTTCTGATTTAATATCTCGATGGGCAACACTTAAATCATGAAGATATTTTACAGCAGAAACCATTTGCCAAGACAAGAACTTCGTTTCGTCTTCAGTAAATGGAAAATATTCGCCGATATAATTATATAAATCACCATTGAAACAAGCTTCCATCACTAAATAGCCAGTTGTAGGTGTCATAAAAGCGTCGTATACTTTAACAATGTTTGGATGATTCAGTTCTTTTACAAGCTCTAACTCTTGTTTTACTTCCTCCTCAAAATGTTCATGGCCTACATCGCTTATGACTTTTACAGCATACTCGTTATTGGATGAACAATCGATAGCAGCAAAAACTGTTCCATAACCTCCCTTACCAAGAATTTGAGTTATTTTCAATTGTTGTAAATCAATCAAGTTGTCAGTTTTAACTCCAATACGAACAAGATGTTTGACATCAAACTCTCTACATCTAAATTGAATGGTTTTGCTAATATCTTTATAGTCTGGTTCCTTAGTTTTATAGTAGTAACTTTTTGATTGGTATGCTTTCTTTTTTAAGCATTCGTTACTTAAAGATTTATTAGGTTTAAAACAGCAGAACATTTTCATTCTTCAATAATTACATAAGACTGAGTTTTCTATAAATTGAGGGAGGAACTTAGAAACCGTTTGGAACTTTGATGTTCAAAATTTTTACATTTACTTACGATTAAGAAACAAGCAATTTCACAAAAGTATCAAAGAATTTAAAAGGTATCAGAGATATAATAACTATTAGTAACAAACTGATTTATATTATAATTTTTAGTTACTTTTGAAACGAACAGCTTTAATCACAAGTTTACATTATAAAAATCTGCTTAGAATAAACTACATCACAATTCTTTCAATAAAAGATTTAATACCAAATACTTGTTCTTCAGTTAATTTTTTTATTCAATAGCTACAAAATTTTAGAAATAATTTCACAAATAAGATTGTAACAGTTAATTTTATATTTTTACAAAAACATTTTGTCGCTAATTTTGAGTTAGATAAATAAATACATATTTTAATTGAAGATATTTCGAGTAAAGTTTTGATCTGATTTGGGAATCGTAGCTATAAATATTTTAAATAGAAAGATGAAAATTTTGAAACAGAGTTTTACATTTGATAGTATTTTGTTAATCATTACCGAATTTCGTTTTGTTAAAAAACTGTTATCTTTAAAAAGAAGCCTATTTTTTTAAATAAAAAAAACTATCTAGACTAAAACTACATCAGCTACCGAAATAAAGCTGACAGCATAATCCCCTAAAAACAAAACAAACTTTTTTTTATAATTGGAAGAATTAATTCAAGGTCATTTAACTAAAAATTCACTAAAAGTATTCAGCGTTTATACTGGGAAAAAACTAAACTCTTTTTAAAATATACGATAAAACGTCTTAACAAGTTTTTAATTTGATTAATAAAAAGATTAAAACGTTTTCTTTTTATTCCTTTTATTTAAGTTAAGTCTTAGCCAATTAATTTAGAAAATATAAAAGCTTTTTGTCAATATAAGCTACAGTACAATTATTAAAAAAAGTATTTCTCATTGGCAATACAAAATTTTGAGTTTCTATCTAGACTAAGCTTGACTAACAATTAAAGGTTAATTACTTTCAATTCTAGTATACAGTTATACCACCTATACGAATTACATGCAAGAAAAAACAAAAGCAGCTAACATAAGATTAAAATGATATAATTTGAATTATTACATTAAGTTTGATACCTGTAAAATGTAATATCTTTTAAGATTCTAACTTAAAACTATTGAAGTTAATAAGAGACCTTCAAAGCATTTATAGCAGATAGAAGTTTTATTTGAATAATTTCAAACATTTAATACTGTAAAAATACTTGATTTAGAAACATTATTTGTAATAAAAACTAATGCAACTATAAGTAATCATTTAAAAGAGTTTTTGAATAAAGCAGATAGAAACATTCTCATCATATGATCATTTCTACTTTTGTCATCACACACAATATTTCATAAATGTTCATACTTGTAATCGATTAATAATCAAAAATGTATTTACAAATAATAATAGAAAACAATATCTTACTAAATTGCATTTAACCTGTAACTATGTTTTAATGCATTGTTACACAAAATAAACCTTTTATAAATTAGTTTACATCTTACAATCCTAGCACTCATACAATAAAAGTGAAGATATTTAAGTACATATTCTAAAAAATGCTAACTATTATTAATATTCTAACAGTTTAAAATTAACTAGGATTTTCTCAAAATATTTTTTTGAAAAATTCATTAAACCAAAAAAAAAATTTGTAAAAACAGATATCTAAAAGTAAGGTTATGTAAAAGTATTTTATTAATACAAAAAAAGTTTTTTTAGGTTGTACAATAAAGGCTGTACTGTAAAGAAACTATTCAAATAACATTAAACTAATTTTATATAAGATAGGGTATAAGAATTAGAAAACTATTTTTAAATGAAACCTTTATCAATAATTTTCTATCAGAATAAAAACTTTTTTAGATGTAAGTTAAGTAAAAAAGTTTTAATCACTATAGTTCTATTAATTACATTTAAATAAATAAAATCAAAAGTACAAGCATAAAGTTACTTAACATTTTTGATTAAAACAATTACAGCATAAAAAAAAATATTTCTTTTCAAATAAATACAAAAAGTAAATGATTTTCCAAAATTAAAAAAAAATATCTTTAAAAAATTCAAGTTTTTATAAGAAATGTATCAACTGCAATAACACAATTTTATATCTTGGGTTTTTATTACTTCTTGGTAAATAACTAATAATTGTAGATATACTTTTGAAATATTGCAAAATTTACTCGTTATCATGAGTTATTTTAGTTTCAATTTAAACGTTAGGATAAAATATAAGCAACTTAAATGAAATAGAAGTTAAAGAATAAGCTAAAAATCTAACAAACAAACTTGTGATCATGTCAATTTGGCTTTCATTTTTCGGTATTTTTTAAGGTATTTTAACCAAGTTTAATTGACACAAAATTGATTGCACTATAATGCTGACTAAAACAAAAATTAAGAAAATTAAGAAATGTTCAAAAAAGAACCATAATTTCTTAACAACTAAAAACAATTGTAGAAACAACTTTTTTAATGAAAATCAATTGTTTTTGAAATGAATTTCAACCAAAGTAAAATCATATTTTCCAAAACTGTTTTTTATCATTAATTCATCAATTATAATTTCTGAAGTTAATATCAGATTGTTTTTAAAGTTTAATTCATGTAACGCATGTCTGTAAATAATAAATTATACAATTCTTTTGTCAAGCACCTTTGGTGTAGAGCAAAAAAATAAAATCATCGCCAAAATGAATCTGTACGAGTTATAATAGAATAAGCAACGAAAATGGCTGTACTAATTATGGTTTGTCAACAAATTAATTAAGTCACACTCTTTTTACAAAATTTCAAAAGAAATGACTGATTTTTTTGCGTTGATAAAGTAAGGAAGAAAATTCTAAACTGTGGTTAATCCTATTAAAGGTCCTTTTGGCATTATTAAGATTATTTGCTAGATTACTTTTAACAATCAAACTCTGAGAACCCATGGAAAAATGCGATCTTTAAAGTAATCAATAAATGACATAAGACATTAATAAATTTTAAAAAATAGGTTTGTGCAGTTATATGTATAATTACAGAGCTACTCATCTTAATATAAGCCACTTAATTTTCTTTTTAATCACCAGCTTAAAATAAAACCATGTGATTTTGGTTTGTCAGGATTTTTGTGGGGTGAATACTTAGATATGTCAGATACCTTTCTTTTTTTAATTACCTCAAGTTGAAGATGAATACTATGACCATTTTCATGCTGATATTTGGTCGTTAGAAGACAGCAACATGGAAGTTGGTATTTATTTAAACAAATATGACTAAGTGAAAAAATTCAGCTTTCAAAATTGAGCCAGCTGCTAAATGACCTTAGCTCTTCTGTAAATAAGATACGAAATCTCTGGTCGTGTCTCTGGGAGAAAACTTTCAGCTTCTCAGACATGCTTAGGTTGGATGAGGCTTATGAGGACGAATTGGGTACACCTGTTAGTTTGTAGCCGTGGCATTTATAAATACTTTGACGGTTTTAAAATAGATATAGAAGCTGAGTGAACGTTCAAACAACTCAAGAAGTCAAATAAGATTTAATTGAGTCATCGAAGAAGCAAAAACCAAATCAATCGTTGAAATACACTTATTACATTTTAGTACGTTTGGCAAAAGACTGCAAATTTTAAGGAAGTCATAGCGATTGAATACAGAGATGGATTGAACAGGAACTTGTTTATAAATGAAACAAATTCATGAGAAGAACGGCGACGGTTGATGAAACAGGAACATCAAATCTTCAGGAATGGCTCTTTAATGGGTGCAGTAGAAGAAACAGTAAATTTGTTGATTTGAAAAGTAAGATACACAGAAGTTACAGTAGCGGTCACTAGAAGCGTCTGTTTATAATGTGGAAATACCAGAACTCATGCTTTTAGAAACTGTCTGCCATTTGAAGTACGTGTTTTAAATGAAGAAAAAGGGAGTACATGATCTTCAAAGAAGGCAAATCAGAAAATAGTCTGTTAGATAAAGAAAAGAGAGAATCGCTATGATTGTCTAAGTCCTTGAAGTTCTAAGATCTATTCAGCTTTCAAGTGAATTAAATCATTCTTTAGTGATTCTACATATAGATGAAAAGGTCTTTAAGGTAATCATTGAAAAGGCCTTAAGAACGTTTTCATAAACTGAACACTAGCTCATAGTTTAAAGCTAAGAAAGTTAGAAATTAATTTAAGTTTGAAATTTCTCACAAGACCAGTGTTTGTAAAGTGAATAATTTTCGTGAATTTTACTTTCAGCTGTTAAAACAACATTATAAGAAAATAAAGTAGTTTGTTCTTCATGGGAAAATGTTTCCCAAATGTCATAACAAGGTAGTATTTGAATTAGAAGATCCAAAAGAAAACTTGATAGTAAATCTCAAACATGTTGGAGCACTGGCCAAGGCTAATATCAGCCATTTCAACTGCTTATACATCTCAGAATTGGTTGGAGACCAGTAGTTACTAAACCCAGAGGCCTTGATAGAAAAGATCTTAAAGACGGTTAATAAATAGAAAAGTTCGGTACAATAAGGACTAGTAATAATCCATTGAGTGCTGTCCAACTTGTGCTGTAAGCGATATCAAGCTAAGGTTTTCTCTCAGTTACAGGCCGCCTTAACTACGTATATCACCTGGCAATCTTTGCAAGTATAGACCATTACTATTATGGGACTTTTTCACAGGAGAATATTGATTTCGTTGAGGAATCTAACCAGATATCAGTTTACAAAATTTTTAAGTTTTATTTTCACAAAGTGGCATTAAAGATGATCTATGAGCTACTTCACAAAAAAAATAGATAAAAATCTAGAAGACATTTTAGGAATTGACGAGAAAGATATTGTAAATCCAAATGTAAACTCTTATATATCTTTGAGATTTGAAATTCTGATAATCGAAGATTACAACTTTATTGGAGACCTAATTAATTTAGTTAACATTTGAAAACTAAGCTTTTATTGACAGTTCAAATTTTAGAATAACCATTAATGCCAAGCTTAAAACTAAAATAAAATGAAAAAAGTTTGTAAGTCTAATATTATATATTAGCTACAAGATTATTTTTTTTGAAAAACTGTTTACTTATAGTTACCATAATTGTCTGAAAGTTAATGCAGGAAAAATAAAGTTTTGTTCCATGTATGTCTCAAGCAATCATTTATTTTAGACAACAGGTCTTAAGATAAATAATATTTATAAACTTTTTAATTATTGAACAAATATTTCCAAAGTTTATTGACTTTTATGAAAGAAAAATTTATTTATTTATAAACAAGTTTTGAAAATTATAATAACAATTATATTTATAAACAAATAATTTGTATAAAGTAAAACATATGTTAGAAATATTATCTTGTATCAATTTGTGTCTATCCAGAATCAAAATAACAACTGATTTGTAAACTGTATAGTTTTTAACAAAATTAGTTGCGACATGTTGAGTAAAATCAGCACCTAAAGCTTCTTAGACTTCTCGAACGAAAGTCAAAGCTATAAAATTAAACCCTAATTCATTAAAAAATATTTTTTAGAAATTTTATTATACTCTTGAAAAATAAGAGTATTAAGGTTATTATCCTAACCTTTGCAACTGATAAAGTGAGAAAAGTATTTAGTACAAATAATAAATTAATGTTATTTAGACGTAACAAATACTTTTAAATTTAATTTTGTTTTAATATAAGTACATTTTTTAGTACTTAATGTACATTTTTTAGTACTTAATGTACATTTAGTACTTGCTTTCACTTCTTACACCCAACTAAAGTAAATCTTTAATCTTTTAAATATTAAGTTAGGAGAATTGTTTGAAGATTTGGTTTGGTAATCAGTTGAAAATTATAATCCAAGTTAAAAAGCAAAAAATTAAGTATTGATCTGTATTGATTAAACTGAAAGTATATTTAGAGTGAAGAAAAAAAACAATAATGCTAGGCCAGAGATATTCGCATATTTTTGATAAAGTTATTTGCATCTAGTAATTCATAAAAGAAGTAAAGTATACAAAGGGCGTTTCTAGAAATATTTGTATATCAATAAACAAAAGAATTTTCCAGAAACAAAGAAAAGTTTTATCAAGTTTTTCGTGGAAGAATACAAACTGCTAAAAAACTGAAGATTTGATACTAATTGACCTGATATATATGTTTAAATATAATATATACTTGTAAGTCCTTACCATGAATAAAAAAACTTAATAAAATAGATTAAGAATTATTCAAAAGAGTTTATAATTAACATTTTCCAGTTCTACTTTTAACTTTTGTTTCAAGTTTTTGATTTTAGGGTAGTTACAAAAAAATGATTTTTCATGAGCTGACTAATCTGAGAGTTATTGGATTTTATTAATCATCACGCCTAAAGTGATATTGCCTCCTAAGAACACTTAACTTGCTTTTGCTCGAAATTTATATTTTTATAAAATGAAAAATCGTCTAAATGTTTTATAAATTTTAATGAAGTGTGATATTTGAATTTAAACACCAACAATAAATAAAAGCAATAAACATTATTGAAATATTAGTCAACGTATATAACTACTTTACGAATGAATCGCTTGGAAAACAAAATATGTAGATAGTCGTTGTCCAAATAGTTTAAAATAAAGTATAGAAAAAACACTTTAAAATTGTGAATATGAAATTCCTGAATAAATAAGATAATTAATTTCAATGTTAGAATGCTTTTTGATTGGTGCATAAATAGAATACGAATAAAATTGACACAAATAGCAGCTGTAATAAAAGATTTTAATTCTTTTCAAATTTCATAGCGTTAGAAGGTTATGGGAATGGTTAGACTCCATACTTTCATCACTTGACGATGAATCTCTTCGTCTAAACTCAACTAAACAAGCTTGGTTGGATAAGGACTGATATGAATTTTCAGAGGAGACCAGTGTCTGGGCTTTGAAACCACTATTTGTGGTGACAGCTTCACTGCTATGTGACATTGATAATGAAGGAAAAGTAAAAACAGAAGAAGAAGAATTTGAAGGTGTTACTAAAGTGCAAACTGGAGTATTAATAGCAACTTCGTTACTAAAAGGTGGTTCTATCGCTTGCTGCGGAGGAATGCCATAGTGTATAGATGAATCAGCCATGGCTGTTTGATATTTCAACTGTGGTAATGTTTTAGAAGTATGAGAATGTGGATGGTATGAATGATTCATTTGTAACTCATTATTTTCATCGTATATCACATTATCTAATGATGAAAAGAATTCACTAGATTGGTTTGAGTTAATTTGTGTCTCATTTCTTCTGTCTAATGACTTTAGATTCAATGAAGAAGAACTGATTTGAGGGTTATTTTGGTTTCCGGTAGAAGTTCCGACTTTACAGGAAGATGAATGTGTCTTTAAAATATATTCTAAGTGTTCTTTCTCCTGTAGCAGTTTACGTTCTTCATGACTCAACTGATGAAATTGCTTTTGTAGTTCGTCTGTCTCGCCCTGCAAGCGGTCTGTCAACTCTCTTCTTCGATTCCGGCATTTTGCTGCCGCAATTTTATTCCGCTGTCTACGAATATGTCTTTTTTTTGCTTCAGCAGGTGATAACTAAGGAATAAAAGTAATTAGGAAATTTGAATAAAACTTAAACAGTGTTATGAAAAAAAAAGAAAATTTACCTCATAATCAGGAACTTTTACTTTTCTTCCTGGTGTTCCTTTAGGTTTTTGGATCTTATTAGTCGTTTTTTGTTTATTTTTTCGATAACCGGAGCCATCATTCATTCGTACAATGTTGGTTGATGCAAGCTGTCGAGATGGTTCAAAGCCAATCCCCTGTCCAGACATCGAAAAGCTTGATGACTGACTTTCATTGTTATTTTGTGAAAACGAAGATGAAGTATCATGACTCAACATGTTGGTAACTGGTAGAGAAGACGAAAACCTCGAGATTGGTTGATGTGTTGAAGATGTATTTCCCATAGAGTAAAGAATAGAAAAGTCCTGCATGTTTGTGTTGTTTCCCATCCATTGATAATTCGACTGGTGTCCAATAGGTGGTAACATTTGGCGGTCCAATTGTGGAACAGTTGGCTGTAGGTGTCCAACTACCATTGCCTGGTCATTAAGCTGTCCATCGTTATTTGTTGGGATGTTTAATGTATGGTATTGGTTTGAGGAAATGTTTTCTTCAGTATTTGATCCTTCATACATTAAAAAAGGTTCTTGTCCTAACTCAATATTGGTATCTGGTACTAAGGCCAAAGAAGATAAGTTCTGAAAAAACAATTATACAATTTTATATTACGCAAAGCTTTTAGGCTAATCTTATATTTACATATTAAAAATATTTTACATTTTTTTGTAAAATGGATTTTCAAATCTTTCTTAAAAAGTCTCTCTTTCAAAATTTGGAGGTTTATTTTTTCTATAAGTTAGTCTTAGAATAACTTTATTGATAAATCTATTAACAAATTTTATCATGTAAATACACATTTTCAAACTATTTGTACAGTTTACCTGTATATTAAAAAGATATAACTAAATTTTTGCTTTTAACTAAAAAATAAAAATAATAGTTTTATACAAGACATTCAAGTTATGCAAAAAATTTCAAAACTGAATTTAGAAATTTTGAATATAGATACTTTTCTTATCATATGAACCATAAAACAACATTTTATAAGAAAGCATAAACTTAGAATTAAAAAAAAAACTGTTTTAAATTAATAAGATAATTCTTCAAATTATCCTCAAAACTTATTTGCTAAATTAATAGTAAAAATAATTATAACTTTCTACTTTCAGTCTATCTATTTTCAACGATTCACTTAGTGAAGACATAAAAGTATAGCACGATAATTCTCATTTCAATCAGTTAAAAAGTTCGTAGAAAAAAGCTTTTGAAACGAGTGAAGCGAAGACAACGAACCCTAGTAGTTAGGAGAATAGCATCTTTATAGATACAATTAGATGACGTCATTACATGACAATGTTTACTTTAAGTACATTCTTAAACACGTATGTAATCTGCTACTACAAATAAGACTGGTTGATATTTATGTGTACATAAGCTCAATGAGAGAGTTTTCAATCAAATATTCAAAATCACATGACGAGAAAGTTCAAACGAAGTTATTATTTCAAAATTTGACGAAATTTCCCAAGAAAATTTATTTAAAAGAAGTTTTCACATTCAAACTAACGGTGCAAAAGAAAAATTATTTGGAAAAAAACCTGTTCCTTTGATGTATTTACTTTATGACTATTTGAATGTTTATTTAACAACTAATGAAATTTATCTGATCACTAATCCCTTGTATTGAGTTTTACTTAAACTGAGATAAACTCTGAACTATATTTATAAAACTGAAAAAGTTTGTTATAAGCGCTTTTTCACAAAAAAAAAATTTTGAAAAACAAATAAACAAAATTGTTTATTTTTAGATCATATTTATAATCGAATATTGTAAACCTTTATTAATGTTGAAACTTAAAGCTAAGTTATCAATCTAAGAACTGTAAGCTATAACTTATAAAAATAACTATCTTCTGACCGCAAATACCTAATACTTTAAAAACTTTATTAAGTTATGACCATATTCTAAAACTTTTTCTGATTTTAATTGTAAGTATGTGTACAGAGAAACTATCCAAAAAAATAGTCTCTCACTTTTAGTAGAAGATAATTGAACTAAAATCTCACATGAAAGTCACATGATCTATATGAGAGATTATAGAAAACATAAGAGGCACTTGTATTTTAATGAAAGTTATACTAATGATTAAATAAATCATGCAATAAGCTCTGCAATTACTTTTGCTGTGAAATTAAATCAATGATAATGAGTATTATTATCTAAAACTCTTGAAGAATCATCACAAGATTTATTATTAATTTCAAATCATCTTTATGAATTTAAGTAAAAAGTTTTCAAATTACCTGTGAGATTGGAGATGACGAGTAGAATTCTGCTTCAAAATCTTGCATACCGTTTGAGTCAGAATATATCATTCCTCCAGTATCAGAATAAGTCAGAACTCCTAAAGTAGAAGAGTCAGTGCTTTGAGTTTCATTTGTAAAATCAACAATTTTATTAGGAATCATATTCAAATAAGAACATCAAAATGAATAAAAATTCTGTAAACAAATACCAATGAAAGTCGTATAAAAAAATCCTACAAATCACTTAAAATAATTTTCAACTGAATCAATTTTGTTTATGTTTCTATGTTAAACTAATAATTCTTTAGTTTAATGATGATTCGTTAAAGCAGATCTAGCGAAGTGCTTCCAAATGTGCTTCATGAAAAGTATATATACATGCAACATGCTACTTTCTTCATATTAGAACTCTCAAAGCATTTTTTCTTCAGGTGTAATTAAGGTAGTACAGAGTACGTACGAAGCATCCTTTCTCCTTCATACTTCGCACACGACACTAAGAATTCTAGTTGCTCGTTTCTCTTGTTACTTACGATCAGAGAGTACGCCAGTCGACCACGTGGAAACGATTAAATAACGTCATTTGTTCAAAAAAGATTTTGGTTTTAATCGTTCTCACGTCAAGCGTAACAAAAAATTTGAAAATCGTTTGTTGAAACTCATGTTGATTTATTTTTGCATCAAATGTCAATAAACTACTAAAATTTGATGAGCAGTTGTGTACCTTTACTGTGGTTAAATAAATGAGTATTCTATTTCAATCACGTCCACCATGTTTAGACTATTACTCAACTATTTGTATTATTAAGTAGAATGCAATCGTAGTTCTAAAAAAAGAACACTTTTTTAAAATAACTTGAAATTAAATATCGAAACTGGTGCAATAAATCTATTATTATAAAAAAAAACTTAAATGATGTCTGCGTTTAGCTTTATTTAGCAAAAATATTTTTGATTGTGACTCATTTTACTTTCTTGTAGTAACAAAAATATCCTAACTAAATCACAGATTGAGACAGTCTAGACCTAAAAATTCATTGATTGTAAAAGCTGTGCGACAAACAAATATTTAAGCTTCTATTGTCTGCAGCTTTTGCTGCTTACCCTTTCTGCCTGGTTTATCGGTCTGAAAACTACTTTATAAGACTAAATATTTTTTTTGTAAGCTAACATTTCAATCATAATTCAATTAAACAAATAAGATAAACTGATTGTCAAATTGTAAAACATTTCTATGTCTTAAGAGGATGGAACCTAAAAGTTAAAACTTATTATAAATGTACTTCTATCAAATCATTACTATTTAAAACATCTAAGTCAAGATGTTAGATTGATTTATCAACTTTTTATCAAATATGTTTCATCTACAAATCAGAATTAGATTTACATGTTCAAATTACTTGTTATATAAGAACAAATTAAATAAAACAATATCAGATACAATTTTGTTAGTTTCTATACAGCAAACTTTTAGATATTCAAAAAGTATGGATAATTTATAATATATAAGTTAAACATATGAATGAAATGATTACGTTACTTAAACAATTGCATAAAAGATCATACAAAATAAAGCGTTTTTTAAAAGTTTAAGGTGAAATTGAATAATAAATATTAATACAAATAAAAAAATGTTATTAAAAACTCTTTTCTTCATTATGAATTAAATATATCATTTCTCACTTAAATGCAAACTCAACATATAAAAGCAAGCTGGTGTTTACTTTCTAGTTCCAGTAAAAAATTCTAAAATTCAATAATTGTGACACAAATTAATTGAATAAAATATTGATTATTATATTTCATTTAAAAAGTGATAAATCATTCATCTAACTTGTACAGCTTTTATTTTCTATAATAGAGTTTTAGGATCATGAAGCAACATATAATCGAATTTTTAAGGTAAATTGCCGCAAGCCTCATCTGATAAGGAGAAAAAAATTAACCTAATTACAATAAACTAATTTACTAAACGATTTTCTTGCTTAGACTAAACTGCAAATTTAAGTTACTATTTACTTTCTCTTTTTACAATGAGAAAACTTATTTACTTGTTAATTAATTTTTTTTCAATAAAGGTGTTTTAAGTAGGCCACAAAGAAATGAAATTTTAGTGAAATTTAATAAATTTCTAAATCAAATCAAGTAAACAAATAACCACAAAAGTTTTAAATAAATCAGAAAGACAAGTAATTTGGGCTTTGCTACCATATTTCGTTACACCAAAGATCATAGGAGAAATGATAATTGTTGTTTATAGTAAATAGTAATGAGAAAGGTCCAGGCTTAGTTAATCTGATAATACAACAACCACAGTAGACTACATTTTGCAGATAGTAAAGTTAAAAGGTTATAAAACAACCTTGCAAGTAGTTTTTGAAACACACTAGTTTTAAAGTAAGCATTTTGGTGTTCACCGCTATAGGAAGCCGAAACCTTAACACTCTCAAGCACTGTGTTAGGGTGTTAATCATAAAAGACTTATTTTATTTTTCATCGAGATGTACGATAGGTCAATGTGCTAGATTAACTCAAGTATTATTGGTTGAACTTATCTGTTCTATTTATGATTCAAACAAGCCTTACTAGTACTTCAAGTCTGTTTTTTATGTTGTCAGACAACCACACGCTTGATTAGTAAAATTACAGAATCGATCAATTTCATTTAAAGACAAAACCAGCAACAACAACGGTTGTAAGTAAGGACAATAAAATATAAATAATTTTCTTGACATGTTTTATCATTTGCTTGCTTTCATATATGATGTATATTTCTAGAGGAGTGTTGATGGAATTAATTTGATAAAAGTAGTGTTTGTTATTTACACAACTGAAGTACTGATGTCTATTAAGCTTATGTAAATAGCTCAATAAGTTGAAATTGTGTGTGTTATCTATTAAAAATTGAAAATTATAAGCCGGGTCAATTCTTCTTAGATTTTCAATTTAACTTTGTTACATTTCGCCAAAGACCGCAAAATCAAGAATCTCACGGCAGCAAAAAAAAGAGGTATTATGGTCAGGGTCTCATTCACAGATGGACCATGTTCATCGGAAATATGAAAACGCTTGTTAAAGCAAAACACTTTTTAAGAAGAAGCTTTTTAATATCAAAAAAATTCACAAATTTTTATCATTTTTGTGCTCTACTTAGATTGATGAAAACTTAAACCATACTATCGTAAACTTGACTGATATGATAGAAGTGAGTGTGTAGACGGCCAAGCTACTGAAAACAGCGTTAGAGCAAACCTGAACATCTGGGGAACTGACAAAAAAGGGAGAAGAGGTCACACATGGCCGAGATACTGCCACTGTTAGGCAGACGCTGTGTGAGCATAAGCTTTTTGCGCTTACGTTTTCCGCCTACCTTTCATATTGTTGAATTTTGCTTTTTTTGGGTCAAACTATTTAGCAGGACATTTCCGTACCACCCACTGTACAATAGTTAAGTAGAATGTTGTAATTTTATAGTCTGGATGTAGTGAGATGCAGATTGAAGTCAGGGCTGGGAGAAGTTCTTACCAGAAACGTAAATTGCTTTTGGTTTTACGTAAGTCTACATCAGCACGTGTGACTAGAAAATCTGTTGTATGAAGCAGTATTATCCCCTGTTAGACACCGAATGTTTTAAATTCAATTTATTATACAATAAAGCTCTTAGTAGAAGGTTTTTTCATTAAAATGTATATATATATAAATCTGAACCTTTTTATTTTAAGTTACATAACCTTTTTGTTTTAATAAGCTGTTTTAAAGTAAATGATCATAGATTGAAATAATTGTTAGTGAAAACTTCTACTTTTAAAAATAATTGTTTATTTTTGATAACAAACAATGCAATTATTGACCAAATTATCACTTAACTCTAGCTCATTATTTACAAAGATTTAGTTTAGTAATAAACAGTTTATAAAAATAAATTTCTGTACATAAATATATAACAGTTAGTTACTAAAGTAACTTATTCTTTTATTTAGCTTACTAAAATAGAAATAAATAAAATAAAATCACAAAAATAGTTTGTTAGTGAAGATAATATTAAAGTTGCAGTTACTAATTCTAAGGTTGTGGAAATAAAAGTTTGTATAGAGACATTAATTTACATCAAAACTATATTTTGGGTAATTTCCGAATTAACAAAAACTTAGTTGAGATGCTTAAACATATTTTATAGTTTAAAGTTTAACAGCTTTTGAGATATGAGAATTGACGCTTAAAAATTAGGTAAGCAGTATTGTTTTCATATTTTCTAAGCCGCTGTATCCTTTGAATTGAAGTGTCTCGAAAAATATATATTATCTAAATGTTGAAAAGCTTAACAAATTTGCATTCCGCAACCTATGGTGAAGCAAACATTTGGTTCTAACTGACTGTGGAACCCTAAGTAAATACTTGTTAAGATTTTGGAACTATTTTTCCATCTATTTATATAGATTTCAGAAATATCTAATTTATTTAAATGTGTTTTGAAAAAAAACAATGAACATATTTTCCACTCAAATGGTTTGACGTACAAAAATCAGCAGCACTCATTCGTGATAACAGAAGTACTTAATTAAATGAGAGAATTAAACTTCAAGAACATTCTGAGGTCGATTTTACGTGCGTAAAATATATTTGACGTTTTTATGGCCTTAGGGGCTACAAAACTAATGTAATTTTTGAATACTTTTTAGATGTTTGCTGTAACAGCATAAAATCTATTTTGGTTTTAAGAATTTTTTACATTACAAATTATTCTAAAGTTAGTTAGAATATTTATGTTTTTATTTTTGTTTAAACCAAAATGTTCACTTTGATATTCTAGAGTGTTTTCTGCTACAATACTTCAAGATAAAATTGTATACTATATATCATTTGTTTCAATTAGTATATATTTTTTGCTTTTTTGAAGTTTTTTATTGCTTTTTTATGTATAATACTATAATTTTGATTTTAGATTTAAATTCATTACAAAAAGGCCTTTTATTTTATTAAGTATCTCTATCTTTTATTACTGTATGTGCTATAAAGATCTTATCTTGAATATCAAATATCGTTTCTTCAAAATTTAGATTACAATTGATTTTTAAACTTTCATGACAAGATTTAGGAGATTTTAAAGAATTTTATTAGGTCCATTGAATAGACTGCAAAGCATTATTAAACTTTTTGCAAGGTATTTTAACAATATAATCTTTTATTAGATTTAAGCTAAATTCAAATTATTTAGTAATAATTTTAGTAGTTATTAAACTAACAGTAAACTCTGAGTCATGAAAGCACGTAACATATGTAAGATAATTAACTGAAAGTTATGGTAAAATGAAACAAATGGTTTCAAGAAGCACAAACTTCAATTGATTTTCCACTTGAAGTCAGTGCTTTGCTTAGTTGAGCTTACTTAGCACTTTCGACCAAACATTTGTTATAGATCAAGTTACAAAATTTACCCAACGGCTATTCGGAGGTCTGCCAGGAAATCAGACTAGATTTTTCATGTTGCAAGCCAGTTTTTTTGTTAAATGTCAAATAGATACACATACAATTTTATGAAAAATTAATTCTGTTCTCACTAAGATTTCATCAAAGAGCATAAAATGATGATAGTTGTTCTTACAGTTATTCTGTGAGATTGCAAATATTCTAGAATGTCGATCTTCTAGAGTTTTCAACGTAACTATTTAAATAGATTAAGGTTTCTACTATTTCCGTAATCATCTTAAATAACAACACTACTATACTATTTAGAAGATATTATTTATTTCTTGCCTGGTACAGTTTTCATTGAAATTCTATTTTAGATCGTTGTTAACTAAATGTAGTCAAAAAATAAATCTTTTTTTTTCTAAATACGGTTTGAGTTTCTTAAAAAATGTTAAATACTTTAACCAAAAATAAAACAAAATGCTGGTAGAAGTTTAATCTGAAGCTACTAAAGATAAAGTTTGCCAAAACTGATGTTAAACTTTAAAACATGAAGAAAAAGTGATATTTACTTCAGTTATATTTGTAAATTTTTAAACAGCAAATTTTATTTAAGATAAATAATGCTTTATAATTTCAATTAAAGATTAAAAAGCTTAAAAAAAGTTAATGAGGAGAAATTTGGAGAAAGTTCAAATATTTAATCAAGCAAGTTAAAGTTTCTTTCAATAAAAATCAATTGTATCTTTTGCTTTCAGAAAAAATATTTAGAAAATAAAAAAAATCCAATAAATATTTTGAAGCCTTATGAATAACTACAAGGACTTAATGTGACACAAAAACAACATTTTTGAAGAAACAAATATTGAGTTCATTGATAACCTGTGTTTTAGTAATTGTTTGAAATTGAATTATTAGAAACTAAAGTAAAATGATTTTTAACAATTTCATTTTTTTTTGAAATGGAAGAATGAAAAGAAGTATTTAATTTACTCAATAGTTGTGAACTTTACAAAATTTATTTTAAACACATAATTGTTAGATATGAGTTTATATGATTTTAATCGTTAATTTAAGCTATAAAATTGATTTATAAAATGATGTAGTTAGCTTTTTACTGAAATGTAGTTATAGAAAGCAAAACTTGAAATTTTTTAATTTGTTTTTTATAAATTTGTAAATAAGAACGACAGGCAATTTTAAATAAAAAACACCTATCAAAATCTCATTCAATATTTTTTCAAGTGCAGAAACGTGTTTAGTTGTTTATTAACAAACTTATCCTTTACTTATTAGCAAATTAAAAAATCTGGTGGCTTAAAAATATTTCAGATATGTCAAACTGTATGCTTGTAGAAATGAAGACGTAAGCTACATTAATCAAACAATAAAAAAGCTATCAGCAAATTGCAGTTTGTGTGCGCAATTTTCTAATGTTTCAAGTTAAAATTAAATTAAAGAATTTGAAGGGCCACAAAAGCTTTTAGAATGAAGTTGAAAATTTATAATATGATAATTTATAAAATTCATAAATACATTTATGGAAAATAATTTACATCTTGAATTAGATGATTATAATAATACTTTCTTAAAAATATTTGTTTCTGAAAATTATGATTGAGTGATAAATCACTAAAACTAAAAATGCTTGCTAGAAAACTAAAAACGTTAAAACTATGTGTCTATACCACAATATCTTATCGGTAATTAGTATTTAATCTGTCTGTTTATAGAAGCAATCGTCATTTTTAAAGCCTTTAAAATACGGAATTACATAAATTAAAAATTTAGAATATTCTATGTTTTAAAGCAATTTATTGAAAAAAATAAAAAGGTAATTTTTTGAAAATCAAAAAATGTAAGTTTTATTTTGTATACATTATGATGCTGATAAAAAAACTACATATTCTAAAACAAGTATACAAAATTGAATTTAGCTTGAAGTTTTTTATTCTAAAATTTTTCAAAATATATTTAAAAACGCTTATAAATGCCTAAAATGTTTTTATTAATATTTAATATTCATTTAGGGGCATTTGAATTTAACAGTTTTTAGCTATTGTGTCTTTCATGACTAGAATATTTTAATTAAAATTTGTTAACACATTCTTGTGAGACTGTCTTCTAAATTTATTTCCTTTAAGATTAAACTATAGTTTTTATAAAGATATTTCACTATAATATAAGTAATGATCATATTTTACAAACTAATCGATTTAAATTAATCATAATAATATAATTTAAAAAAACTGGTTAAAAATTGTTTTCTAAGTTACAGCAGTTACAGTTTAAGACTCAACAAAAATTACTCAGTTAAAGTAACAAATTACTAAACAATTTGGGAAACAAGTTTTCAGTCATTTAATTAAGATTATCAAGCTTGTTGAGTATGACAGATGTCAGTAATTTGATAACAGTAGGAAGTATTAAAGGCCAATTGTTCAAATAATCACGAATAGATTTTAACACAATGTTTTTGAAAAACTTATTTGTGGATGCTTTTACTTCATCTAAGCCAGTTGCTCTACAGCTTATTTCTTCAATATACCATTTGATGTACAACGTTAGTTTTCGAAAATAAGTTTATACTTTTTAATGTAATCCTCAAGTTATATTTTTATCTAATTTCTGTTCAGCTGTGGGTTATAAAATTTAAAAATGTTTTATTTTAAAACTAAATTTTGCATGCTTATTATAACTTTTAATTTTGTATTTACAACAAAATCTATTTGAAACAAGAAATGATAATTGCTACAACTAGAACTTTTCTCAGTTTTTAGTGAACGTTTCCAAAAATACTGTTTTAAAGAACTTTTATACTTTCCTTTGGTGCACACATAAAATAAACAATTAAACAAAACTGTTTGATGCAAGATCTTATAAAATGAAAAAGTTGTGTATATTTCTATATTTGCAACAAATATTTGTTAAAAAGTTACTTATAGATAATACTTAATAAAACCAAAATACTAGATTAAAAACATGATATACATTTAAATAAGTATTTTGTACAGAAAATGATAAGCTAGCAACTTACGATTATATTGAAAGGGTTGTAGATGAAGATAGTCAGGTGGTAATTCAGAAGATTCCACCGTTAAAGAATTAAATGGAAAAGTAACTGCTACCATTTGATTAGAACCAGGTAAACTAGGAGTGTAAAATCTTGTCATTTCCTCTTCCATTTTTAAAAATAAGCAACTAATACCTAAATCACAATAAAAACAATTGCTTTGATTAATTAAGACTTATAGTCAGCAAAATTTACAGTCTACATTAAATGGCTTCTTATTTTTTTTGTTAGTTTAATGTATTATATATTTGATTTATTTTCTTAAGTAATTACTTTTCAGTCAACTCAAAAGTTAAAAGACATTATACAATTTTACATTTTAATCTAAGCACTTTATAGACTAATTTAAAACACTACCGTTTCAATGTATCTAAAGCTGACAACTAAATCCTAGTCGTGTATACAATGATAATACATTAACCAATTAGTCATAGAAGCAAACTCAGAGCTTTGATTCTTCAGAAAACCTCAAAACTGAACTGTTTAAAGTATAAAGGAAATGTTTTTGTACAATAGGAAATGAAGTTAGCTGCGTCAGGCAAAGTACAATTGTTGATGCTTGTTCCAATCAATTTTTTGCTTGTATCTATTAACCAATTTACAAAAAGCATCAAACTTACTTGTATAAAGCTTGTTATCAATGTTTGAAAATTAAATTTAGTTATTATCTACTCTTAGTATATGTTTAATAGTGACAAATAATATAGTATATGTATTTTAGAACTAGTATTGTCATGACATAATTTGAATATTTTGCTTTACCAATTAATGCTAGAGGTTTTCTTTTAATTGTATAAAATTTTGCTAATTTTCATAATTGATATAACCAGCTTTGCACAAATTATCTTTATGTTTATCACCAGCCTTTTAGATATATTACTAAACATGTTTCACTGTAAAAAAAACTTACATTTGATACTATATAAACAAAATAATATTTTAAAGATACAAGTTTAACCTTTATTTGATGTGATACAAAAAATAACTTAAACAAATTATATACTTAAAAATGTTAACAAAAAACTATATTATTATTAAATTATCGATATCTACTATTGATAGCATCCATTAACCATTTAAGGTAAATTTAGTCGTTACATATATTGACTTTTGTGTTTAAAACTCTAAGCCCTATAACACATTCATCATAGTCTGACTATCACTGTTTAAAATGTTATGCTTAACTTAATAATACAACTGTAAGTTTTATTAAGTTGTTCTTTTACCTCTTGCTACAAATATTTTCATAAAAAGATTTCTAAATTTACTACATGTAAATTGCATCAATTTTTATTTCTTTATAAATATAGTTTTTAAATTTTGTCGAATTTTTTCAAATTTATTTGAAGTTTATTGAAATAAATATAATTTTTGGCAGAGTTAAATTTTAATAAGTTTCTTATGCGTCTCTAAAAATAAATCTTTTTTTTTCATTTGAGTCAGAGAAACTTTTAATTGTAGACTTAGCTAACAAACAAATTAGTTAGTAACTTCACATTTAAAAGACTGACAATTTACCTACAGTTTAACTGTATAGTTATTTTCAAACTTGTAATGAATATTTTGATTTTACAAAGCTGTATGTACCAATTATTACGTTTCTATTTACGTATTTATGCTTAGGTTAAATAATTTTGACAGTTTGCCTTGCACAGTAACTAATTAATTTCTTCATAATTCAACTAAGATTTTTTCTGAAGTATTTGACTTGTAAAAGCAATTTTTTAATATTTTTAATGTCTTAGAAATGCTTCTGTATGTATCACATACATTGTTACCACTTTCTCTTATTAACCATAGGTTATACAAATATTCTTTTCTTTTAGATGCTTTTTTTAGTTATTAACCAAAAACTGATTGTGCAAAATTCGATTTATATTTCAATGTTCTGTTTGATTTACAAACTAAGAGAATTTAAAATCAAAATGAATAGCTATTTTGCAATGTACAATAAGCCAGGCAATAATTCTGTTTAATAATTATGGTTTATGGTGAAAGTAGTATACTTGTATTAATACCACGCTGAGTACGAAGTTGTAGGTTTATTTCCAATAAATATCTGTAAAAAATTGAAAAATTTACTATAAATGTTGAAAGCGAATGTTGCTTAAAGGTATTAAATTAGAAGTTTGTCATCAAATATAAAAGATGTTTATTGCCTGAGCATTTAAATCCGTCACCAAAATAACCGTCTTTCATTTGCATTGAAAGCCTCCTTCTAAGTTTATACAATCGGCATTTACATCACAGTTAGAGGTTCCCATCAAACACTCGTCCACATCTTCAAGTAGATGTCAAAAATAAGCCAATAATCCAATTATAACTTCAAATGATTGTATGAATAAGAAAATGTTTACTTACCGTTACAGAGTAGACCATTTCCAGTGTAACCAAGCTGACAAATACAATCGTAACTTCCTTCTAAATTAAGGCAAGATGCATGTTGGTGGCAAGGTGTTGTTTCACATTCATTAACATCTTTAAAAAAATCAAGAAATTAAAACTATATATATGTAGAAACTATTTTTACTGTAAATTAGCCGTAGAACTACCTGAGCAAGTAAATCCATCACCCTTAAAACCGCGTATGCAGCTACATTGTTCGGTTCCATTTTTGTTGAAACATTGTGCATTTGTATCACACAGGCTCCCAGAAACACATTGATTTTGATCTTATAAAATAAGTGATGTTAGTTTGAATAGAAAGTCATTTTAGCTATTAGCACATAAATTATGTTTGATTCAAAATCTTTTTGAATTTAGTTACTTTCACAAACTTTTCCGTCTCCAATAAACCCATCTTGACAAACACACTTATAACTTCCTGCATTATTGATGCAATCAGCCCAAGGATTACATTCGTGAAGATGAGAACAACATTCATCGATATCTGATGACAAATATTTCAATAATTTGGATGAAACATCTTCAGATAAGATTTACCATCGCAAGTGTTTCCATTTGTATAAAAACCTGGTAAGCAATCACACAGATAAGATGCTGGCGTATTGACACAAACTGAATTCAATGGACAATCATAAGTTTCTGCTTCGCACTCATCAACATCTGTAAAGGAAAACAGTCAGCTTTTTATATTCTTTTGTTTTAGTTTAAATATCATTCAAACTTGCCTGAGCAAATAAAGCCATTTCCAAAGTATCCAGGCTTACAGATACATTCGTAGCTGCCATGGTTGTCATTACAATAGGCGTTTACATCGCAACCGTGTTCAGATCTAAGACCCTTGCACTCGTTAATATCTATGAAAAATATACATTTAAAATACAAGAAAGGTCATCAGTCATTTCGAGGGAAACAAACTTGTGCAATTGAAACCGTCTCCTCGATAACCCAACAAACATTGACATTGATAGGATCCTTTAGTATTGATGCACTTTGCATCTTTGTGACATTCATAAATTCCTTCCTTGCATTCATTAATATCTAGAAGAGGTTAGAAGAAAATTAAAGAACAATTTTAATAAAATTATTAGTTATTTTTGGTGTATTATGATTTTAATTTACCAGTGCAAATGTAGCCATCTCCTTCATAACCTTGTGTGCAAGTACAAGTATAACTTCCGATTGTATCACTACATGCAGCCACATCATGGCAAGGCTTTTCATTACATTCATTAATATCTAATTGGAAATTTGTTATTACAGAAAGTTTTTCACCCTGAATGGTCAGAGTTACTTGAACAGCTAAATCCATTTCCATTGAATCCAATATTACATTCGCATACAAAACTTCCCGGGTTGTTTTCACACCGACCATCCTTGTTACATTTGTCGGCAAATTCAGTATATAAACATTCATTAATATCTAAAATTAATTGTATTAAAGTATGAGTGAGAAAAGAGTATCTTCATCTTATTTTGGTGTACAAATACTTATTCAATTTTTGTAAAAAACTTTTCAAACTTTTTAATTTTGGTTTTATTTATTGATCTTACCCAGACAAAGTATTCCATTTCCATAATATCCTGGATGACATACACATTGAAAGCTGCCAATTGAGTTGAGACAATTAGAGTTTGAATCGCAAGGATCGTCTTCACATTCGTTTATGTCTTGATTAAAAGATAGGATTTAGTTGTTGTTAATTTTGAAAATCAAACACTGAATACAATATGATAAATAACCTTTGCAATTAAAACCGTCTCCTTCATACCCGTCCAAACAAACACAATTATCAGGTTCATTATAAAAGGGCTTATAAGCATTAGGATGACAAATAGTATCAGACCCTTGTCGACTTTCATATTCTATAAAAAAATATTCTTCATTACTCAAAGAGGCTTACATTGAATGTCCAACTAAAACCTTCACAATGAGTCCCATTTCCATAATAACCACTGAAGCAATGACATTCGTAGCTTCCTTCAGTGTTAAAGCAGTTAGCCAGTGGGTGACAATTGTGCAAAAAAGAACAACATTCATCAATATCTGAGAAGAAAACACTCTTAATAAAGTCATAATAAAGTCTTTATCGAAAATTCATGGAATGTTTTTATTATCAGTCAAATGTAAACTAAATTTTGGAAATGTAAGCTTCAGTTTATAAAAATACTTATAGAAATTTCAAGCTAACCTGAACAAGTTTTTCCTGTTTTGAAGAAACCTGGTAGACATGTACATCTATATGAGCCTTGATTGTTCACACATTTAGAATTTTTGGAGCATTCATGTACATGGTCTTCACATTCATCAATATCTGTAAAGGAGTTAATGTTATTTTTTCTAATATACTTTAATTCTAAAATAAAGCTAATCTCACCAATACAATCTTCTTCGTACAACTTATAGCCCCGATTGCAAACACATTGATAACTTCCTATAGTATCTTCACAATCTGCCTTCAAGCTACAAATACCGTATTCGTTATCACATTCATTTATATCTGAAATAAAAAGTTAATTAATCCACGTTAGAATAGTTTAAAAATATTATTAAAAATATCATGATAGTTGAGAGTCATTTGAGTTACAAAACTCTAATGAGGATTTGTAAAAGAAGTTGTGAGTTATGTAACTTACTAGTACAATTTTGCCCAACTCCTGTATAACCAACTGAACATGAACAGCTGTATGATCCCAATGTGTTACGACACTCACTTCCCACTCCACATATATCGGGATTTAAAACACATTCATCAATATCTGTTTAGTAAAAATGTATTGCAATATAAAACTTTATTTGAAATAAGTTTACCTGTACACTCAAAACCATTTCCTTTATACCCTTCAAGACAATAACACTTATAACTTCCTTCTGTATCTGCACAGGCTGCGTTTACATCACATCCGGTGGCACTATCCAAACATTCGTTTATATCTGATGATAATGAAATAATGTTGTTACAACTTAATGCACAAAATCATAAATTTCCTCACTTAAGTTTATCTTTTACTTACACTTGTTATTTACTGTTCTATGTGGATGTAAAAATACTGAAGAAGCAACTTACTTGTACAGTTATCTATCTCACCAAAATAACCACCAATGCATTTACAAGAAAATGAGCCTTCTGTATTGACACATTCTGTATTAGGAGACTCGCAAAGGTCAGCGTTAAGACATTCGTCAATATCTAAACACAAATTTTGATAAATTATCATTAACAAAATTAAAGCTAATTAAAAGGAGCTCATTGATATACTATTTAGATAACAAATAGCTAGTAACATTAAAGGCTTGTAAAACTCACCATTGCAAAAACTTTCATTACCAGAAAACCCAGGCTTACATCTACAGTTATAGCTACCATTCGTATTCAAGCAGTTAGCATTTTTATCACATGCATATGTTCCTAGCTCACATTCATTTATTTCTGTAAAAACCAAAATATTAAATCATTATTCTATACAGTTTTTCAACTTTTTAGATAAATTATATTTACAAATATTAAAAATCACTTTATTGCTGTAAAAAATATCAGGAAAATTGTTATAAACTAAAATTGTTTTACCTGAACAAACAAACCCATTTCCTGTATAGCCAGGATGACAAACACATCCAAACCAACCATTGTGATTGATACAATTTGCATTTGGATCACAATTATGTTCGCCTTCCTCACATTCATTTACATCTAAAAATAAATTCTAGTCAAGAAAATAAAGATGATGGTTTAGTCTATTCTAAGGAGTCATAGTGTTTATGATTACAATTTTGTCTATTTATTGCTTATCTACAAAACTTAAAATTTTGTTATTTTTGCTAATAAACTTTAGCATCAAATTGAAATATTTGCTTGAATCGTACACTTCACCCACTTTATATTTTTCAACTTAATTTTGTTACCTACCTATACAAGAAGTTCCATTTCCAGTAAAACCGTCCTTACATTTACAGCTAAAACTTCCTTCCAAATTCGAACAGTTCGCTTTGCTATTGCAATTGTTTAAGTCTTCCAAACATTCATTTATATCTATAATAAGGTACAGATAGCAGCTTTATAAAAATGAATTTGTATAATTTGTATTTGATTAAACTACGCCTTGGCTAACTAACTAGAAAAGTTAGTTTTAAAAACTAAACAGTCTTTTTCATTCTTTTAATTATTTGTAACGGTTATATCTAGTATCTATAAACAAATAAACCTTCACAATCCGTCCCGTTGCTCCTATATCCAGGCTTACAAGAACATTCAGCTGTATAGTTGCGATAAAAGCATTCAGCATTCTTCTGACAGCCATGTTCTTCACCAATACAGTCGTTAAAATCTATATAAAGATGAAGATGAAGATGAAATTGAATTTGTATTTCATAATTAAATTTGAAAAAATAAATTTTAACCTTTGCAATCATTTTCATCGCCATTGTCTCCATATAAGCAAATACATTTATAACTACCGAATGTATCAGTGCATTTGGTTAAACCACCACAGTTGTGGTCTGAACCCAAACATTCATTTGTATCTGAAGTGTACAAAACACAATCACTATTTAAATAAATATTCACTATGAACAAAATTATAGTAGTTTTTTTGAAACTATATTCAGTAGAAAATTAGTGAATTATTTTATAATAGTTTTTACTAGCTAAATTCCAATCAATTTTGATAACTATTTACTTTCACAATCGTAACCATCACCACTAAATCCCTCTTTACAAGAACAAGTGAAATTTCCGATTGTGTTTGTACAAACTGCCAAGTGATTGCAATTATGAGTTTCCATGTCACATTCATTCTCATCTACAAACATATTATTAAAATAAACCATATTACAATTGTATCATTATCTTGGCCAGCTTTGACCGAGAACGACCATGCATATATGCAACCATATATACGAAGGCAGAAATTATGAATATCTAGTTGTTGCCCACATCAGGATTCCAATCTTTATGCCAATAGTATAGTGGAGCAGACGCAATGATGTACCTATGCCCGACTAGCGTCCTAGGAGCTGCCAAAAGACACTTAGTACAGTGATGGGCTGCCTACAAAACTCCAACTACGGCTTTAAATTTGGGTTTTAATGGACCTTTCCTTGTCGCAAATATGTGTCCACCTTGGTTCAAAAACAAACTCCCCGCCTGACGGGCGAGTACGGTAACCACTACACCACAAAGATAGACTATAATAATAGATATATAGATTGATATAGTTATATTATATTGCAACATTACTTGTGAGATGTATTATGACTATATTGAGCCAGAAAGTTCACTTTCTACATTTCGTAAAAGATTTAAAGTCTATTTTACCTTGACCACAGCATTCTCCCTTCCATCCCGAAGCACATTCACAACTGTTGGATTCTTCATCAATAGTTCCATTGTTGAGGCAGAACACATTACAGAGTTTCTTATCTTGGTCGCTTCCCTCACAATTTTTACCTCCACAACTTGCTAGATGTGTGATGTTTCTAACCCGATGTGTTACACCTGAAGTTCCACATGAAGCTGAACAAGGACTCCAAGATCCCCATTGTGAAAAGAGACAATCCACTGTTGATACAAGTTATTTAGAAAGTCTTAGTGAGGACTTAAAATGTTGTTGTACCTGGGCAGCAATTTAAGTTACAACTTTCTATTTCTGTTGCTTCTTCAATGTTACACAAAGCTCCACCACACTGCGCTTCTTCTTTAATCTCACGTGATCTAGTTAAAATGCCTCCTCCACAGCTTTTACTGCAACTATAAGAAATTATGTTCAAAGCTATCATCATAAGAATCCAGCTCAAGCTTACTTGCTCCATGATGACCACTCAGCCCAAACACATTCAGTCGGGCAACAGCTTTCATTACACGCCCTACAAATAAATCAGTTGAATCGTTAAAAACAAATTTTTCAAAATTTTCTTTATCTATTTTTAAAATATTTTGAAGTTTGTTTTGTAATTATTTATGTAGTTAAAAGATTCAACCTTGTTTCGAAGCTTGGACCAAAGCATTGGGTTCCATTGTATTGAGCCTCAACTTCAAAGCTTCTGGATTTCATTTCAGTTCCAACACCACAACTAGCAGAGCATGAGCCCCAATCAGACCACGGGCTCCATTTGCAATCAATTGGGCAAAAATTCGTATTGCAAATAATTTCTTCACTAGTGTCTCCTTCACACAGTTGTCCAAGACATTGTCGATTACTATCGATAGTTCTAGTTCTGACTTTAACACCAGAACCACAAGTCTTTGAGCATGCTCCATATGGACCCCACATCTGCCAGCTACAGTCAACATTACAGCATTCAGTATTACAACGCTCGGAATCAATAAAAGAACCAGTACACGGGTTTCCGTCACAATTAGCAGACTGAAGAATAGTTCTTGACCTTAGTTTTGTTCCCCCATCACAAGACGCAGAGCATGACCCAAATTCAGACCACTTAGCCCACTGACAATCTACTGGACAGCATTGAGTATTACATTTTATGAGGCTGCTAATTGGTCCGGTACAGTTGAAACCACCACATACTGAATGGGACTCAATAGATCTTGTTCTGTTTAAACTACCTGAGCCACAACTTTTCGAACAGGACCCAATTCTGGCCCATTGCGACCAGGTACAATTGTGTGGACAACATTGTTCATTACATGTCTGGATATCAATAAAAGGTTCGAAGCATTCAGTTTCAGCGTCACTTGTTGCAATTCTACTGCGAAATTTCTGACCAGTTCCACAAGATTTAGAACATTCACTCCATGAACTCCATTGATCAAAAATGCAAGAAGCTAAAAAAGATTATACCGAATCGCTCGTCAGTTTTGTTTAAACATGATTTAAGCGAATTTTTTTAATCTTAAAACTGTTTTAATAAAATATACAAACGTTTTGCTTTAGATGCAGAAATATTTGACTTACATTTACAAGCAGCTGTATTACATTTCCTTGAAGGGGGCAAATTACAGGATCCACAAGAGTTCTGTTCCATAGTCACATTAGGAGACTGTACTCCAGATCCACATTGAGCACTACATTTACTCCAGCTCCATTGACAATTTATCGGTCGGCATCTAAGACCTCTTCTAGTCCTACTTCTATTTTCATTCAAAAATAACAGCTTAAGTTTTTGATATATGTATAAAGCTCAGATGTTTAGATGCTTAGGAAACAAAGTTCTACTTTGAAACTTTTTAAACTAAAAATTATAAATAAACTAATTATGCTGATATAAAAAAGAAATTTCGCTTGTATGTTACATAAATAAATACTTTTTATAATTAGTTTACCTTTGACAAAAGCTGTCATTTGTAAACAGGAAAATAGTCAACAACCAAATCAACTTTATCATTTTGATCAGTAAACGTTCCCTTATAGTTGAAAAAACTTAATGTGCTTATCTATTACCCTTTAATAGACAAACCGTTGATTATTGAAGCCTATTTCAAATTTTAACTCAAATATGTACATTTAGTTAGAATTACATTTATCTAATGTAATTTTCAATCTAATCTGACTTACTTTGAATCAACTAATTTCTCACTAGATAAAAAACTAAATGGAAATAAATTATAACTTGACTATAAGTCTTGATGAACCAAAAGAAAAAGTAAACTACAAGTAAGGAAGTAAACTACTTTTTGGTTATCTGGAATGACAAATGACAAGGAAGTTTCCAGTGCAAGCCTCCTTTGTAACGTTGATATTACGACAGGAATGATTGTTTGATGACTGTACCACAGTAGATTATCCATTGTTTTTAATCATGATAAAGTTATATCTGTTTGTTCAAAAAATATTTTAGTTTTATAATTAAACGGTTCTAAATACAACTTTATATTGTTTATTTTAGTACTTCTGTAAAATTAGTATTAACTGCTGTTATGAAGATACAACAAATTCAAAAAATTGTTTTTAGGTTTGCTGTTACAAATCTTTAATAATTGGCAAAAGAGTGACTTTTTTTTGATAAACGTTCATCTTACTTTTAGCTGACCTTTTTCATAACTCTAAGATCTTTTTTAGTAACACTGTTTTCAAGGTAGTTATTTAGCGCTATCTTTTAACTTTCGCTTTTGTACTATGAGAAATGTTTAAAGAATGAACGTTAAAACTCGAAGCAAACGGAGTTTTTATCGTGGAACTTATTATGGTATCAAAACTATCAGATGTTGACTGGATTTATGTTTTCAACTCCTCAGAAGACATCAATACTATTTACTCAAGGTTTATTGACATCGTTAAAGAGTCAATCGAAAAATTCATACCTTTTTATAGAGTCAACAAAAAACTACATTTGCCCAGATATTTAAGGAATTTACAACAATTAAAAACCCTCCTATACTAACAAACTAAAGCAGACCCTTCCATCAAATCTCTGTACAAAGATCTTTGCATAGTTTACAAGAAATCTATTTCTAATTTCTACAAGAAAAATATATTTGTAATTTAAATTTAAGAAGAGGAATTGCAGTCTAATCTTCACCCAGCTTTTTTAATAAATCACAAGCTTAAGGCGAGATCTCAAATACCTCCCTTGATTGATAACAGCAACAAGCTTGTGATGGAACCAGAGAATAAAGCTGAATTGCTAAACAATCAATTTAGTGGCGTTTTTATAACCGATCATCTCTGAGATGATAGATCTTGATATAATGGTCGATATGGTAACTAAGACTAATTCTTCTTTAAAATCATCAGTTCCTAACACCCTTGATCAGATCTCCATTTTGTTTAAAAAACTCCTTAATATGACTCTGAGGTGAGGATGAGTTCCACAAATTAGGAAGAAAGCTATCATTACTCCTATTCATAAAAAAGGTCCCAGAAACAATGCACTTAACTACAGACCAAATTCGCTGGCTTCAGTTATCTGCAGATCATTCACAACCACATGACCAGTCATTTGATGGAGCACCATCTAGTATCTGATGTCCAGCAGGGCTTTGTGAAACGGTGATCTTCCCTGACTCAACATCTCACTTTTCTTATGAATAGACATCATATATCTCGATTTTGCTAAACCGTTTGATTCTGGCCCACACAACAAGCTCATTATTGTTTTACAAAAATTAAAAATAAACATCTTTATCTTACAGTGGATTGAGATTACATTTATAGTTAAAACAAATTCTAAACACTTTTACTTCTCAAAAGTTTTAGTTTCAAAATGAAAATTAAATCAAGACTTCCTCAAAAAAATCACTATAAGATTTATTTTGACATATCTAAGTAATTTCTTTTTTCTTTTTTCTGTTTCTTTATATACTCAGTGAATATGAAGTTTAAATGATCTTAGACAATAAGTAAAATTATTGAAAAAATAAAAATATATAAAAGCTTAACTAAACTTAACAAGCTTTTTTGCTGATGTCATAGCGCAGAAATGAAATTCAACCTGTAAATGTCTTCTTTTATTTTCTATCAAACATCTGGTGAATAAGATGACAAGAAAAATCGAAGCGTAAAATAGAAATGCAAGACTCCGTCGACTTTAAATGATAGACTTTGATGGTGAAAAACTACAGTTGAAAGAGCAAAATCGTTGTTTCCAAGAGGTTGTCGTTTTCAGAGTTACATAATAGATGTGAAGTTTAGATTTTTCAAATTAAAATGAAAGTATACTTTTTGAATTATAATCGTGAAGGCAATTTGTTGGTATATCTTTCCTCTAAACATAGACTACTCGGAGAAATCGTTATAAAACCTATTTGTAAGCCAATACAATGTCACTAGCTGTCCGTGATTGGACATGAGATAGAATTACTCTTAAAAACTAATGGACAAAATAGTAGCATAAGTCAATCCTTTGAATGAAAACGAGAAATAAAAACCTTTGATTACTTGATAGTGATGATTAAAAATCTTTTTGGTTCAAAAAAATCTTAAAACTGAAGATTTGCCAGAATTGATATAAAAACGAAGATTGCTGTTGAGACCCATATACTAAGAAGTAGGCTCCTTTGTTTGGCCCCATTGTAGCAATTACTAGTTTCAACTTTTTCTGATTTTTTTCGTATTTCTCAAGATCCTGGAATAAGTGTAAATTTGGCTTCTACAGAATACAAATTAATGAAATGTTTTATAATTATCATTGATTTACTAATGTATTAAAATTATATTTATCTTATTATATAAAAAAAGTCCAAATTTATTTAGCTCTCACGACGATACCGGAAGCAGACAAAATTATTTATTTTTACTTTTTCTTTTACTTTAACAGTACGTATTACAGTTTCAAGTGCCGATCTTTAAAAGTTAGTTTCCTGTAACAGTAAGTACACGTCATTTTCTCTTTGTATATTTTGATATTAGTTGAGTTATCTTGTACTTTTTAGTCAGACATTTTATCTTAGCTGCCTTACACCAGAAGTTTGGTACAGTTTGTTAGAGGTAACAGTAAAATATGTTCAAGCAGTCAAACAAATTTTTTTGGATATTGTATCAAAACTGCATTTTAAAACTTTAATAAAAAAGCTTATTTAATTTGATCAGAAAAGTTAACTTTAAGTTTGCGTAATTTCAACATTGAATATTGTTTCAAATCACTGTTGTATATTTGAATTGTATATCAAAAGAGTATTTTACCGCTTGCGTGAATGTGTCATCAAGTTATTATAGTCTCTTTCAAAATACTAGCCCATTCTTTTGTCGTTCACTCAGTCGTTGTTGACCGTTATCATTAGCCGCCTTTTATAATTGAGTAAACTCTCTTAAAGGGTTATTATCATTACACTGACTGAAATCTGTTGAATGATTTTAGTCTGCACAAGAATTAGGTGAGTCTATAAGTTCGCTATTATTTGCTATAGCCTGCTCATAAGAATGAAATGCTTCTGAAAATTTAAAAAAGATCAATAGATGTACTTTCGGTAGAGTATGTTAATGTTTAACCAAATGTTAATTAAATCTGTTCTTAAAAAAGATTCAATGTTTTAGGTTTAATTGTTTTCAAATAAGCAATTTTAAAGGGTCTTTTGCTTTGTCTTATCAATTGACTTGTTCTTTCTAATTTTTATTGGGATAAATTGTGAGTAGTTAAAAAAAAAGAGATGAAGTTCTGAACTAGCACAATAGAAAGTAATAATTATGATCATAATATGATAAAAGTGATCATTACTAAAATACATCATGCGCATGTAGATATTAAGAATTAATAAAATACTTAATCAATAGTATGAGTAAAGTAAGAAATAAAATGTTGAAAGCAAAAAACCACAAAACCCAGTTTATAGAGATTCTAGATAAATTTCACTAAATGCTGCTAAAAATGAAAATTGGCATAAAAAGAGAAGGACAAAATATTTCTTACGCAGTCTTAAATTACCTTCGTGTAATGATAATGGCTGTTTATATCGAGCTTTATTCAAATTATTAAGGCGACTAACAAATTAATAAACAAATATATTAACAATGCCTACAACACAGACTATTACCGAATGAGAACCGTATATACATCTGCGCATAAAGACGCTTTTATTATACTAAACGTTTACATACTTTATGTAGTCTAAATTAGAAAACTAAATTGATCACTAAAAATGAATCTTGTTGGAACTAAATTTATTTCCTTTTTATTTGTAACGGTCGTAGCAGACATCGAAGGTCAGTTCTTGTAGCTTCAAGTAAATCATTTAGTATTAAGAAAGTCATAATTTTTCTTATTATAGCTCTGCGTTGCTGGAAATGCGAGAATGCTGTTAGTGACAACGACTGCAAAGAAAGAGGCAGGTTGGTTCTGTGCCAAACCAATCAAGTAAGAATACAAGAGATTATCATCAGATTAAAATGTTTTAATTGAGTCAAGTGAATTTATACTCAATTAAATCATCCTCATCATCAAACGATAAAATATGAATTCCTAAATAGTTTAAAAAATCTGAAAAACTTATTCCACTATATTTAAAGAACTCTTGCTTCTCTGAATATCGCTTTAATGGGGTCAATAAACTAATCACCAGAGGTTGCAAGCAGTCTCATGCATGCAGTAACAACCAAAATCAGGTTTGAATCAATTTATAAAGATTAAAAATCACAAGTTTAAAAGTTTGATTTGCTTCGAAGCAGAACAACCAACCAGCATGGATGTCAACTCAGTGCAATGACATCCAAGGTTCTGTCTGTCGCTGCTGTTGTTCTAGTGATAAGTGCAATAAGAATGAAGCTTTATCATGTCAAGCTAAACGTGCTGCACGTAATCGATATTGACCTTCAATCTTTTGCATTGATCTTAAAGTTTTGACTTTAGATGAGACAACACCAACCATCGCATGTCCTCAACAAACTAACCTTCGAAGAGTTGAAGCAGAATGTTCAAAAGGAAATCAGGTAGGATCAATTTGTAGATTCAGCTGTAGTCGCAATACATTCATCTTTGAGCCCGGCTCTATCAAAGAAAATGTTTGTCTTCCCAATGGAAGTTGGTCCTTGTTACCTCCTTGTTGTCGATGTAAGTTTAAGATTGCTGTGATGCTCTCAGTAATACATAAACTTGCAGCTTCCTGTCCCCCTAACTTAATTATGGACTTAGTAATTGTATTAGATACATCAGGTTCTGTTAGACCTCACTGGAGAAGAATTCTGTTTTTTGTTTCAAAATTGATAAGGTTTGTAATTATGCTGTCTTTTTTTTACTATTTATTTTCAACCATTTATTGATTAACAGTCGGATGACATTAAGTAACGAAATGGTGAAGGTGTTTGTATTGAGTTACAGTCATAAGGTAGGGCGCTACCAGCCCATCTTTCAGAATCATGAAAAGAAAAGACAAATCTGGCGTCGACTTAAGAAAATTCCTTTTTCCGGAACTGCAACGCATACCGCCAAAGCTCTTAAATACGTGCGTGAAATCACATTAATGAATTCAGCTAACCGTAGAAACGCTCCTGATGCTGTCCTTCTATTCACTGATGGTCGTACTACTGATCACATATCACACATTTTACGAGATTTAAAAAACGATGGAACTGAAGTATGTTTTGACTTTTAACTGAGCTGAGAGACTAACACCACAAACTACAGGTTTACCAGCTTGGAAATTGGAATGAACAAACAAAAGTATTAAATAAGCTAACAGAAGGAGGCTTGAACCGTATATGGTATCTACGAAACGATTTTACTGCGCAAAACCTCGCCAATAAGATTGGGCATAGTGTTTGTGAAAACTCTTGCAATTAATATTTTTATAAATTGACTGGTGTAGATATTCTCTACAACTTTTCTCAATTTTTAATATAATTTAGAAAAGTTATCTAACATTATAGTTTTGAAATATTATTAGAAGTCATTAAAACTACAGCTTTAGCAGATCAAGTAAAGCGATATACAGTCATCACTATTTTCCATGAATATCTCCAGTATTCCTTTTTGTCAATATAAACTATTATTATTAGGTATTATCAATAATTGTAAAAATAGATAATCTAATAAAAGACTTATACAAATCTTTATTGTAATTTATTTAAATCACAAACTTATTGTTCTAAAAAGTTAATTTAAAAAAAATGTTATCATAATTTTGGTGATAAAAGAGCTAAAACTATGATCAACCACTGATCAGCATCACTGAGTCAAATAACTTTACTTTTTAGTCCTTAAAGATTTCTTGTCGATATAACATTTTGAGGCTTGAAAATATCTCTCTGAAGATTCAATTATTTTAGGGTAAGAACAAGTTAATAAAAATGTTTTTTCATTTATTTTGAACTTAATTATAACAATTATGTGGACCGCTTCTAGAGGACAGAAACGCTACCATAAAGCTAAATACTTTGCTACAATATAGAGGTGTTGGGCACTATTTAAAAACCAAGTATAAGATTTGTGTTGTTGCATTACAAACCAAAGGTGTTATTAACTAAAGCGAAAATAAAATGTTTTATTTATCAAACTGAAGAATCAGTTGTTGACTTTTTTTATTTCACTGAAAATGAATCAAATCAAATATTGTTTGTGAAAATACAAAACATTAAAAAAGAAATTAGGGAAACTAAATGAAGATACTTTGAATATTTAACAGTGATAAGAAGCAACAAAAACATCAGAATATATTTGATATTGTTAAACATCTAAACAAAAATAAGAAAAGGCTAATAGTAAAAAAGGTATTAGCGAAACTAAAATGCATCAGTACATTAGTCAGCAACAAGTCTTTGGTGTTCTCAGAAATTATTAATTTTATACAAAACTGAAAATAAGTAGAAAAATGAAGAAATGTAAAACAGAAATTCAAAATTGCTAAATATTCACAAAATTGATTCTTATAAATACTTGAATTAAAGCTAAAAATCTGAAGAAAGATCAATTATTTTCCGTTTTGTCTTCTAGAAGAGGCTTGCTTTGATTGTACTGAAAAATAAAAAGTTCACAATTTAGTTTTTCATTGAAAATATCAAAGACAGAAAATGATAAAAAAATGGAAAAACTTCAATCTTACATTGTTTAATATGAGGAATTCGACGAGGATTTTCTGCACAAGCATCTTTTTTAGAACCCATTAGATGAACCTTCCAAGATTCTTCTCCAGATGAAATATTTTTGTTACAAAGAGGACAGTGCTCTTCTGTAGCCACATTAATAACTGAAAAATTTTGAAGTGAATAAAAACTAGATAGAAAAAGTTGAAGAAGACCAGGGCATTTCTTGGCCGGAAGATGTTTTGATAAAATCTTCTTCAGCATTACTTCCGAGCATCTGGGACATTTATCAAATTCAGATTTTCGTTCACATTCAGTCAACAAGTGAGAACCATAAAGTGGAATTTCAACAACCTATAAAAGCTCAATTTTAATACAAGTGTATACTACAAATATACAAAACCAACCTGTTTGCAGTATTCACAACGTTTCAACATCGGACAGTTCTTCCAGTAATGTATATCTAATCCACGCTCATCAAAACTCTCATCAAATTCACCACAAAAGATACACATCCTAAAAAAGTCTCAGCTTGGACAACAATTTCAAATGAAGCTGCGAATCATTTACCTATCCATGAATTCTTCATCATTATGTCTTGGAGTTCGCTCGTAATTTTCATTTCCTAAAATAAGAATTTGTTGATTATTTGGTATTTATTTAAAGAAATTTTTACCATTTTGTTTCTTCGCTTTTCCAGTATTTTTCGATTTATTCTCTGAAACACGTGCAGAACTTTCAAGCTGAAATAAATGAACAATTGAAATAGAACTTCGACAACAGCTTAATTGCATCAACTAACTTTATTGTTGACCACTTTTAACTGGTTGACTTGTGTTTGTAGCTCATTTATCTGACCAGTAAATCAAATGAACAAACATCAATGTAAGCATGAAAACTAACTTGTTGTTTTTTTCTTTTATTTTCTTCGATATTTTCAGCAAGAATCTGTTGCTTCAACTCGCTTTGAGTTGGTTTACCATCTATTCGATCAAATTCATCAAAAAGGTTTCTATATTTCAAAGATTTTAAGTCAACAATCTGATAAGTGATTTCGTTTACCGATACAAATGATTCTTTCGAGTTTTAGCATCATCATTAGGAAGATAATTTTTAACTGGACTTCCAGCCAGACGATAAAGTTGAAGAACAATCTTGACACTTGTCTCTCTAACAGCTCCAGAAGCATGCTCCAGGGATGGAATCACAAACTTCATCACTGAATCCACTGAAACAGCTGGATCTTCTAATCCTGTGTCAGTCTCAATTATTAATCAAAGTTGAAATTATTCTGAAGGAAACTTACCAATTTTCATCAACAATTTTTCTACCATCTCAACCCTGCTTAACGCTAAACGATTAGCAGTGTCGCGCTTGAAAGGTGGAAGTAGATGTTGAGGAACAATCTGTGTTGGTTGAACCACGGGAAACCCACTCATTTTATCAACGAAATCAAGTGCGGTGGAACGCGATCTAACAACCTGAAAGCAACTATTGAATACAAGAAGAAGGTAAGAAATAGTGGATGTCTTACAGACTCTCCAGTTTTTAGAATCAGATTGGGAAGAGTCATGGTTACCGCTTTCAAAACATCTGATCTTGCAAGCTTATGTCGAGGAATAAAATCGACAAGAATCAACTCGAGTAGTCTTAGTGAAGCATGGAAGACAGAGTGAACTTTATCTGATCATTAGACAGCAACTTCAATCAGCAGATCAACAAAGATGAAGATGCAAACCTCGAATTGAACGTTTAACCAGAAAAAGAGCCGCTTTCAGCTGAATGCGGAGTTCTTCTTTTTGAGTTCCTACAGGAAGTTCTGAGAGAAGTTTGTAGACAGCCAGGAGAGTATCTTCTCGAAAGGACCAAGTTTTTGAGTACGCTCCAGCCACCTGTCAAGGATCTTTTATATGATGACCCTTGATGTGACATCCCGAGTCTCTCAATACTGACCAGTGGCAGACCAAAAACATCGATCGCGCTTGCTGCTTCTCGAATATTCTTCTCTGACATAGCTTCAGGTCCACTCAAATGATCAGGTCTTCTTCCTTGATCTGGAGATGATCTTTCAAAATCCTAAAAGATTTTAAGATAAAATATCAATCAAAAAGAAAAGTCTTTGTACATCTTCAAACTCTGGATACTCAGGAATCGTTTGTTTCTTTTTGCTCAGTGCTGGGATCACCATATCATCATATCTTTCAGCTGACTTTGCGGAGCTTGTACTTCTTTCATCAGACTCTTCTACTTCAGTGATCACCTTTAAAGATCAAGCTTGACATCACAGCTATTGTAGCAAAAAGTTGAACCTTTAAATCTAATCCAGGAACAGATGGTTCAAGTGATACAGCTGAATTTGTCTCGTCCAAATCACTTTGTGGTCTGAGAGTAGTTACAGAAACTGAATCCTTAGGAGCAAAAATATAATCATTTGCCACTTGCTGAGGTTTACCTGCGTATTTGAACATAGAAAGTCAATCGTGAGATAATTAAAAGCGTTCAGTTTTTGATTTTGATTAATTATTGATGAAATCTGTTTAGTAAATGCCAGATTTGAAACAAACTTTGTTTAAGGGGTGAAACTCCTTGCTCAGGCTTCCTAGGAGAAATCCCGGCATCTTGAAGTAGATTATACTTTTGTAGCTGTTCATAAACCTTCGATCGGTATTCTTCCATTTGTGTCTTTTTGCTCTTTGCAAGATCATAATCTTCGTTCTCGACAGCTCTTCTCTTGTCTAACTCGTATCTAAAGAAAATGTTTCATTTGAAAATAAGTTATCTTCAAAGATAAAGATTTTGATCAAATATTTATGAGTAGAAAAATAGTTTGCTGGAACAAACAGTTTGGTATACCGAGTAAAAGTAAAGTTTTACAATCGATCAAAGCCAGCTTGTATAGCACGTGATGTTTGGTCACGCTACAATGACTACAAAAGAATTCAAACAAACTTGGAGAAAAGTACTTTAAACAATTTGTTTTCTATGTTTAATGTAGAAAATAAACGTTTTTCTAGTTTTGTAATCACAAATTGAAATCATTTTCTCAAACCTGGCAAGTTTTTCACCAACTTTTTGCAAATCTGCAATAGCCTGCTTCATACGTTTAGCTAGGTCAAAATTTTCATCTAAAAAATGCGGTAAGTGTCATCAAAAGCTAAAAAGACTTGAGTAAGGCTGAATATTACAAGGACTTAATCAAATAAAATGAAGAAAAAGCTAATAATGAAAGATAACAACAAAATTAATTAAATAAAGAGTAAATATTGTTTACATGTACTTCATTTACGACAAAAACATAAAAGGAAGTTAGAACTCATTAAAGCTACTTGCATTTGTTAAAAAACATATGATACAAATAAAAAGTTTATTGAATCCTAAAAGTAAAAAGCAGTAAAACCGTTACTTACCTCTAACTGCTTCTTTTTTACGTTTATCTAATCTTCTAATGATTTCTGCTACCTCAGGATCCTACAAAGAGAAATATCAGACTTTTGGTAAGTACAAATGAAAATGTAAGCTACCTGGTACATGTCGAAAGCTATATCATCCATTGGCGAGATGTAATTTTGCTTACTTTCATCTGGTTGGTTGTTATAATTTCTATGAAAGTTTGAAAGTGAGTCTCCAATAACATTAAAAGCCATTATAGATGCCTGAAAAAATAGTTTGCTACTGGTTACAAAAAATGAACTTTTCAACAAACATTTCTAAAATGTATTTCTTAATTTCATTTGATGTTAAAAAATGATTTTATGTTATTTGAAATATTGAGGTCGCTGTAGAATTAACCAATTATCTGAAAATTCATTTAATCACATTTAATCTTTTTAGAACTATTATCAAAAAGAAGGATAAAAAGCTAGAAAATAGAATAAAGCTGCTTCTGAAGCTGTTGAAATGTTAATTAAACTTATAGGAAAGTATGCTTAAGTGGCAGAAGCAGTTATTCATAAAAACAAATCTCTTTTGAATTTAATTAATTTGCCATAACAGCTGTACTAGACTCAGAATTTAATGTCAGCTAATAAAATGAATATTTTAGAGATAAAATTATAATAGTAATCAATTTTATATGAAAATAAACAAATTATCTTATCAATCACACAATAAATATTAAAATAATAGAGAGTAGAATATTTAGGAATTAAATATTAAATAATTCAATCTTTAAATTAATAAAAAAAATATTTTTGAAAGTATTTACAACTATTTTCAGTTGAATCAAAAATTAATATTTTTAACAAAGACCTGATTGTAAGTATTGAATTTGTTAGGATGACTTTTGTGGATAAGGACACGTACATATTGTCCTTCCGCATCAACATGGACTGATTTTAGTTCTCTTGATTTAAATCCAGTTTTTTCGTTATTTGATAAATAAATGTAGCTGAAAATACAATCTTGATGAGTAGTGTAAAAAAACTTAAATTTGCATGACAAACCCAAGCCTTTTAAAGCTATCTGGTGTGTCCTGGGCACCAACATAGAATTCTACTTTTGAAGGAATCATATACTGATGTGACAACAGTTGTAACTTCTTTATTTTACATGGCTCATTCAGACGAAGAACTAATTCTTGTGGAAATGAACAAAACCTCAACAAGATAAATGAAGTCAATATCCGTTAGTGAAACAAAAATGCTTTTTTACTAAAGCAAAAACAGTTTTTATCAGTATAAATCTTTTATATACATATTTAATACCAAAAAATTAAGTTAAATACATGAAGTAATTGTTAGTAAATAAATAGAGCCTAAAAAAATTCTTATAATGATAACAACTAAATAATAATAACTAAATAACTTTATTTAATCAATTAGAAACTATAAGAAATAAGCATCACTACAAAATGTTTACTACATGAAGCTAACTTTGGAGTCTGCCATCCAGGTACAGTTGGACTATGAAGTTCAAGTGATTTAGCTTCAAAACCTTCATTTTCACCACTACTACCAATAACATGATACCCAATCTTCAAAGGCATATTCTACCATTTACTAACCATCTATCAAAAGTCAACTATAATCAAAAATATAATTTTCATTGGATTTTATTTATGATTTTCGAATTGATTAAATTTCATCATATGCTACTTAATTTAGATATATATACTGAAGAAATAAGAAAATTAAAGTAATTATTTTATGCAATTAAGTATTCAAGTTTTAAAGAACTGAATGTTTAATAATGACTAAAATATATCCTAACATAGGCTATAGTTATCTTATAAATTTGATAAGTTATTTCATTTAACTATTTCTAAAATCATACAAAATCATATATAATCTCTTTACTTGTGGACAAATTTCTTATAAACAATGAAAATTTTAGATGGTCAAACAAAACTAGAATAGATTCATAAAAAACATTAGTCTATTAGGGTGTTGATTCTATAAATGAAATTCTTATGATTTAGCTAAGGAATTGATAACTTAAAACTATTTTAAAAAGAATATACTAAAAAGTGCAAAACCATCTACATAACAAAAATAACATTTTTAATTATAGATTACTTTAGTGAAAAATTATACTGAAAATGAAATTACTAACACAAATTTGCTTATATGGTTTAAATAATTATTTAGCATTTATCTAACCAAGACCAAAAAAAATGGTAAAAAAACAACTAACAATTTAATGATGAATGACAATAATATTATCTATAAAATATTAAAGAATGTAATTATAAAGTACTTTTCAAAAGTTTTAAATTCAAATGATTGTTGACAATTGTAGCAATTTTATGTTTTTTGTTGAAACATTTATTTTTGATCAAAATCACACAAGTAAACTAAATATTTCCACTTATAATTATTTTTTCTAAATTTTATCAAAATTATATCCTAAGAAGCTAATTGATTTAAATCAGTTGGTTGTTAATAATTGTAAGTAGAATTGGTTAATCTAAATAAGCAAATTACAGCTAGGAAAACTAAGCAACAAACAAAATTTGTAATTACGATAAATTTATTTTCTATTATTTATTTAAAGAGAAACTAAATACGTAATAAATAGAATTAGTAAAAACTTGTTTTGAAAACTCAGTTAATAGCACTATTCTGACCATTTTATCATTAGCCAGATGCTAACCCCTGGCAACGTTTGTAAATTCAAAGCTATAGTCAATTCGCTATTTTTAACCAAAAATTTAAATACATATTTCAATGATCATGTGAGTATGATCAATAAATAAAATACAATCTTAAAAAAATCTTTGCAAATGTCCTAAAAATCTTGAGATATAATTGTTATAAAGTTAAAGAAATGAATAAACGATTTCTTTAGATATAGAAGAAATTTAAACAGTTTCTGAAAGCAGTTAGATGATAAATTCGGTTTATGCCACAGATTTAGTTAATTCACACATGGCAGTTGAAGTTCCTCCTTGATTTTTAAAATTGTGTTTTTATACAATGAAGTTTTCTCAAAGACTACGTAAGTCTTCCAGACGAATGAAAAATTATTTTCAAAGAAAGACAAAAGTTTAACCATTTAATTATACTTTGATTTAAATATTCTAAATTCTGTTTACTCTTGATCAGTCAAGCAATTGATCTAATTTTAAAATCTTATCAAAACTTTTTAATGAGTGCAAATGGTTTAAACATAAACAGTAATTTGAAATATATAATTAAATAAACAAATTTTCTAAATTTAGATTAAAATTAATAATTCGACTTAATAAATTTTACTACCTGATTTTTTGAGTCATCGAATTTGCAATATATTTTATTGAATAAATTCACAAAAAAGATGGTTGCATTCTAGCCTTACTACATAACGTTGTAAAAGTTTACCAACTAACATCCTAAATTAACTGATATTAATATTATTTTCATTGAAATTAAATCAACCTTGTACTTTCGACAAATACTTGTTATCTTTTTATCATTAAACTAAAATTAGAATCGACATTTAAAGTTAAAAGTTTTGAATAAACACTTTATATATAGAAAATTATATTCAGCAAAATTGTAAAATATGGACAAGCTAAAAAGTATTTTTACAAATTTCAAAAGCAAAAAATCTATCTGTATCCTATCATGTCACTCTATGTTGTATTTCAATTATAAATAAATTCACAAAAACTATTTGTCTAGTTTCATACTTTTGATAGTTTTAAGAAATGTTTGAAAAAAAACTTTTAATATTTCACTTTTATAGAATTATTTTATTTTTGTACCTTTAATGAAAAAGCTTATATATAAACTAAAAAATATAAAACAACTATGAAGAAATAGTACATAAAGCAATAAAAGAAAATTATATAATCGAATAACTTCCTCATTCGGACAGAGCTTCAATAATTTTTATATATTATATTTCTTTGTTATTTCATTTCAAAATAGATTTTTTTGGAAAACACCTTAAGTTAAAAGATTTAAGCTAAATAAGTTTACGTATGCGGAAAAAACAAGTAATGAGAATTCAATCTCTCTGGATTAAATTTTTTTTTCAGTTATGTCGTTATCTGTAAGCAGCTCTTTACTTCCTAAAAGATTAGACAACCTCAAAGGAAAAACTTCTCCCAAATGAGTCTGTTGGTCGTTTGTTTTTGATTTCTTGCGTTTTCCTATGTTATATATCTATAAAAAATAAAATATTAGGTCTTAAGGTTGATAACCATCTTTCATATCAAAAACAAAAATAAAGAATATGCTTTTTGGTCGATTAGCTTTTTCTAACTTGTGAAAACTTACAAGCAAAGCAACCAAAATTAGAAAGAATGGAGCTGTTAGAATGAAGACAAAGACAGCAGTTCCAATTCCTGATTGAATCCATTCAAAAAACGTTTCAGGAAATCTCAGTTTAGTTTCTGTAACAAATGATTCCAAATACAAATTTATATAATTTTGAAAAAATTATTTAAAATATAAAGTTTCGTACGTATGCATTTTTTCTTGTGCTGTATGTAGTCATTTGGACATCGGCAAGTAAAGCTACCGTTCGTATTTTGGCATATAAATGTTTGATTACACTTATGAGTGTTTTGTGAACATTCATCAATATCTGCACATTAACATTAGTTTGAAAGTTATGTCTCCAAAATAATTTCTTTAAATTTTTTTTGCATCTGTTCAATTATAAACTGCTCATTTTTTGGCTTTTAGTTAGTTATTATTGGGGTTTGACAATACAACCTTCTTTGCAGCATCTTCCTTTCCACCCTTTCAAACAACTACAGGTATTAGTAGAAGTATTGAAAACGCCGCTATTAGCACAAGTTATATTACAAGATCTTCTTTCTTCAAGATTGTAAGAGCAGGCTTTTCCATTGCAAATGGGCATTTGAATTATTCGACGCGACCTAGTTGATTCTCCTGGTTGACCACAAATCTTAGTACAAGTGTTCCAGTTTGTCCAGTCTGATAACCTACAATTAACTGCAAAAGTACACATGTAAAGATTATCTTAAATGTTTAAGATTTACTTTAAAAACTCTAATAACGTTTTCGAATATTATTTGATTTGCTTAAGATAAACTAAACGTGAGTTTCAACAACCTTACCTGGACAACATCTTATATTACACGAAAGAAAACTTTCTGAGTTTCCTGCACAAACATCTCCACCACATTTAGCTACACGTTTAGCTTGACGTGTTCTTTTAGTTAAACCAAATCCACAAGTCTTACTGCATCTTTAATGAAAACTAAATTTAAAGATAGGCTGCATTAGCTTTGATCTCACTTCTGCCAAGGTGACCAATGGCCCCATAAACAATCTTGCTTGCAACAATGAGTATTGCATTTCCTAAAAAATTTTGTTTTTAATTGTTCGAAAATAGATCATCTTTAAAACTCAATGAAAATCAGTTTATTTTAAACAATAAAAAAATTTTAAAACCTTGTTTCGCGCATAGGTCCAGTACAATTAAATCCATTATAAAGTGACTTTCGGACAATTTTACGAAGTCTTTTTTGTTTTCCAGAAGAACAACTCTTTGAACAAACAGTCCAATCTGTCCAATGTGAGTACAAACAATTAATAGGACACGGTTTATTGATGCAAATAGATAGTTCTTTGCTAGAGCCTTCACAATACTTGCCTCCACATTGCGCAATTGTTTTTATTAAACGAAATCTTTCTTTAACTCCAGATCCACACGAAGTAGAGCATCCACCGTAATCACTCCAAGAGTTCCATTTACAATTAACAGGACAACATTGAGTATTACAAGATCTACTTTCTATTGCTACACCTTGACAAGGTGAACCATTACAGCTTGCTTCAATAGCAACTGATCTTCTTCTAATTTGAAATCCCTTGCCACAAGATTTTGAACATGGTTGGAATTCACTCCAAGAGTTCCATTTACAATCAACAGGACAACATTGAGTATTACAAGATCTACTTTCTATTGCTACACCTTGACAAGGTGAACCATTACAACTTGCTTCAATACCAACTGATCTTCTTCTAATTTGAAATCCCTTGCCACATGATTTTGAACATGGTTGGAACTCACTCCAAGAGTTCCATTTACAATTAACAGGACAACATTGAGTATTACAAGATCTTCTTTCTATTGCTACACCTTGACAAGGTGAACCATTACAACTTGCTTCAATACCAACTGATCTTCTTCTAATTTGAAATCCCTTGCCACAAGATTTTGAACATGGTTGGAATTCACTCCAGAAGTTCCATTTACAATTAACAGGGCAACATTGAGTATTACAAGATCTTCTTTCTATTGCTACACCTTGACAAAGTGAACCATTACAACTTGCTTCAATACCAACTGATCTTCTTCTAATTTGAAATCCCTTGCCACAAGATTTTGAACATGGTTGGAATTCACTCCAAGAGTTCCATTTACAATTAACAGGACAACATTGAGTATTACAAGATCTTCTTTCTATTGCTACACCTTGACAAGGTGAACCATTACAACTTGCTTCAATACCAACTGATCTTCTTCTAATTTGAAATCCCTTGCCACATGATTTTGAACATGGTTGGAACTCACTCCAAGAGTTCCATTTACAATTAACAGGACAACATTGAGTATTACAAGATCTTCTTTCTATTGCTACACCTTGACAAGGTGAACCATTACAACTTGCTTCAATACCAACTGATCTTCTTCTAATTTGAAATCCCTTGCCACAAGATTTTGAACATGGTTGGAACTCACTCCAAGAGTTCCATTTACAATTAACAGGACAACATTGAGTATTACAAGATCTTCTTTCTATTGCTACACCTTGACAAAGTGAACCATTACAACTTGCTTCAATACCAACTGATCTTCTTCTAATTTGAAATCCCTTGCCACAAGATTTTGAACATGGTTGGAATTCACTCCAAGAGTTCCATTTACAATCAACAGGACAACATTGAGTATTACAAGATCTTCTTTCTATTGCTACACCTTGACAAGGTGAACCATTACAACTTGCTTCAATACCAACTGATCTTCTTCTAATTTGAAATCCCTTGCCACAAGATTTTGAACATGGTTGGAATTCACTCCAAGAGTTCCATTTACAATCAACAGGGCAACATTGAGTATTACAAGATCTTCTTTCTATTGCTACACCTTGACAAAGTGAACCATTACAACTTGCTTCAATATCAACTGATCTTCTTCTAATTTGAAATCCCTTGCCACAAGATTTTGAACATGGTTGGAATTCACTCCAAGAGTTCCATTTACAATCAACAGGACAACATTGAGTATTACAAGATCTTCTTTCTATTGCTACACCTTGACAAGGTGAACCATTACAACTTGCTTCAATACCAACTGATCTTCTTCTAATTTGAAATCCCTTGCCACATGATTTTGAACATGGTTGGAACTCACTCCAAGAGTTCCATTTACAATTAACAGGACAACATTGAGTATTACAAGATCTTCTTTCTATTGCTACACCTTGACAAGGTGAACCATTACAACTTGCTTCAATACCAACTGATCTTCTTCTAATTTGAAATCCCTTGCCACAAGATTTTGAACATGGTTGGAATTCACTCCAAGAGTTCCATTTACAATTAACAGGACAACATTCAGTATTACAAGATCTTCTTTCTATTGCTACACCTTGACAAGGTGAACCATTACAACTTGCTTCAATACCAACTGATCTTCTTCTAATTTGAAATCCCTTGCCACAAGATTTTGAACATGGTTGGAATTCACTCCAAGAGTTCCATTTACAATTAACAGGACAACATTCAGTATTACAAGATCTTCTTTCTATTGCTACACCTTGACAAAGTGAACCGTTACAACTTGCTTCAATACCAACTGATCTTCTTCTAATTTGAAATCCCTTGCCACAAGATTTTGAACATGGTTGGAATTCACTCCAAGAGTTCCATTTACAATTAACAGGACAACATTCAGTATTACAAGATCTTCTTTCTATTGCTACACCTTGACAAAGTGAACCGTTACAACTTGCTTCAATACCAACTGATCTTCTTCTAATTTGAAATCCCTTGCCACAAGATTTTGAACATGGTTGGAATTCACTCCAAGAGTTCCATTTACAATCAACAGGGCAACATTGAGTATTACAAGATCTTCTTTCTATTGCTACACCTTGACAAGATGAACCATTACAACTTGCTTCAATATCAACTGATCTTCTTCTAATTTGAAATCCCTTGCCACATGATTTTGAACATGGTTGGAACTCACTCCAAGAGTTCCATTTACAATTAACAGGGCAACATTGAGTATTACAAGATCTTCTTTCTATTGCTACACCTTGACAAGGTGAACCATTACAACTTGCTTCAATATCAACTGATCTTCTTCTAATTTGAAATCCCTTGCCACAAGATTTTGAACATGGTTGGAATTCACTCCAAGAGTTCCATTTACAATTAACAGGACAACATTGAGTATTACAAGATCTTCTTTCTATTGCTACACCTTGACAAGGTGAACCATTACAACTTGCTTCAATATCAACTGATCTTCTTCTAATTTGAAATCCCTTGCCACAAGATTTTGAACATGGTTGGAAGTCACTCCAAGAGTTCCATTTACAACTAACAGGGCAACATTGAGTATTACAAGATCTTCTTTCTATTGCTACACCTTGACAAGGTAAACCATTACAACTTGCTTCAATACCAACTGATCTTCTTCTAATTTGAAATCCCTTGCCACAAGATTTTGAACATGGTTGGAATTCACTCCAAGAGTTCCATTTACAATTAACAGGACAACATTGAGTATTACAAGATCTTCTTTCTATTGCTACACTTTGACAAGGTGAACCATTACAACTTGCTTCAATACCAACTGATCTTCTTCTAATTTGTATTCCTGTACAACAAGATTTTGAACACGGTTGGAAGTCACTCCAGGAGTTCCATTTACAATCAACAGGACAACATTGAGTATTACAAGATCTTCTTTCTATTGCTACACCTTGACAAGGTGAACCATTACAACTTGCTTCAACTGCTACTAATCTTCTTCTAACTTGTATTCCCTCACCACAAGACTTTGAACATGGTTGAAAGGTTTCCCAAGTTCTCCAAATACAGTTTGTTACGCAGCAGTGAGTATTACAAGGTTTTTTGTTTTGACTTAGATAGTAGCATCTTTTGATAGATGGACCTGATTTTCGTAGATACCATGATTGTCGTTTTATACCTCCACCACATGTTCTTGTACATTCGCTCCAGTATGATTTGTAAAGGTGCTTATCACACTCTCTGAAGTTGCTACTTTCATTCAGGAAAACCTGTACTAGTAAAATCAACACATATAGTAGTTCTTGCTCCATTTTGCATCATAGTATTAATTAATATCTTTTATAAATATATAAATATTCGTTAATAGTCGTTATAAAATCTCTAAGAAAAAATCAAAGTAGCATTTTTCACATTTTTCACGGGTTGCTTATCGCTAATCATAAAACCAATTTGTTCTTCCTGGTAATGACTGATGATACTTTCCATTAATAGCTACTGTAGATTTTTGATCTGAGACAATTTTCTTGCCTATAATTTTGGTCATTTATTTTACTATATAAGATATCAGTTAAAAAGTACAAAATAACAACTACAAAATTTCATTAATTTGTACTTTTAGTTCCTTTTCGATATATTTTGTTAATTTTAAACTTATGTCAATTAGCACAATATATCCCTCTTTAATTCTAATTGTTAGCGTTGGGTCATAAAAAACCGCTTAACTTTTTTCTAAGTTTTCTTTTTAATTATTCATTTTATTAATTATGATCAGTAGAATAGCAAACTGCAATAACTCGTAAACCTTTGTTGCAAAGTTTAACAAATAGCATCTGATCAGAAGAAACTTTCAGAATGAGTTTATTACAGCAATCGTTGTATGAATAGTCGTTAAGGCTTTATAGCTCAATAAAAATAGTCAGTGAATGAATTGACATTTAAAATAGTTTCGATATATCCTTAGAATTGTAAACCAAAAAAAAATTATAATTAAAAAATATTTTAATATAAAATTAACTTTTGACACATCATTCTTTTTTATATGTCATTCTTGATTAGGCCGGTATTCTAAACAAAAATTAACAAAAAAGTGTAATAAGTTTCACTTACAACCTAAAGGAACAACTAATCCTTACATATCTGAGTTTACAAATATAAAGTTTTTTCTACATCAGCCAAAGTAAAGTTATTACTTTGACTAAATTAGCTTGCAAATAGAATTCTCTTTGTAAATATATTGAAATAAAATGAAAACAATTGTATTACCTTTTTAGACCTGTGGTTAAAATAAATAACCTTCAAAATTGTCTGCCAATGCTTTCTTTGAATTGCATACATTAGAAAAAATTGAATAGTGCTAACTTTATGCTATAAGGAAATCTTTGGCAGCAATATAAATTCCAACATAAAGTTGTTTTGAAAAAGAACAGTTTTTTTTAAGAAATGGTTTTTGGAAAGCAACTCTATATATAAAGTCTATGAATAGATTTTGGAAAAATTCAACTTTAGCTTCATTTTTAATTATTGTGGGAATGAATTAAATGAGTTTAAAAATAGAACAATAAGTGAGAAGAAAAATTGTTTGAGATGCGATGTAGCACCAGTGACTTGCTTTTATAGATAAAAATTTAACATTTAATATAGTTTAAGATCGATTTATTTTTAGGTTTTGATAGGTTTACGACTTTTACGATTCTGCTTGTTGCTAAATGTAACAAAAGTAAATTTCACTCACAAACTTATTTAAACAAAGCAGTGTTCATAAGTTATCTTATTAAAAACCAAAATTTTATTCTAATTTCAATTGATAATTATTTTATTCACTGATTACCCTAATCATGATCTACTTTAGTTGTACTTTTTAATTTTTAAAATCTTATTAAAAAAAAGGGTAAAACAGCTGCAGTATTTCTCACTATATTTATTTATTACTTTGCTTCTATCTTGCCGTAACAGGCTTCTGTAAATATCGAGATTTAGTTGCTGATGCAAGTTTATACTGGTTTTGTATATCTATCCTTAATAACCGTTCAACATACTAAACTAATAAAGAAGCTTACATAATTGTATTTATACAAGAGTGTGACCAGATACAAAATTGCATAACACTTTTGGATGCTTGTTCATCTTGCCTTGAACACGTGGGTTTTAATCCTAACCCGTTGTCGAAGACACGGTACACTGCATTATATATCGCCACCTATTAAGTACAGAGAGTATCTTTTCTAAGTATAAAGAAATATTAACACTGTCTAGTGCTAAATCCAGGCGAAGTAAAAGCTACTTGGTTGTATCATCTAATAATAAACCTCAGAGGGGTTGGTTCAGCGTAAGCTGTTTTCCACTAGAATCAAATCCTATACTCAGGCAGGAATGAAATAATTAAATTTGTCAACTTTCTTTCATCCGCTGCTTTGGCGTACGAAGCTCAGCGAATCTTTTTTAATAAATGTGAAGTTTTTTAAAGTTTGTTATTTCGTTGAACCAGTATAAAAATGTATAAAAATGAGAATAATAATAATTTAAACGTGAATTTAATTGATTTATGATTTATCAATGAGTTGAATGATTTAAACTTAAAGAATCGACAAGCGTTGAAGTTTTACGGTAGAAGAACTTTCTGATTTACTTTCTGATTTACCTTGAACAACGACTCTTAATCTATAATTTCAATTAGCGTTGACAACTCTATGACAAGATTAAACTGATTGTATTACTGGTAGGATGCTAGTTGATATTTTAAGTTCATAATCTGTAAAATTTAAAGTAAACTTAATTTTGTTTGGTGAAGTATATGCTATTAGTTTATCACAATCATAAGAGATTTCAATTGCAAAAACAAAATACAAAAAGCTGTTCACCGGCTATTAAAGAAAGAATCGAAAGAAAAATTTCTAAATAACTTTTTGTCTTTGTATTTATGTAAAAAAATAGTGAAAATTATAATTGCTTATTTATTAAAAAAACTTGATCAATGAAGTTTAAAATTAAACATAATAATAATTAAATGACTTTTCCATCCTGAATACTAACTGAGAAATCCAAACAAGCAAAATTGATGAGTTAATTTGCTTAGTCAGAACTTGAAGTACCTTCAAAGCAAAAGTGTCAGTAGACTTGTTGAGTAGATTAATTAGAATGATAAACTATAGAACGTACAGTTATAGACTCAACATTTAACTCAAAAAATATTACCAATACAAATTTTAAAGCAGTTTTGTACAATAAGTAGAAATGAGTTCAGCTTTTATTATTTCATAAATTGAAGTAATTAAATAGGGTTTATTACAGACAGGTTGTTTGAACTAATTTCGAAATCGAACTAAAACGTTGCAATATATCTTTATTAGAGAAGAGTTCATCAATACAAAGTTGAGTCAATTTTTATATAAAACTTAAAAAAAACAAGTGAAGAAAAAGTATCAGATTAAATGTGGTATTACTTTATAAGTATTACTTGTATATCTAAGTGGTATTACTTTCTTGCTACTATTTTTCTGGTGCCTATTTAGAGCATTACGGCTTCTGGAAATTCTAAAAATACTAATTTATGAACATTAAATACAGTTTCACCACAAAACGAAACGGGTAAGAAAATTTCAAGTTCTAATATATTTTTTGATATTTAAACTTGCAAAAAATAGCAAGCCAAGAATTACCTCTTTATTAAGCTATCTAATAAATATTCTATTTAAGATACAAGCTAATGAAAACATGTTTAACTTGGGATGTGACTAGCAAATACACGAAATTACTTGTTATTATCTTCTTTTTCTATCTAGTTTTAGTCTATTTAACCACTTCTTAGATATAACTTGTTATATATATAACCATAACCTTCAAGTTATATTATATAAATTAAATTAGTTCGCGAATACTATTTTGTTAAACTAAAGCTTAGTCAGCTAAAACCAAACTATACGCTTTCATACAGAATGTTTCAAAAGTTCTGTAGTTTTTAGTCAAAAAATTTTAAGACATTTTGTTAGTATTGCACAATAAAACTTTCTTTATACACGACTTGTCGTATAGTATTTTATCAGCATATTGCTCTTGATCTTAAACTTTAAAGGAATTTATTTATATTTAAGTTTTTGTTCATTGGTGGTACAATTAATTTTAAGTAAAAGTATTATCAATTGTAAAAATTTTATCAGAGATCTGCTTAGTGACTTTAAATTTATCATTTACTTCACCCATTTTCTATTTAGAATTATATTTCCTTCCCATTTTTTCTGTATTTTGTTTTGTTATTTATCAAATTCAAACTTAAAGTTATAGTTAATATTTATTTTTTTATGTACTTAAGTTTATTTATTCTTTAGTTTAAGTTTAGTCAAGAGTTTTTGTCAGTAAATACCCACAAAAGTGTATATTTATTTGTTATGTCTGTTTTTTATAAATTTACTTTGTTTTAACTTAACTTTAAATCTTTAAGAGGTAAAATGTTAAAAGCAAAATATAAGCAAAAGTATAAATATCAATCATTTATTTGATAACTTTCGATTGTGCAAGCTTTGTATATTAATTTTGTTTTAGCTAATTAACATTAATTTAATTTACTCAAAATATTTTGTTATGTTTCTATTAATAATATTGTGTTATTGATTTTTAATAGCTTTATATCTTTTTGGTATATTTATATTATTTTTTATTTAATAAATGCATGACTGTGGCTGTATTAATATATATTGCAAATTTTAAGCTCATAAAAACTATAATATAAACTATAGAATATAAACTTTTATTAGAAGATTATATTATAGATTATCTTTAAAAATCTTTAATTCAATAATTTTTTATATTATTGTTTATGATATTTAAATGAATTATTGTAACTTAAATTTTGCACATAACTATTCACTAATTTCAGGTTATTGATTTAAGATTTATATACTTTTTGATTTAATTCATTTGTTTTGAATAAATGCTGAATGATGTTAGAAAATTTAGATAATATGATTGAGCTTGCTAAGAATTGTAAATATTTACCCGAGTATGATCTTAAAAGACTATGTGATTATGTCTGTTGTCTGTTAATAGAAGAATCAAATGTTCAACCAGTATCTACACCAGTAACAGTCTGTGGAGATATACATGGCCAGTTTTATGACCTTCTTCAGTTGTTCAAAACTGGTGGAGAAATTCCAAGTACAAATTATGTTTTTCTTGGTGATTTTGTTGATCGTGGTTATTATAGCTTGGAAACATTTACTTACCTTTTGACATTGAAAGCTAAATATCCTAATAAAATTACATTATTAAGAGGTAATCATGAAAGCCGTCAAATTACCCAAGTTTATGGATTTTATGATGAATGTCAACAAAAGTATGGAAATGCAAATGCTTGGCGATATTGTACTCAAGTATTTGATTTGCTTACAATAGCTGCTATAATAGATTCAAAAGTCTTATGTGTTCATGGAGGCTTATCACCTGACATTAAAACTTTGGACCAGATAAGGATAATTGATAGAAAGCAAGAAATTCCTCATAAAGGTGCTTTTTGTGATTTGGTCTGGTCTGACCCATTTGATGTTAAAAACTGGGCAACGTCTCCTCGTGGAGCTGGGTGGTTATTTGGTCATGAAGTTACAAATGATTTTGTTCATTTAAATGGCCTATCACTCATCTGCAGAGCCCATCAATTAGTTCAAGAAGGATATAAATACATGTTCAATGATAAATTGGTTACTGTTTGGTCTGCACCTAACTATTGTTATAGATCTGGAAACATTGCTGCTATTCTTGCATTTGAAACATCAGAAAATAAAGAAGCTAAACATTTCGAAGCTGTTCCAGATGAAGAAAGAGTTATTCCAACTCAAAGTATAATACCATATTTTCTTTGAGTATAGATATTTAAAACAAATACTAGTTTTATGCTTGAAATATTTCATGACAAAGTGATATAATAAAAGTAATTTTTAGTTTTATATTATCACCTTGTCTGTTAGTGCAATGATTATAGTTCTTCTTTGATATTTTATGGCACTTTTATGGTCATTTTCTTCAATAAAAGAATAGTATATAAGCTCACTATGGTATAAATCTTTATGTATGATTCAAAGTATTTTTGTAACCTTCTATGAAATTGGTTATAATCTTATACTTTCTATTTTGTCAATAACTACGTTTTATTTTACATTTGATTTAAATTTTGTGTAATAAATTTATGATTTATATATGACAGTTTCTATGAATTTCATTTAACTGACTTATAGATTTATACAAAGTATATTTAATCTAAAGCTAAATTAATGTATGTTAAAGATAAAAGCTGATAATAAAAGAATTAGTTGTTTGTGACAAAAAATTGTACTTAGATTTAGTTGCCTTGTAGTTGATAATTTTGTTAGAACATTTTATGTGTATAGTTTTATAACTATTTTTTTCATGATTGTTTTATAATTTAAATAACTACTAAGAAGTTAAATGTATATAGGGCTATAGCTTCGTCAAAATATAAATTGTCGTCAGACATTACCAATAACTTTCGTTTTTCTTGTGTTTTTATTAAACATTTACTAGAATTTTTGTTTACACTTTGATAAAAGTAATCTTATTTTAACTTTTCTCATTACTAAAACTTTCATCTTAGTTTATATAGGTGCTTGGAAGCTTTAATAATAAGTTTTATATTTTTCCCTCTGAATTTTAATTAAAGTTGATGAGTTAGATTTTATGTCTCATCATTATAGTTGTTTTCTGCCCTTGTGTGTTTGTCTTACAAATATCTATGTTAAGATGCATATACTTCCTAAGTTGTTCTTGATTATTTCAAGTCTTTTTATTTTATTAGGTAGTTCAAAATTTCCTTTTTAGTCTAAATTTGTAAGTAACTTATTAAGTCGATTTTTAAACCAAGAAAAAACTGTTAAAAATGGATACTGATGATTATGAACTTTTAGAGGTAATCTTTTAAAAGAACTATTTAATGTAACATGCTTTTCTAAAAATTCAATTTTTTCTCTAAGCTTTTACTTACATTAATAGTATTTGTATCAAATTTATAAGTAGTGCACATAAAATTCTTATTCTTGATATAATTGAATTATATATTGATAGATTTATAAAATTAAAATTATTTTCAATCTTTTAAATCATTAAGTAGTAACTTTTCTATAAACAATAGTATGAATAGTAAAAATGATTTTTTTTATTGATACTTTGCTAGCAAATGAATGAAAGTGATTTAAACCATGAATCTGATATCGATCTATTTAATGATGATACATTTGGAGATGGTGCAATTGGTTAGTAATTTAAATATCATTTTCATGAGCACAAAACCTTATAATTTTTTATATAAGCTGTTTTGATTAAATAATATTTGTTATATAATTAAAAAATTAGTGTTTTTTAATTATTATTTTTATTATTTACTTTTATTATCTTTATTATTTTTTAACTTATTAAAATTTTCAAGAGATAATTTTAATAATTGTATAATTTATTATTTATTTTGATACAAATTTAAAGTCACAGTTTGAGCTAATGATAAAGCAAATTATTAAAAGATCATTAATAACTGATGAAATTTTAATGAATTAAATTAGAGAAATTTGCGTTTGATAGTAGGTTTTAAAACTAAATATTTTGAATCTTATCTCATTCATATTCTAATTAAAAAATTTATTAAAATATTTTTAATAAATAAAGTCTACAAACTTATTTATATATATCAATTAATGTGAAAACAACTTATTGAAATTTTGAATACATTTGTTTATAGAGGGCGACTGGGAGTCTGACCATAAATTGTTCACTCAAACCAGGGGATTAGAATCTTTACATCTTGGTGTTAAGGAAATTGATAGTAGAATGCAAAACTTATTAAAAAATGATCAATTAGATGAAGGTATGGATCCAGCGATTGTTAGTGTTCAACGATGTACTGTTCAATCATCAATTGATAAGTGAGTATTTTTTGACATTAATAAATTTCTTTAACAAACATCTTTTGCTTATTGATATTAGATTTGGTTGTGAAATGCTAAATCTTTCCAACTTATATTTTTTTAGTAAACCACAGATAAGATATTCAATCATACCGAATTTATTAGAGTCTAATTTTGATGTTAATGTAAGTACTTATTTATTATTTAAAACAAAATTATTTGCAAAATTAATTTTCACAGAGTATGCAAACAACTGAACTTAAATCAAACCAAACTGAAAATAGCTTGGAGTTTGAAGTAATTGATTATTTATTTGATCTGTATAGAGAACTAGCTAATTTAAATATTGCAGGATGCAGCTATTGTTGCAGCAATTAAAGACACTTCTTCAAAAAAAGTTGAATCATTAAACGGGTTTTCGGAGAAGATTAGAGATACTAACGACAGTAATCAGTAAGTAAAAAGTTGTTAATAATCAATATATAACTCAAATAATTGATGTAAACTTATCCAAATCTTAATGGATATTCTGTTTTGCCAGATTTCAAGATAATGACAGTTTTTTAAGAAGTTCATCCCAATCACCAACAGATTTACTCAGTAATCTGATATCAAGAAACAAGAATCAGGTTAGTGTAAATCTAAAAGGTCGAATTTGTTTTGTATAATACAGACGTTGTTAGCATGAAACTTTCATTAAAGTTTTCAACTTTTTTATCATTTTTCTTTCAAACTAACCCCAAGTATAATTTTTCGTGAAGAAACCAGAAAATTTGAATGAATCAAACCACAACAGAAGACAACTTCAGGAGTTTTCTCATCCCCTCCTTTATAAACAACCTCTTCCTCCCCCTGGAGTTCCTGTTCCTTACAGACTCAGATATCCACCCTTTGGTTTCTTCCCACCTTCGCCGATGATACGCAACTCAATGCACCATCCCTACATGCATCAAATACTCCCACATCAGATCCCACCTTTTCACAACCAGGTACATCTTGATGTCGATAAACTAATCTTCAAATCTTCTAAATTTACAGAATGATTGGTTTCCAAACCCGTTTATGATTCCGCCCTGGGAAGCTGGACCTTTTTTCCCACCTCTTCCAGGACCTCCAATGCCTCCCAGACATCTTTTATACGGCCAGCCTCCTTTTGGGATGAATCCTCCTTTCCCAAGACACCCCGCTAGTTTTATGAGACCCCCGATTTCTCATTCCAGGTTTAAACTTCATTTTTTGATCAAATTTGTTCGCAGTCTTTAATCACTAATGTTTTAGGGACCCATCTCGCTTTATGATGCTTCCGATGCCGCCTCCTTGTCAACTACATCCAGCTCACAGCTACTACATTCAATCTATCCAGCAACGATTCCATATGTCTTCTCAATACCGGTGAGTATGACCAAACTCAACTTGCGACCATTTACCAACTTGTACAGAGGTGGAAGAAGAAACCGGGGTCAGTACAAGAATAACGACCCATTTGATGGTATGATGACCCAAAAAGAAAAAGACTGGGTGGTAAAAGCGCAGATGATGGCATTGAAAAGCGACCGGCCTGAAATTGATGACTATTACTATCAAGTACACACTCGCCGACTTATCGAAGTTGTGAAAGTAAATATTTCTGATACAGAATTACATAAAGCGAAGATTACAAGAAGGCACATATGACCCTAACAAACCCAACCGCTTGGTAACTCCTGTTGCTTCAGACATAACCACCAGAAAATATGAACCAGGTAGAACATCAAATCATCTATTGTTGTAATTAATGTTTAATTTTCAGTTCAGTTCACCAATTCACTTGGAAAATTATATGTTCAAAGCGTTTACAGTCCTCGACCAAGTCTTGAGATTTCTACAAGTGTTAAAGATGAAGAAGAGGTTAATTGAGAGATATTTCATCTTGCAATCTTCTTATTTATGTTTGTAGGATACTGATGAGTACGATGCGAGTCAATCATCTTTATCAATCCGGCTCGTTGTTTACAAGATGATAGAAAAGGTCACTTAGATCTTTGTTAACTCTCTTCCAATTTGTGTATCTTCCTTAGGCGTATGATCTTCTTATCATCATTCGAGAGATGATTCAATCTGTTAAAAGTGAACATTTAAATGAGAGAGGGTGGGAAAGAAATCAGCAAAATTATCAAAAGTAATCATTTGTTCTTTTGATAGTCTTCCGTCGTCTGGGAGTAATATAAAGGAGCTGAATTCACTTGTTGATCACATGATTGAATCAATAGGATTCAAAAGCAATGATCAGATTGATCAGACAGTATTTGATCCTCATGATGACTTTATTTTTAACATCATGAAGATCAGAAAAGGGCGAAAGCTTTTCCAAATTATCATTCCTTATCTATATATAGTAAGCAGGGAATTATTCAGAAGAATAAAGAATTTATTTCGAATTTTTCAGAATCAAAAAGTCTCTGTCCTCCAGTCAGTACTAGCTCACCTTCCAAACTTAATTAAACGTGATGCTAAAGATCAAGTATTGTGTCCTGCTCAAGTAGAAGTTCACATTGTAACTCATATCTCATTACAGGTTCTATTAGATATGTTTCCATTGCTAAGCAAAGTTATTAATGAAATGAATCACACTCAATTACTGAAGGTCGTAGCACCTCTCGCCCCATTTTCAATCATACCTTCTCTTCGAGACCAAGTAACTACCCAGCTCCAAACCTCAGTTCCCTTTTCAAATGATCTTTTGTTAGATTGGATGTTCTATCATCTTTAAACTTATTTTTGCCGGTTGTTGTCTTTTTGGTCTGACTCCTGGTACAACTTCAAATTTAGTGGATACAGATGGACAACAAGAATGGTTTGTGTCAGTCAATTGTTTGATTGTTTATCTGACAACATTTTCTATTCTCAGGAGCAAGTTTGTAGCGGATGTTGCAGAAGCTGTAGTTGCTGTAGCAAACTCTAGAGATAAGCGACTTACCTCTTTAAATCCTCCTTTTAATTTTATCGAAGAATTCCAAACGAGTCCAGCTAAGATACTTGCTTGCCGTTCACACCGTGAGCAAAAGTCCATAGAAATTGCGTTAAGTCGCTTCATCATTTGCTGAAAAGATTTTAAACACGGATCAGATCTTCTTAGATCACCAGTAATGAAGAAACTTATCTCTATATTTAGAACGTCTGCACATACGCACGCTGCCTTTGCTTTAATGACATAGATTTCTCAATATCTTTATTTTGTATATCATTAATTTTTCTAATAAGTTTTTCAGCTTTGTGTATAAGCCTGAAAAGCTTTTTTTGATTCTTTATGTACATTTCTCAGTAATTTTTGATAATATTCCTGAAGCTAAAACTTTTTAATTCAATGGAGTTGATATTTACATCTTTAAAATTTTAAGTACTTTAGATAAAATCTTCGATTTTGATGATCAATTATATTTATTTAGATCCTGTTTGAATCATGTAAATGTATTTAACCAAACAGTTTTTTACTCTCTCTCTTTGCTTGGTAGCTTCTAATTATGTAAATTCCGAAAGAACTTTTTACAGACGTTACATAGAAAATGAAGATGATATTTGGAATGTGATTAGGTCGATTCGACTTAAAAAATTATATTTTGATTTTTTTAAACAATTCATTGAAAAAGTACAGAGCCAAATTGTAAATGTCTTTTAACTTTAGAGTTTTAACTGTCAAGATACTGATTGCAAGAAAGTGAAAGTCATTTGCTATCCGTCATTTTTCAACATCAAAATACTTTGTTCTTCTCTATGATATTTAACTTTATAGTGACAAAATTGCTTTTAATTGATTAGTACTAATAACATTTGAAAAATAATCTCTTCATGATATTTATTATAAAAATATTTTCTATCTGATAATAGGACTTAAAAATAAAACAATTTTCATTGATTTGTTTCAGATTGAATTTATTTTTTACTTTTGTTATTTTCAGTTTATTTCTTTCTCTTAGCCAAAAAAATTATAATATATAATTTAGCAGACAAAGGGTTTTTGGGCAGTTTATTTTGATACGGGTTTATTTACGAGTATTTCACAACCATCTCTAGTTTTCAAGATACTGCTTAAAGTCACTTACAAATGTGTTGAAATATACGTTAGAAAAATTTAGTAATACAAGCAAGACAATCTTTCTATAAAAAGTTGTTTCAAACGACTAAGCTAATTTAGTAATAAGAATTGATTGCAAGATTTTTGTTTGGTACTTTTGAGTAGTAGGTTTCAACAGTAGTTCACCATCATGGGTACCTTTGTTCAATAATTTTATCATCCCAATGTAGTCTTTCTCTTTTGTTATTTTTCAAATTATCAGCAAATCTGACAAAATTGCTTTATATAATTTTATCCTTAATGATAATGTTAAAGATAATTCGAAATGGTCTTACCGTAGGCAGATTTTCATCACTAATTTCTTGCAATTTGATATTTCGTAATTCCCCAACAAATTATTTCTTCCATTTTTGAAAGATTTTTATAGTTTAAGTTTATATCTACTTTTTTAGTCAAACATATTATTCAGTTAATTGATGTAAATTAAAATGAAGCGTTTAAAGAAAATTCTCGATTATATAATACCTTTTTGTCAAGCTCGTTCCATCAGTTGAAATATTTGTAAAAAATGAAATCAAAAACTTAAAATCTTCTTTGATTTGGTGTTAGATAATCAGGTAAGTCAAGGAATCAGCAAATTTTCCAAGCTAAAGGCATGCTTGCAAGAGTAATTTTTACTCATGATCAACAACTTTGGAAACTAGTCGTCGATGATCTAGCAAAATAAAACTTTACTTTCTATTTTTGACCAGTGTAAACTAAATAAAGTAACTAACTGATATTTAGACTTATGTATATTCTATAAAAGGTTTTGCTTGTGAAATATACATATCAAGCTTTACAGCATAAAACAAGCGCCACCCACGTTCACTAATTGGTATAAGGAGTTGTTTGTATTCGCTCGAAAAACAACGTGTTATATTTGAAATATTAACATGCATCGTAAAATCATATCTTGAGAAAAATCAGTTCCATTAACTCATCAATAAAAAAACATTTAACACGCAATTGATATAGTTTCGTAATCATTGCTGTCTATAAATTAATAGTTTTGTAAAAAACATATTTTATGAATAACTGTTTCATACCTTAAAATAAAATAGAAAACTCTTTTAAAAAAATGAAGTGTAATATGAAAATAATCAAGGATAGAAACTAATTTTAGTAGTTTGAGTATAAGGTTTCATTACTTATTAGTTTGTCTATCTTTAAAAATTTTGAAATTTAAATTAGAATGGCTTGAAATTTTTTTTTAAATAATTGCTACTTTAATTACTAAGATATCAGATGAATTTAGGTCATTTAAACTTTATATTTTATTAACTCTACTTTTTTTAATTTCGCCGTATTTAGTAGAAACTAAGTATGCTATTAAAAAGTTTGATAGAAGATAATCATAACAATTTTAATTAGTAAAAAAGCTCCTACTTTCGTAAATCAACTTATAATATTTTCTTAATAAGCAATATTATTGTTTAATTAAAAATTTCACGTAATGTGATTTAAAATTTGTTGCTTTTATTTTTAAGCTTCTTATTATTTAAATTATCTTTTTAATAATTCTTAAAATAAACTTTGTTTTTATTCAAAGCTAAAATTTTACGAGTTGCTCTGGAATTGAGGGTGACTTTCTAACTCTTACATTAATTCTAAATTGGCGAAGAAACTACTGAAAAATAAATTTCGTTTGTAAAAATCCATTTTTGGTCAACATTCAAAATTTTTCGGTCTTGTTATTATTTTGCTTGAAAGAATATTTCTCATGAGTAGCACTTTTGTTGACATAAGCAATTTTACCTAATACATGTGCATGACAAGTTGTGCTAGTGTATGTACTATATTACATACAATAGTTTTCAGGCTTACTTAGTAACTTATATTACGGTTATTGTTTGTTATTATAAATTAATTGTGAATCAGAATACAATTTTATTTTTGAGTAAAATTACTTGATTTCAGTTTACAAATTAATTAATTTAAGTTTATTAACTTTGTTTTGATGATGAATGATATTTTTTGAATGCTAATTGGTGTTAAAGCTTATTTTCACAAATATTTGCCTAATATTTTTAGTGTTTATGATAAATAAGGTTACAAGTTTGATGAGCTGTACATATTTCTTTAGTTTATTATTCATACTTATTTATAGATTTAATATTATTTCATAATCTTGCATAATTTTTTTATTAAAATTTCTGGTTAGATTATCAAAGATAGGGGGATGGTTCATTTTTTGATTAGTACATTTAATCTAAAATTGAATCAAAGGCTGCTCTTCTATTAACATTTTAATTTTTTATTCTAAAATAGATTAGTAATTTTTTTAAGCAAAATATTTTAAGCTTAAAAGTAAGTATAATGATATGTACACTTTAGTTTTGAAGTCAGTTTCAACAATAAGGTCATTCTTATTTATACAAATTTTTAATTAAAAAAATAATTTTATTTAATTCATGTTAATATTAAAAATTTAAATTTGTAGTTATTTTTTCTATATACAATCTATAAATCTTTGATGTAAAATTATTTTACCAGGACTTGAAAAAGTCAAGTTTCCTTTTTTTTGTTTATAAATCTATTAATTATAAGCTTACTTAACAATTTTTATTCAATTTCTCTTAGTTTATGATTAGCTATGCTTTTTTATGGTGACTTCATTATTTAAAGCTGAATATGAATTTGTGGCTACTTGCTAAAATAGTGAATTTGTTTTTCTAAGCAACTTTTCTTATTATTCTTATGATTTTTTGCTAGTTTAGTAATACAGAATTGAACTTTTTTCCACAGAGTATGTTTACTTTGAGATATATGTTAATTGTTCAAAAGATTTGTTTGATTTTATGTTTAAATGGCTGCTTTTGATCAATTAAAATTGTTAATCTGGAAGAATTTTATTCTTCAAAAACGTCGCCCAATTGCAACAGTAGTTGAGTTATTTTTACCAATCTTGTTTTCATGTTTTTTAATCTTAATCAGAACTCAAATTGATATCAAAAGAAACCCAAATATAACACAATGGAAGTTAGTATTATTTTTGTATTTGATTTAGCTTTTGAATCTAACATTATGAATATAATAATAAATTTAACTGCTAATTTACAATCATCACTAAAATGCTTTCCTAAAGATTGATAGACTCATAATAATAAATCTTTTGATTGTTTTATTTCTGCTTTTAATTTGTTTTTTATCAAAATATTTTAAAGCTCATATGACATCAGACATCTGCCTGAATTTGATCCTGGGTTAGTGCCAGAAAATAAAACTTGGAATATTGGTTTTGCTCCTGAAAATATTTCAGTTGTAGAGCAAGTAATGAAAAAGTTTGTAAGAAGAATGAATAAAGACTCACAAACTGATATCGAAAAATCTTGTGATTTTGGTAATCATAGATTTGGATAAATAATTTATTTGTGTTGAAATTTTTCAACCAACTAACTGACTAAATATATTCAGATAATATTGTTATGATAATTAAAGGTTTACTAAATTGTATTAATTACTTAACTTTTAATTATACTTAAATTTTTGTGGTTCATTTGTTCATCAGTTTATCAAAAAGCTAATATGTTGTTATTATTTACAGTTAAAGAAGATATGCTAAGAGAGTTAACAGCTTTATCAGGTTTGATTTGGTAGCTTGTAATAGAAATTGTTGAAGGATTTTAACTACTCTTTATAATCATTTTATGTAATTGAATTTAGTGACACATAAGGAAGAGTTTATGATCTAATTTCACTATGATAGCGTATAAATGAACTTCAATCTGATTTTGAATATATTTTAGATTCCTTAGAAATAATTTATCACAAATTTTAAATTTGATTTAAAATTAATAAACATTTAGAAACTTTTAAAAAGTAAGATAATATGATTTGCATTAGATAATTCAAAATTTTGATTTTCTAGATTTCAAAACTGATCCAAAAAGCTTAACTTTAGTTAAAAAAGCTATAAAATCAGCTGCAGCTCAAAAAAACATTTCTTTTAATGAACAAATGAATAGTTTGAACCAAACTGAGTTAATGAATATAGTAAAAGATTACCTTATTTATCTACAAAGTAAGTGTACAAACATTTTTATAACTTTGTAATCATTTTCATCAATTAAGTTAAATACTGAGTTGTTTGTTTTATGTAAAATAAACTTTAGATTTTAAGTTTTAAAATAAAAACTATTTTGTAGCTTGTATAACAACTCGCTCAAGAATTTTTTTGCCTCAAAGTTTTGGAAATCGAAACTTAAACCCCACAAACACAACTACTGGAATGATGCAATTTTTTAAAGGTTTTGAAAGACTTTTATTAAGTCTCCCAATAATACCTCGTGTAAAAGGTAAATCTTATTTAAAAACTGTGTCTTACAGAAAACAAGTGATATTAATTCATCAACAGAACTACCATTTAAGTCTCAAAGTTCTTTTGACAACTATATGCAAAATGAGAAAAATTTACAGCATGTTTTAGCTGGTGTAATATTTGAAGGATTTGGAGATAATACATCGTTTATACCAGATGATGTGAAATTAACATTCCGTTTCCATGCTGATCCTATAAATAAAAATCAGAGTTTAAATGACCGTTTTGGTGTAATGTATGTTCTAATATGTTCTTGTAAATTTGCTTTAAAAACAAATGTATTTATCTACAAAATACATTACAATTACAAGCAATAGTTGATCCAAACATACATCTGTAATTTTGCAAACGTATTTAAGCTTTTATTACTAATTTTAGACGAAACACTTGGAGAACTAATCTTCTTTTTCCTAATGTAATGTATCCAGAGCCCAGAGGAAATTCTAAATATGGTGGAAGACCAAACTATTATAAAGAAGGTTCTGTAGTTTTTGCTTGCTAAAGTTATTGGGTTCTCACACATTCTTATCTGTAGGATTCTTATCATCAATGCATGGTATAGCTTTATCTATAGCGGAAATACTGGAGGAAAAAGACATTAATGATGACTACTTATCTGTTGAAAGATATCCTCACCCTCCTTATATTCAAGATGAATTTATAAGTAAAGACTTTATCAGTTTTGATTGAAATATACTTTCTTTGTGTTTAGAAAATTAAAAGGGAACAATTTTCTGTATGAAGTAGATTACTTTATTTGCTATTGTTTTTAGTGGCTGTCAAAAACACTCTGCCTTTGATCATTATGTTGAGTTTTTTCTACACCGTGGTCATTATAGTAAAAAGTGTTGTATATGAGAAAGAGGCTAGAATGAAGGTTTGTATTTGTTGATAAACATTAACTTCACGTCATATTTCTAACACTAAATAAACAAGAATATGTCTTTCAGGAATACATGAAAATGATGGGCCTGGCTAATTGGCTCCATTGGTTAGCCTGGTACTTGAAGTATATTCTATTTTTAACCATATCATGTTTGATCATGACTGTTTTGTACAAGATAGAGGTATGCAAGCTCATTTATTTAAAAAACCCACCTAATAAATTTGTTAACTTAAGTTAATTCATAATAAGTTGAAGATAAATCGTGATTGGTTTGATTGTAGGCTACTGAAGATGGGGCAGTATTACGAAATAGTGATTTTTCACTTATTTTTGTGTTCTTGTTTTTATTTTCTTCATCTACCATCACCTTAGGATTTCTACTGTCTACTATGTTCACTAAAGGTTTATTTTTCTGCTGGTATTTTCTATTGTCAATCTACTTATACTTCTTTTTATTTTTTAGCTAATGTAGCAGCAGCTGCTGGTGGTGTTTTGTATGGATTAACTTATATGCCAGTATTTTTTATGGGTGACCGGTTAGAAAATATCCCAACTTATGGTCGCATTTTACTTAGTATTTTATCAAATGTGGCGATGGGAAATGCGTGCCAATTAATTGGTGTTTTTGAATCTAGAGGTATACAAATTACTTCGATAATAATAGCAACTCTGTAATTGTTGATAGTCGTTTTCAAAACTTCAATAGAATCTTAAATAAATAAAAGTTAGGAGATTTGAAAGAACAATTCACGAATATAGTTTTCAATGTAATGAAGCATTTTTCAAATTTAAAACAATTTAATTGAAATGTTGTTTTAGCTAGATATTAGTTTTATGAGAGAGAATTATGTTTCAGGAAGCGGTTTAAAATGGAGCAATTTTAATGTGCCACCGAGTGTTGATGAAAGCTTTTCATTCGTCCATGTTTGTCATTTTACTGAAAACTTATTTATTAAACAAAACATCAAAAAGCTATTTTTAATAAAACATTTAAAATAGAATAATTCAGAAATATTGATCATATAACACACACTATCGAATTGTAAATGACTAACTTTCACTTTAAAAATCTAACTTGATTGTATCTCCCAGGTGATATTGATGCTAATATTTGATTCAATCTTCTATATGCTACTTACTTTCTACATCGAAGGTGTGTACCCTGGTGATTATGGAACCCCTTTACCCTGGTATTTCCCATTCACGGTTAGTTTGCAACTTCTTTGTAACTTTTCTTTCCTTTTCTGTTAACTAATCATAAAAAGCAAATATTTAATGAATGAAGTTGCTGAAATGAAACTTGCAGCAGATTTTAACTACACAGCAATTGTTTTTCGATTTCATTAATTATTTATAATTATTTTGTTGAAATAGTTTATTGACGGTTTAGTAGCATGTTTATATGAGTTAATTAGTTTAAGTTCAGTTAGAATTATGATTACGTTTAACAATTGCTTTATATTTGTTTTGTAAATTTGACAAATTTTGTCATAATAGTAAAAAAAAGATTAAATTTTAACTGTTTGAATAATTTATTAGTTTCAATTTTATAAACGATTTTCAAACCTTTTAGAAAAATTATTGGCTTAGTGGACGAAGAAGAAACGTTTCTAAGGATCTTAGAGCAGTAGAAGAACACGTTTCCTCTGCTGTATTTGAAGCTGATGAAGAGTTTTTTGAAAAAGAGCCTACCAACAAGAAACTAGTTACAAAAGTTCACAACTTACGGAAGGTTTCTGCTGTTATATAATTTCTTGAAGTTTTGATTTTCAACAATCAAGTATTTGCACCTATTAATTCAACACACAGGTGTAAGCTTCTAAACGTAACAATAACCTAAAATCAATTTCCGGGTTACTCATAAAGTCACTTCCTTTTTTCAAATACTTTTATCACGAAAGAAATGAGATTTTCTAGAATTTTTCTTCAACTGTTTTTTTGTAAACTGAAAAATTGAACAAACTTTCATTCAACAGTTGTTTAAAACTGGTTCAATTACCAAGAAAGCAGTTGATGGGTTGAATATTAACATGTATGAAAATGAAGTGACAGTTTTACTAGGCCATAATGGGGCCGGTAAAACAACCACTATGTCCATACTTACAGGTACGACCTACTACTCTATCAACTTTTCTTTTTACAAGTAGAATTTCAGGATTTCTTTCCCCAACATCTGGAGATGCAATTATTAATGGGTCTAGTATTTTAAATGATATTCAAGGAGTTAGGAAATCGATGGGACTTTGTCCTCAATTCAATATCCTCTTTCCTAGTCTCACCGTAGATGAGCATCTGTACTTTTTTGCCAGAGTAAATACTATTTTCTTGTAAATTGTCATCTCTTTAAAGTTGGTTGTCTAGTTGAAGGGATTACCATCAAAAGAAGCGGCACAAAATCAAAAACAAATGACGAAGGTGTTGAAACTTGAAGATAAATCCCAAACTTTATCACACATGTTATCTGGTGGAATGAAGCGCAAATTATCTGTTGGAATTGCTCTTTCAGCAAACTCTAAAGTACTCCCAACTACTCAACCTCAATCTTTCATTGACAAATGCTCTTTTAGTACGTGATCCTCGATGAACCGACATCAGGAATGGATCCTTCTGCACGAAGAGCAATTTGGAGTGTTTTGGAAGAATACAAAAATAAATGTTCAATTCTTTTATCAACTCATTTTATGGACGAAGCGGATTATTTAGGCGATCGAATCGCTATTATGGCGTCTGGAAAACTTCGATGTTCTGGTCAGTAAATCAATATTATCTTCAACTTTCGAATCTTATTTTTATGGAGTAATTTCATCAGCTAGCTTCATGTGTCTACATCATCTAAATGTGTTTGTTGATTTAAAATAATTTTCATTGATTCAGGTTCTTCATTGTTTCTAAAAAACAAATTTGGAGTTGGTTATCATATTGTTCTTACCAAAAGTGAAAGTTGCGACCTTGAAAAGGTTTTATAAAAGAAAATAAATTGCTTAAAATGATTAAAATAAAAAAAGTTATTTATAAACATCATTGAATCTTCTATTAGTTTGATGAATCCTTTCGACTTTGACCTTTTTCATTTTTATTGAACAGTTGACTCAACTATTTCAAGAGAATGTAGAAGAATCGGAAATTGAAAGAGTTTCTGGTGCTGAAGTTTCTTTTGTTTTGCCCTTTCATTCGTCTGATAAATTCCCCAATTTATTTGCTTCCTTGGATGAACGGTCCGAAGAACTTGGGATCTATGGATACGGAGCAACCATCACTACTATGGAAGAAGTTTTTCTTAGGTTTGGTTACTGACAATATTTCATCTTCTGATGTTTATCTAAAGTTGTTGATCAATTTCTAGAGTGACTGAGATCAGTTTTGAACAATCAGTATCACAAATTAATCAGACTATGAGAGAAAGGAAACGTCGATCTATAAGAAAAAAAAGCGTTTCTACTAAAGTTGAATATAACAAAGCAGAAGATGAAGTTACGATCGATTCAACAGTCGAACATAAAAGCAATAATTGTAAATATTTATTTTGATTCTAATGATTCTTTCTTTTTTGAATGATCTACTGATGAAAATAAGAACATTGAATTATCTATTAACCTATTAGTATTATAGTTTAATTGAATATGATACAACTTGCTGGTATTCTAGTCGATAGTTCTATTTCCATAAACTTTTTGTTGCTTTTTAAACTAAGAGATGAATAATTGATATTTGACTAATACTTAGATTTTTGTAATGTCTAAAAACTCTTTGACAAAATTCGAATATCTTTTTAGAATATTTTCACATTGTAAATTACATATCTTTCAAATCTTTTTTATCATAAAATACTTTATAAAGCTTTTCAAAGGTTGATTATTTCAACAATATTTTTCATCTATAAAGATTGAAGCTATAAAAATGAGGAACAGTTGATCTGGAATGAGTAAGAGTTAGAAGGCAAATTAAATAGCAATCTAATTGATTGTTTCGTAAATTTCTTTCAATTTAAAGTAGCTAATTTTTGCTTCTGAATTTGTGTAGCTTTAGAAAACAATTAGTCTAATTAATCAAAATCAATTTTGCTTTTTTATCTTTAATTGAAGTGACACGCTTAATATTTGATTCATCTATTGATTACCTGCTTTGAAAATTGAACCCAAAATTAATTTGCAGTTTTTGATTGACTTTTAATATTAATGCAAAATTACTTACAAAAATGAAAACCTTACAAAATATTTCTAGCTTATTTTAGTCAACAAGACTACAACTCAGGATTGAAGCTATGGTTTCAACAATTATATGCTCTTCTCATAAAACGGATTATACACACCGAAAGAAATCTTAAAGTTTGTGTTTTCATCAATAATTTTGATAGGAATTGTTGAAAATGACGTTTTTCTGTTTGTTTCAGGTCGCTATTGCACAACTTCTAGTACCTGTCGTGTTTACTGTACTTGCTGTGATTAATGCTAAGTTTCCTCCTTTCGAAATTCAGAATATTAGTAGAAGTGAGCGGTGACCTTATTCATTTTTATCTCATTTACATCTTTTTAAATATCTAACAGACTTAGGGTTAGATGATTATGGTAAAACTGATGTTTTTGTATCAGTTCTTGGTAATTCTACTAATTTGACGAAATTTGCTCTTCAATATCAGCAACAATTTAGTAAGTTTTCATAGAAAAAGTTATTCTCGATTTTCATTTCATTCGAATACTACAGATAGTTTCCAGAATATTTTTCAAACCAGCAACATCAGAAAATCAATTACTGACAAACATTCTGAGTTATTTGGCGAGTTTTCACAAACCAATATAATCTCTGCTCAATTCAACGAAAGTAGAAAGTGCTAAATACACAAACAGCCCCATCTAGTGTTATCTTTTGCCAGGTGGAAGTGATCCAAGAGTAATTGGTTTTTACAACGCTGAAGCTTTCCATTCAGCAGCAACTTCTGTAATGTTCGCTGATCAAGCTTATATCAGATTCATAAGTGGAAGAAAAATCAATCTTGATATCATTAATTCTCCTCTTCCAAGAGCTTCTAATGGAAGAGTTGATGAAGAGGTCTTTGGGTGAGTATTTTATCTGATTGTTTATTTTCTACAATCTTTTATTTCCAGCGCTATCACTGGATTTTTCATCGCTTTCAACATTGTTTTGGGATTTTCTTTTTTGGCTGCATCTTTTATAATCTTCTTAGTAAGGGAACGTATAGATCGAGCTGCTCTTCTTCAAAGACTAGCCGGAGTTGGATCATTTGCTTTTTGGTTGTCAGCTTACATCTGGGATTTTATCAACTTTCTCATACCATGTCTACTTACACTTGTAACTACCTCCTTCTGCTGTTGACATCTTTTCAAACTTTTTTCTTACAGATCATTTTTGCTGTAGGCTCAATTGAAGAGTACGAAGGTCAGACTCCTCTTCTTCTACTACTTTTTGTATTTTACATCTGGGCGTCTTTACCCTTTGTCTACATTGTATCTTTCATGTTTGACATGCCTTCAACTGCACTTGTTCGTCTCACCATTTTCAATATAATATCTGGACTTGGTGCTCTTATTTCCATATACGTCTTAACATTGTTGGGTCAGTTTATTAAATATTATTTTTTTAATAATATTAATATAATATTAAATATTATTTTTCAAACACCTTTTTCTGAATAGATTTTGATGCAACTGTCAAAGTTCTCGAATATATATTCCTCTTTCTACCACAATTCTGTCTTGGACAGTCTTTCAATGACATTTTTACAAATTATAAATTAAATGAAGCTTGTTCAAAGTCATCAGCAGCAGAATTATATTGTAATTTGCAAGGTTTCTACAAATGAAATACTTTTTTGCAAAGATCACATCCAGTGTTTTATTTAGGAATCAAATTCTTTAAAAACTATCTTGCATGGGACAAACCGGGAGTTGGACGTCCTGTTTTGTTCTTATTTTTATCAGGGATCATTTACTGGATCATTTTAGCGATGATTGAATATGAAGGAGCCATTTTCAAAACACTCTGTTTGAAATCTTCAGTATATTTTTTAGATTATTCAATCTTCAAACTAATTGAATTGTTTTTGTAGATCATTGACATTGGAAATCCAGAAGATGAAGATGAGGACGTGACAAAAGAACGCGAGAAAGTCAACAACACTGACCCGCCTACTTTATTGTCACAAAATCGACTTGTTTTAAAGAACCTGGTCAAGGTGGGTAACTTGTAGCTGACCAGCACCGCTTCCTGACCACTTTTCTTTCAGGTTTACAAAAAAGCAGTTAAAAACCGCAGTTTAGTGGCCGTGGACAAATTGTGCTTTGCTGTCCCTGAAGCAGAATGCTTTGGACTTTTAGGAGTAAACGGGGCAGGAAAAACGACCACTTTTAAAATCCTGACCGGAGACTATAAAGCGACAAGTGGGACAGCTTATTTAGATGGATTTGATATCCGCAAAGACCTCCGCAAGGTTTGCGTCATCCTCATCATATTTATCTAACATTTTTACAAAGGTCCAGCAACACTTGGGTTACTGTCCACAATTTGATGCCCTCATCGAGCAGATGACTGGATCTGAAACACTACACATGTATGCCCGACTTCGTGGAGTCCAGAACCATAAAATTGCCGAATGTGTGGCCCGCTTAGGCAAAATGCTTCATTTCTCCGAGCATTTGAACAAACCTTGTGGAACCTACAGGTATGAAGTCATTACATCATCACGTGATTGACATCTGTTGATGACTAGTGGAGGTAACAAGAGGAAGTTGAGTACAGCGATTGCTCTCGTTGGAGGTCCTCCTGTCATCTTACTCGATGAACCAAGTACTGGGATGGATCCTGGGGCACGTAGGAAGTTGTGGGACGCAATTCAGAATGTTCGGCGGAGTGGCCGATCTATTATCATCACTTCACACAGGTTGGTTGTGACGTCATCACTTCTCGTCACTAACTGATCACGTGACAGCATGGAGGAGTGTGAAGCTTTATGTACTCGACTAGCAATTATGGTGAATGGGCGACTGCGGTGTCTTGGAAATCCGCAACACCTTAAGACTCGATTTGGTGAAGGATATAACTTAGAAGTATCAGTAGATAGCGATGAAAAGATCTCTGAAGTGGTTGCTGAGGTCGCAGAGCGATTTAAAGGATCTAATTTCAAAGAGGCGATGCATCACACACTTATGTTTGATATCCCTCGCCATAAATCAACGGGAGAAGAGTACAGATTAGCTGAGGTAGATTTGATAGATGTTGATGACAATTATTCATATTTTGCTGACAGGCTTTCAAGAAAATGGAAGATTTGAAATCTGATTTGCAGCTTGGAGATTATACTCTGACTCAAACCTCGTTAGAGCAAGTCTTCTTAAGATTAGTGAAGCATCAACGAGAAGAAGGAACGTTGGGATCTGTATCGCATTCTGCAGACATCGTTACGTAATTCTTCTCTTTCGTTGAAACATCTGCACGCGATGAATTTCAACTGATGTAGTTGTTCTTGATTGTCATAGGGATAGTTCAAATATTTGTTCTTTTATTAATTTAACTGTTTTCAACTAGTTCACTATCTTAGAAGATTTTACCTGGATGTGTTTGTACTTCAACAATTGTTGTATTTTGATAAATATTCATCTATTTTCTTGTTTAACAACAACTAGAAGAAATTGCCCTTTTTTCTGTTTCTTTTCTTTATTTTTTTAAACAAATTATAGCAAATTTCTGTCTAAATATTTCGGCTAATATTTAAAGTTTTGTGAAAGATGACTTTATTTAATTACAATTTTTTAATGATAAAAATCTTTACTACAGCATGTTTCTTACCAAGCAAAATATTTTATTTAAAGCTTATTATCTTTCTATCGATCTTAAAAAAGCAAAGAATAAATTTCTTATGTCATTTGAACCCTAAACCACAGTTTGCAAGTTATTTCATTAAATTTAAATCTAATAGTTTGAGTACACTGATTAAACTGATAATTTGATTTATGTAATATTTTTCATCATCATTAAACAATTTTTAAAGTTTTGAGATATGTTTGGAATAATTTTAAATATGTTTAGCAAAAAAAGTGAACTGAAGATAAATCAAAAGAAAAAAGTATTTACTTCTTTAATTATATTTCCAAAATTGCAACACTAGTGCTTAGTGCAACAGACTAAATAGTGATCTCAAATTTGGTATGATTTTTTATTGCAACAACGAGCCATTTTGTATCTTTATGTTTAAAATTAATTTTGAAATTTAGATAAGGTTGTTGTTTGATCAATTTCAACTAAAATTGAACCGAAAGTTAGGCAAAGTTGACACAACACTTTCATAATGTTTTATAAATTAATTTTGAATTGCACCAATTTATAATCCACTTTGGTTTTTTAATTATATAATGTTGCCTTATATGTTAGCATTAAATAAAAAATCGATTTCAAATACTTAAAAGTAAAATTATATACTTATTTAGAAAAAACCAACTATTTCTATTTGCTGTCAGTGCTGGGTAAAAAAAGCTTTTTTCAATCATATAGCTATAAATAATATCAACTTTAAACTTAAAAATTTTATTTGATATTTACAACTTAACTTACTTATTGGGCATAAGATTATCTTTTAATGTGCAAGCCTTTAAATTAATTTATTAAATGTTACGTTTTTGCAAAAATAACTTTTGGTTATTCAAGCGTAAATATTTTGCAACAGACATTTGGATCGTTGCTATGTAGGATGCTTCGTATTTACTTTGTTTATATTGAAACAAACAGAATAACTGTTATGTTTTGATTTACGATAAATCAGTTATAGTATATATTTACTAACAATCGTTTTTTTGTTCTTTCAAGTGTTTTTTAAATCAGGTTAGTTTTTTTATGATTTATTACTAATGATAAGTCACTGAGATAAGTTATAGACTGGATAAGTTCACTTTATCTACAGCTGCTGTAATTTCTGTTTTAAATTATTCTATCTTTAACCATCTAATGTGAAAATTTTATTCAATATTTGTGTAATTTGTTTGAAAAAGTCATTTTTAAGCAGTTATTGAAGCAGTCAATGACATAATTGAAAATATTTTACATAAATTCATTTCAACAAATTGTTTACCTGTAATTTTGATATAAGAATTAAGAAATAAAATAAACAATGATTGATACAAAAAGTCTAAAGGTTCTTATAGAGTCAAAACACAAAAAATGAAATTACTATAAAACATTATTTTGTTTATAAATCTTACTCAATTTTAATTCATTAAATACTATACAGCAACAAGATTGATTACTTTTAAAATATAACAGCCAAATAAAATGAAATTTAATGATTTATATGCTTTTTTGTGATAATTTTGTGAAATCTTTATGATGAAGAATAGCTCTAGATTTACACTAGATACCTTATCACTATGATTCTGTTTATTTTGAAAAAAACTTTAGTTTTGTTTCAGTTTATTCTTTAAAGATAATTTAAGTTTTTATATTTTACTTAGAAAAGGAGGTTCAAACGTTTGATTAAAATCCCTTCTGATAAATTTTTCTATTTTTTATGTAAAACACTTTTGAAATGACTTCATAAGATTATATAATTTTTTCAGGCAATAATCATTCATTTTCATTAGAGATAATAGATTGATAATTTACAGCAAAATGTCCTGCTTGGTGGCGAAGCGGTTACTACACCTATCTTCTAGCTAGGAAGTACCGGGTTCGACCCCAGATGGAGACATATTTATAAACCCCTGAGAAAAACCATAAAAAACTCGCGAGAATGTGTTTTAGCGAGATGTGCTCTCTTTAGAAACCCTTCTTTGCATTTATATATATATAAAAATATTATAGAATTATTTTGTCTTACTTATCCGTTCATCAAATTAGTTTATTTTAATGAAATTTCATTAATATCTTCTTATATTATGAAACAATAGAGCTTTAAATTTTTTTATCTTGATTTAAGTTTTCCCAATTGTTAAAAACCGCCATAATAGTACTTATGGTGATGGTTTCAGTTATCTTTAAAAGTTTCATTTTTAAGTTTTAGTCAACTTGTAAATTAAATATGTTTCAATCGTCAGTTTTCAAGTTTAACTTTTATAAAGTATTGTGAACTTATTAACTATTTAAGTAAATGTTGACTGAAAACATTGAACTTTTTATGGTTTTTAGCTTTATTGATAGATTATATAAATTACAATATTTTCAAAGCCTATTTTAAAAAATGGATGCAAAAGTTATTAAAAAGACAAAAGACTCCTTGGGAAAGATAATCACTAAGCCACCATTGACTGAAAAGTTATTAAGTAAACCACCTTTTCGCTTTTTACATGACATAATCACCGAAGTGATACGTAATACTGGCTTCTTGAAAGGTTTGTTAACACAAGAAGAAAAAGATTCTAAGCAAGTCACAAATAGAGAAGCCAAAATTGCGTTTCTACAGAAGATTATAGGATGTGTTTCTCTTGTTCATGGTTCTGCTCTTTCTGTAAAGCCATCAAAGGTTGTTGCCGGTCAAGAACCTGAAAAGACAAATGAATTATTGCAAGTAATTGCCCGGTGTATCAGGAAGAACATGTCATCTGATGAGGCAGTAAAAGAAATATTAACTGGCAAAAGTGGGAACAGTCAGAAAGAAGTTGAGTCAGATAAGAAAGCTAAAAAGGAAAAAGAAGTTTCAAGTAAGAAGCATCGAGATAATGATGAAAAGATAGAATCTAAATCTCAAGATGATCTTAAAGATAAAGAAAAGAAAGAAGAAAGACACAGAAGACACAAAGAGAAAGAACGATCTTCAGAGCATCGTGAAAAGTCTAAGCATCGAGATGATCGTGAAAGATCCAAGCATCGAAAAGATCGTGAAAGATCCAAACATCGAGAAGAAAAGAAGCAACCAGAAGAGAAACACAGCGAAGTCCCAAAAGTAATTGAAGATAAAAGCTCAAAGACATCAGCAGATCGAGAAGCTGAAAAAAAGCAGCGAGAACAACGACGTCAAGAACGTAAGAAGCGTCGCGAGAGAACAGGCGATGTTACAGAAGGTGAAAAGACAGAGAAGAAAAAAGAAGAGATAAATGAGACTCCGGAAGTGGATCAAACGATTCGTAATCAGCGACCAGCATCTGCAAAAGGTCAACGAAGAAGACCTCAAACTCGTTCTGGAAGAAGTGAAAATGAAGAGAATGAACCAATCAAAGCTGAAAGCCGAAAGTTGACTCGACCTCCAAGCGCGCGCCCGTCAGCTCCTAGGATCAGAAGGAACGCTCCGATGACTATGGATGAAAGAGTAGAATCATTAGATCAAGACAAAAGTGCTCCGATTATTATCGATAGAGAAGAACAAATGACTTTGTCTGATGATGAAGATGCGCAATTTGTCGTCCAGGAAGATAAAACTCTTCAAGATTCCTCTTTACTCCCTGCTGCTTTGACATCACCAGCAGATGAGCTCATTGATCCTGAAACCCATGGGGGATTGGTTCGCAAGATTCTTGATACCAAAAAAGAAATTGAAAGTTCAGCAGCGAAACAGCAGCAAGTAAATAAAGTTGAAATTCATCAACAACCCAATGTCATGAGTGCTCAGCAGTTGAAAGAGCGCCAACTAGTGGTTAAAGAGATTGAGCATTTGCGAGAGTGTGTACAAAAGTTATGTCAAAGCTCAGCACCACTTGCTAGGTTGATTGATTACAGTCAAGAAGATATGGATGCAATGCAGAATGAGTTACACATGTGGAAAAAAGAGAACAAACAACATGATGCAAAAATCAAAGAAGATAATAAGATTACAAGCGTGAGTATAGAGCCTTTGAAAGCTGAACTTGAAGATCTGGAGCAAGCAATAGTTGTGTATCGCACTCAAATGTCGGCTACTAAATCAAATATTATTAGAAATGAAGAAAAAATCCAGAAGTTGTTAACAACTGTAGCTGCCCAATCTTAGTTCTTGTTTAATTCACTTTAGAGGTTTAAGTATATCTTATGACCTTTCTATAGTTTTTTTTGTAAATATTTTTAGCTAGTCAGAGTTTGTGCATTAAAAGCATAGAAATGTATTCTTTTTTATATCTTTATTTTCATCTACAAAATTAATGGTTTTATTTGTTATTTCTGTAAGAACTGGTAATATTAACTGGCAACCACTGTTATTTTTTATTTGTTTTTCTTCCATTTCATAAACGTACTTATGTTGTTAGAAATTTTACCAATTCTTAGTTATTTTAATAAAGATTTTGTAAATATTTGAATTTTTGGCAGCTTAAACTAGTAAAAACATGACGTTACTAAAATTGTCACTGATTATTCATATTTTTATCAAGTTTTTTTTTTACTACTTTAAATCATTATATTTCAAAAAACAAATACTTAAATTAAACAATAAATAGTGATAAAATCAAAGTTGAAAGATATTTGTAAATGTTCACAAGCAACATTGAAAGAGTTTAGACAGGAATTTATCAAACATTAAAAGTCCAGTTTGTTTAACAACCAAATGTTGGTAGTTATTGATCGGTATGAAATCCTTTAATATTCTTGGTACAAACTAAAATACATTATAAGATGCTGTTCTGCCTGGTATAAGGATCGATGCCTAGATTTGGTTGTTTCACAAAACTGCTGAGGATTAAAATAATTAGAATTGAAAAAATGAAGATAATTTAATACTTTCAACAACTCGAATTCAAAGTTACAAAGAAGTTATTCACAGACTTTTGAGGTATACAGAAAAAAGTAATATTTTTGGCAACTATCAACGCAGACAAATATTTTCAATTAAAAAGTTGCAATAGAATAACTAAAAACAGATAAGTCGTGAATCTAACATTATCATATAACACTAGGAAAATTGAAAATGGTTTCAATATACCTGTTTTACCGATATATAATTTTTGAAATTACATAAACAGATAAATCTGTAGCTTTTCATAGTTGATTCAGAAAAATAAAGAACTTGAATTTGATATAATCAAAATTGTCATCATAAGAAGCTTGAATTTGTAGCTAATGAGTAGTGCTAAAAAGTTGAAATTAATTGATTTTTTAAAGTATTTAAAAAGTTGCTTATCACCTAGTGCACAATTTTAGATCTATCGTTAAACTTTAACAGACATCAAAGATTAAAATAGTTCAGTTTGGCGCCTTAGCCACTTTGAATTATAATACTTATGCCAATAATTTGTGGTAACAAACGTTAAAAGCTTATTTGTTTGAAAAAATGCTTTGTTACAGCAGTTAACTGTTCAAGAAAACTAAAGCTATTAAACAACAACCATGTTTTGGACATCAAAAAAATGAATCATAGAATTTCAAATATATTTTGTAAAACAAAAAACATTTAAGCTTTTTTCTACAAATAGTCAATGCCTAGATGTAATTCTATCACTACCAAAAAAATGTTTGATTTATTATGCTTTACATTGTTGCTTTTAAGGGTCAATGCCATTAAAAGATCGATTTTAAAGTCATGCTACCATATGTTGCTTCGTTTATAGTTATCTTACGGTATGAAGGTTTTTTTTATTTATCGTTAACAAACATTAATTATGAAAAAAAAATTTGTAATTATTCACTGGTATAGAAAATGTTTTTTAATTTTCTTACAACCTAATTATACTGTTGTTTATTTGTAAACTTATTTAGAAATTATTTTCGGCGGAAGCAAGCCATTTCTTTGGTTTTTAAAGATACAACTAATACAACACGATTTTAAGTTTACATGAATGAGCGCAGTTTTTTAAGAAGCTGAGAAATTTAACTAATAAAAATGATAAGCAACTCAACAATTATTTGAAAGAAATATTTGGTACTACAAGTGTAAAAAAACTCTTATTGAAGAACTTTTTTATTGGCTTATACGTAATGAAAGATTTTCATTTAATATCTTAGAGCTCATTCATTATCTTTGTTCAATTAGAGTTCAGTTATTTTTGAATATTATCCACATCATTTTAACTTTAGAGCTTTATTATAACATAAAACCTTGATAAATTGATCAACATTAATAAAACTAAGATTTAGTTAAGAGAATAAAGCGTTATAAGTAAAGATATAACAGGATGTAATTGACTTCATATAAAGCTCTTATATAATCAATAAATATCTTTACTGTAAAATTATAGTTTTCTAAATTGTGAAAATAAATACAAGTTTAAAATAAAGTAACACATAAACCATAATATTTGGTTTTATTCATGCAGCTCAATAAACATTAAATAATCAATTTTTTTATCTAGATTGAATTTTTGGCTTCAAAATAAAAAGGTACATGTTCGAACCGACATAGGTTTTCTGCTACGTTCAGCTGCATGAATCTAATCAAGCTAGAACAGTAAACGCAACATCCATCTTTAAAATAAGTTGTTTGTATACTGTTGGCTGAGCTGCTGTACAGGTCATTTCAACCCAACTGGCTTCTTACTAAGTTTGTCTTTCCATATTACATTAAAAACGTTTTGGGATTTTTCTAAACATCATTTTTCTCATACTATAAACTGTTTTAAGTAAATTCATCATTATTTGATTAAATATTTTGTAAGACATACTAAAAACTTACTCTTTGAGTTTTACAACTATCTATTTTGTGAGAGAAAAAAGTGAATAAATGTACTACCCTATTTCTTCTATTATTCGTTTGTCAGACGAAAAAAATCTATTTTATAAATGAATTTTAATTACAGAAATATAAACGTTAGTTAATGACAGTAAACGAAGTTTGTTTTTGAAAAAAAAAATCATCAATTGGTGATACTTTTAAGAGAGGCGTTTTAAATAGATTGTCTGCAAACTATTAAGATTAACACTCTAGAAAAACCAGATACTTGTTAAAAGTATTAAAGGCTTCAGTCTATGGCAGTTAATTTCCGCTCTATCTGGCAAATTCATTCTCTCTATTTGTTATCTAGCAATGTAGTGTGAGAAATAAAGAAAGGATAACATGTTAAACAGCTTAAAAATTTTGAAAAAATTGATTACTGAGAATAACCTGCTAACCAGGAAATCATATGTACAAACTTAGAATTTAAAACATTTATTAATTCTTGTCACCTTTTTAAAACAGTGAAGTATAAACATGGAGAAAAACAAAACTTATTCATATTGTTAAAATTTCTTTTCCTGTTTTTAAATTTTATTTTAAGTCTGGCAAATTGAAATCTATGATTATACCATCCTCTAGCTAGCGCCAAGTATTTTTCTTATAATTTATGAATTGAATACTTGATAATTGTAGAAATAACTGCTGTAAAAAAATTCACAGAAATTCTGTCAAATTTGTTATGAAAATAATTTGTATAAGGACTAGAAGTATTTGCGTTTTGAAAAAGATATTTCTTCTAATAACCATTTTCAAACATATGCAACTTTCCACTATTATGAGCTTAGAGAATTTAAAGGTAAATTTAAATAAAATTAGACTATAAAAATAAAATAGAAACTAAGTTTATAGTTTTCCTTTACAGAAAAGTTTTTTTAAGCAATATTATGAGTAATATTATTATATTAAACTAGAATATTGATGAGAAAGAAATACAAGTTTTACGTATTAAAAAGAAAATATTCTTATTAAACTTGTCTTGTAGACAGCATAGTCTAAATTTCTTGAATAGTTGATCGTTATTTTTTAAAGTCAAATTTTCTTGTATATTTCAAATATTCAAAGGGGTAACCTGAAAAGCTAGTTTTAATTGTCAATAGCAGAAGTTGACTGTTAAAAGTTTAACATTAATCAAAAACACTTTGATTTACTTACCTATAAGATATTTTCCTTAGCACGAGTAGGCACTACTATTTATAGCTAGTTAAAAGCTTACAGTAAGTTTACATTTTACCTTAAAAGTTTATTCTAATAAATTGTTATATGTAAGATCATTCAGTAGAAATACTTTAGATTTGATTGAAACAACAGACAATAAACGATGGCAAGAGAACAAGTATGTATTATTTTGTCTCAATTCTAAATGACTAAAACCTATTCAAATACAAAATATTTATTTTTGTGGGTTATATCATATGTTATAGATCGTTTTTACTCAAGTTATGTTAATAGAATAATTAAAAGTTATCATAATTCTATTGCTATGATATCAACAGCTTATTTAGAAATTAACAAATTAATAGAAGCTACGTAATTAAAATTTTATTTTACTAGTTTAACGATCAAGCAGTGAATATAACTTATTTCTCTAAATGATATTATTGAATTGGTAACGCTTGTTCTAAATTTTTATTTTTATTTATTGTTTGAATGTTTCTGATTAGAGTACAACCCTTTAACAAGTATTGATGTTGTAAGATGCCAGGACAAAGTTTATTACATTGTTCTTAACTTATATTTATTTTAGATGTCAAACATTTTGTTAAGTTTTGTAGAAAAGTAAAAATCTGATGCTGATAAATAATATTTTTCGGTTTTTTATTTATTTAGTAATTTTAATTTTTAAACATAACGCTTCAGTTGAGTATAAATAACATAAAAAAAACTATGAAAATCGCTCAAAAATGATTGTATTCATTCGTAACCATCTTAAAATAACAAAGAAGATTATTTTTCATACTTAATAATATGTGCTTCATAAGTACAGCCAAATAAATAATACTAATTATTAAACATGTAAATAATAATTATAGAAATTATTGAAACTTTTCAAAATTAGTTTTCAGCTTGCGTATGTCTTTCAGACAACTGAAAGTTTAATACTTAATCTTGTAAAATTGAATTGAATTTCTCTGTAGTATACCGGACGTAACGAAATAAAATGACAATTTTATTCATCACTAAATGCTTGATAAAGCTATAAATAGAATCATCATAAGAAAAAGAAACTAATTTTTTTGTTTGTTCAATAAATATGCCAACAGTTTTTTCTGTGTCTGCCATCTGTGTTTTTAACCTATTAAATAGAAGATTGGAATAAACACTATCTTTGCTGCAAGATTTTTTTCGATTATGTTACGAATTTATTTGATTGGGATCTATAACGAGATCACTACTGTAGGTAGATTATTTCAAATATTCTTTAAAATCTTCCATAACGGAACTTTAAAAATTAAAAAAGGTTAGCAGCTGTGACTTGTAAAAATTGGCATTAGTGTTTTCCATTAACAGGTGCAGATTGAAAGATAAATATGATTTTAATGGGATCAAATATATTTTCAGTCTAAAATAATAAAGATATTCAAAATTTTCCAAGTATTCTTCTGTGTAGATTCAGATCTATTGTAATACATAAAGAGATTATCAACATCTTACAGCGCTATAACAAATGTCGACTGTTTACTTTATATGATAACACAATCACAGGAGTCATTTATGATGACTTGGATTTTAGCGGTTGGTAATATTATCATTACAAACCTTTTTGTTAACAAGGTACTATATAAAAAACTTGCAGGTAGTTGAGTAGTAAAAAGCTATTAATTAAATGTTTTCATAACGTGTTATAATCACTATAGCCCGCAAATAAGTTTCTTCCAATTTTTTATACTAAGTATTAAAGCAGAAATTAATTACAATTTTGAACTGAGACGTATTTGCTACAATGAGCCGCTTCATACTACCAAAAGTCTTTAAAAGGGGTCAACCTAAATATTAAATACTTTGTTTTAGAAAACTTTAATTATAATTACTTTACAGTGCATGATTGAATGTTTCTTATTATTTAGTATTTGTAGTTGACAGTTGTTAGATATTGCTCTCTTAAATGTAAGGGACTTCATGTATAAACTAGAACTTTAAAATCCTTACGATGCAGAATAAATGTACTTTCAGCTTTTTGTTCGCACCTCTTATAATCTACTAGAATAGTTTTATTGATACTAAATGTGAGAGAATGATACTCAGAGTAGTTTCTATACATGTACTTCCTTGAAACCTTCATCGCCGTTTTTAGTTTAACGATATTTATAAAGTTATGTTTCCAAGTTTGAAAAAAAAGTAAAATCTATATTACATCAAAAGATCTACCCTTTAATTCAGTTTAAACATCAGAATTATTACTTCATACAAAAGAGTATTATTTTGCCGAAATATTTGTGACTTGAATCAAAACACGTTTAACTACAAAAATTTCTCTGATCAAATAAATTTATGTTTGATTTTCTTTTTTACACAATCGTTTTAGTACAGAATTATAGAAATTAATGAAAGAGTTATAGTCTAAAGTCCTTTAAGTCCTTGAGTTATAGATAAAATTGAAAGATATTTTAAATTAAATTCAACAAATTTAAAAGAGAAAAGGTTGTTGACCAATAGTTACATGGTCAATATTTATTTGGATACCATTTAGAGCAAAGCTAAAATAAAGCTTTTTAGTGAAACTAAAGTAAATAGGAACAAAAAACAGATTTTTCTGGTATTGACGTTTTAATTTAAAAAATAACTAAAAAATATATTCAAGCAAACTCCTTGTGTGAAACCACAATTTGTAATTCAAACTAGAAAAACTAAGTTTCTGATAAATTCTTGGAATAAAAATTATATAAATTTTTCAGAATGAATACTGGATAAACAAATATGTAAATTACTTTTGTATTTTTTAAGAATTGGATTTAGTAAAAGATATTTTAATGATTTTTGTTGAGACTAATTTAAATATTACAGCACTGTAAAAAAAGAATTATGTTTTCTACAAGATTAAGAAAATAGTTGATAACTTCAAACATAATTGATACTTTCTCAGTGTATTTAAGCAATAAAACATTAATACTTTATACTTCAATAACTTTATATATTTTATAGTTATTAGTCAGATTATTTGAACTTGCATACTAGTATCTGAGTCTGCAGCAGAAACCTGACTAGTATTTCTAAGTTTAAATCAAATAATTTGTTGCTACAAAAGCTAGCATTTAATTACTTTTAATTTTCTAAATTTCTGAGTTTAAATTTCTCTATTTTAAGCGTTATATCAATTTAAACCATTCAAGTTAACATCTATTTTGTTTGTAGTATGATAATGTAACCAAGAAAAAAATTGTCCTGTAGATAAACCGTACAACTGGTGAGGAGCTGTTCTTAGAGATTGTGCAGCATCTGTTCTGCAAAACACCTAGCATTGTAAATATATACTTCTTAAAACAATCTCTAAAGGTCGATAAGTACTGAATGAGCTAGCTAACTCAAACGTTGTTGTTTTAATTCGACTGTAACTTGTGAACTGTATTTAGAAATTCAATTTGATTTTTAAATAAAATGAAGAGATATAAACTTGATGAAAGATGCTTTTTATTAATATTTTGTAGAGGAGTGATAACTAGAGGCATTTGTAAGTCAATTTGAATATTTATTAATCGATTTGTTGGCTGATAGCTTTTTAATTTTATTCAAAACTATCATTTTTCTGATTATTTTAAGACCATCTCGAAAAAATAGCGTGTAATAGTTCAGTGACTTAATTAACTAATTTATAATAAACTTAAACTCTGGTTGAAATTATAAGATTGTAATTTATAAAAAAAAAGAAAAAAACTTGATTTTTGTTAAAATTTTCAAAATATTTTCAAAATAAGTAGTTTTTTGTATTAGTAGAAGTCGCAGCGTTAGAAATTACAACTATTTTTATGTTTTACAAAAAGCAAAAGATTGAAGATAATTTAGTAAAAAAACTTTATTAGCACTAATCAAATACTTGTATAGCCTTTGCACTAGTACTTAACAAGAGAAGTTTGGTTAGAAAAATTTGATAAGAAGTCATGAAAACGTTTTTTAAGGTAACTATCAGACAATAGGTCCAATGCAGTTTTAATTTTAGCTTTTGAAACATTTTCCTGTTGCTTTAAACTAGTTGTGTACAAAGCAGTTGATTAAGTTAGCTGATCTGTCTCAGAATCGAATGTTTACGAACCATAACAAATATTATTTGGCTCAGTTATTTGAGACAAAATTATTTGAAGTCTATTTAATTATACGTAGGGTATAGTCTTAGTATCATAGCAGTTTCAGCTAAAAACTAACTAACAAATGTAAACATACCATAAGATTTACTGTAAAAAGGTATTAGACCATTTTGTGAAGGTATGTTTGCTTTTCCAAATTGAATAAATAAAAAAAATACTTTGTAATCTTTTTATATTTACTTACATTTTTATATAGATAGAAAGCTTACACCTAAAGAGTAAGAAATATTGTTTAAAAAATTCCTTTTATTGAAAAAAGTTGATGACTTTGCAGAAGCTGATAAACAGGTGTTACTTAAACAGATTTAAAGTAAGTTTTTAAAAACACCAATTTTTTTTTAAGAACTTTAAGCGTTGTAGTTTTATCTAAGCTAGTAGAATAGTTTTCAAACAAACATTAAAGCCTAACTAAATCATAACTATTTCGATAGCCAACTTACAAAGAGAATACAACATACAAGTTTTTATGTAACATTGCCAAGAGTGTTTAACATTTATCATTTTTGCTTCTATCTACTGAGAAAAGATAATCTTTCTCATGAGAATGTTTGATTTTGTGAAAAATTGAAATGAACTGACTTCTTCCAGCAGTTTTCGATTAGCAGAAATTCATTACAGAGGTTTTTCAAGCTTAGTTAGAGCTGTTAAGATAGAAAAGAGCTCTGCATATGTCAAAAACCTGAGTTGATGTATTACTGGCAGATTTAAGACTTGTCATTATTACTCAAGTTAGTAAATGAGTAGATGCTAGCAGCAGCAGCAGCAGCAGTCTAAGAAGAATTTGGTTGCTGCGTTTTTCTTTTCCAGTTACAGGTCGACATTTATGCTTAGCTTAAATGTTTGCTGATATTTGATTTTACTAGGAAATGATACTTTGACTATTTCCCGATTAACTTTTTTTCTTTTCACGCTTGATCGACTAAAGTTTCAAGAATCTGTAATTAAGTTCAGAAACTTGAATTTTAACATGGCTTCTGTTAAAATGTATATCAAAAAGTGATAGCTCAATAATTTTTATCATATCCACTTTGTTATGCTACATAATCAGTTTAAATAAAGTAGTATTATTAAGTATCCAAATCAAAAAAAAATGTTCAGAGAAATTTAGATAACACTTTTAATTATATTTACCATCAGCACATTTTTTTACAAAAGTTTTTTCTCAATTGTTTATGTAAGACTGACATTAAGCTAACGAATGTATTCATTTATTATTTGTTGTGTAGTTTTATATTTTCAGATTGAAACAAAAACAAAATTGATAAGATCAGAGAGAAACGAATTATAATAGGCTAAATAGATTTTAATTTTACTAGCAAAAAATTCAGACAATTTGTTTTTAAGTTTTATTGACTACAGCCAGAAGCTTTATTGGTTATGTGACGTTCAACAACTTTATAAAACATTTGAAATTTAATTGTGTGTAATTTCTTTTTAGTATTTAATAATAAGTAGATATTCAGTTAATTAACAATCATGGTATGTTTAATGTCTCATGGAATGTTTATTAGCCAAATGTAGCTATTTCTTTAAAAAAATCTATAAAGTTTAATGAACTTTTTATTAAGTGAGAAATGTGATTTAATTTGTATTAAACATGAGCTTAATTTTTTAATAATTCCAATTCCATTGATTAATTTACAAAAGTACTATATAGAGCATCATATTTCATCAGTAGAAAAAACTGTTTAATTTAGGTAATCTTAAGCAAATCATTGAATTTAAAAAATTGATATTCTACTAAAACTAAATAAAAACCCTTTTTTTATTGCAAATTATAAAGTTATTGTAACATAATTCTTACTGAATCTGTTGCCTTGATAAATACTTTCCAGATAATTTATTGTGAGGCAGCAGTACATGAATGATAATCAGTGAAGCATGACATTATAGTTTTATCACTGCTAGCTTATTCTACTTTATTTACTAACTAATAGTATCAAACGTAATGTACTAACTTATTAGTTAATTTGTTTTTTGAAAAGTTCTGTAGAATAGTTTATCTTCAGAATTTTTTTTTATTTTAAAAAGCAATCTCATACAGTTTAGTATATAATGTTATGTTCTCTCCTTTGCATAAACTAATATAGTTGATTGATATTTAAGAACTTTTTACTGAATTAAGCTAAACGTATACTGCTAAGAATACTAACTTTATGATGTTTTTGTAAGCAAAGCTAAAACGAATGGTTTTTAGTTTTTAACCTGAAAAACATGAAAATATTTTTCTAAAATTCAAAACTTATTGCTTAAAGCTTTTGTTTAAACTCATAGTAAGGAAGGGAACAATTAACCTCATTAGCTACATTACAATAATTTTTCAAAATTATTTCAATTTGGATAAAATATTTAGTCCAAAAGTACTTAAGTAATCTGATAGATTACACATATTGCCTAACCGATCATTTACTTAATTTATACACTTTGCTACTAGATTTCATTTTTACAGTACAGCTTTCAATCTAGCATCAAATTTGTGAGCTTATTCTTTTATGTTTAAAACAAATTATTGATATTAAGGCGTTTTAAAGTTCATTAAGAATGAATTTTGTTTTAGTAAATAGATTTTGCTTTTAGTTTTGATAAAAATAGATTGTTTTGATGATAGTTATTCAGTTGTTTGAAAACAATCTTTTTTTAATTTTACTGATTTTATCAGAGCTTTTATTTTGCATTGAAAAATATTTATATTTCTGCCTAAATCTGAAGAACGTACAGTGGAAATGGACTTAGAAATTATGTTTTATGAGCAGTCAGTTTTTTTCTTTAAAGTTTAATTAACTACAAATTAGATATACTGAATTTGCATTAAATCCGTTTAAGTAATACAAGTTGTCAGTTTGAGATAATATTTTTACATCCTGAAGACTTGATAAAAACAAATGAGCTGTGAATTTATAAGATTTTAAAGTAATCAAACCTGATGTTCTCCTTTAGAAAATTAAATGAAAAATAGAATAGTTTTGGTTATACAAGTCCTAACTCAAGTCTTTTAAGTTGAAAATGAAACTGTATTTGTTGAAGTTTATTAAATTTTTGTTTTCTGAAATTCTGTTTTGATTTCTGAGTTATTGTTTTAAAAAAAAAAGAAAAGTCAAAAGGGTAAAAAGATTTAAACAATAAGTTCGAAATAAACAAGTTAAAGTGGAAGCCTCAATAATACTTTTTGAAATTAAAAATAGTTTCGACAAAATCATTCAAAAAAGTAAAAAAATTGATTTTCCAGTAAATCATGCTCTATAGAAAAATTATAAAGATTAACTAGCTCAAACCTTACTTAAACAAGGTAATTATCTGATAAAGCTTGTAGTTTTGTGCAGTATAGCTTATGCAACTATAAGTCATAGGCTTGAGTATTATAATAATTTTGTTGAATGGCTTAGATATGTAAAACTTTACTAACATATGTAGTTGATATTGTAAAGTATGAAATTTAAAGTTACATTTCGAAGATAGCTTTTTTGCCAGTACAGCAAAATGTAGGGCCTTACAGTATGTTTACTTTAAAAATTTAATTGTTGGTACATTTAAAGGAACTTCCAACTGCCTGGCTTTGCTTTTATTAGCTTCTATGACTTCATTATTTACAACTTTCTTATCACAGTCTTAATAAGAAAAGTTTACTGAAGATTAGTTTCTTTAAAATTTTAACAAAGATTAACTTTCACGTTACTTTTTACTTTTCTTCTTTGCGTGTAATTGAAAATCAATTCTTATTTTTTGCCTGAGTTGTATTGAAGCTTACAGTAATATGAGCTCCATTCATTCTACCAATTTTCGATCAAATTATTTACAAAGTAAGCTGAAGAGGTTTTGGCGTTTAGGCTTTAGATGAAGATGTTTAAGTCTAAATTATAAATCTAACACAAGGTCAACAGAAAATTACTCATCAATTCTAAGCGATACCGATCAAAAAATTAGTTTAGTTGCATTTTAGATTTATGGTTTAAAGGTATTGCGCTTTAAAAGAAATCGTTTTGAACCAAAAGCAGCATAGCTAAAATTAAAGCAATTTATATAGTGATTGATTGCAACTACTGGATGTTTTTCGGCTTTTACATCAATATCATGGAATAACGAAAGTTTGGTATTAAAATAAGCGCATGTTAGCTTTTAAAACTGTGATATTTCACTAAAAGAAGTTAGCATGAGTTAAACGTTTACATTTTTGGTAAAACACTAATTGTATAAAATAGAACTTGTACTGTTTAATGATACTGGAAAAAATACGCGAGCGTTTACTAATAAATCAAATAAAGCTAAGAGTACCTACTGTGCTAGCGTTCTAGATGCTTTGCTCAAAGCTAAAGTTGTGTAAAATAACCATGGAATGATTAGATGTATTCCTCTGGTAGCTTTCTTTATAAAAATTTAATTATAGATTTACTGAAGTATATTACTGCGACTGAAATGATAACAAAAGATTTCAATATTTTTGTTGAATAATAATTTTGATGTCCATATTTTTACGCAATATGCTTCTAACTTTCAATTACTTGAAAAAAATAGAACAATTTTTTTGTCTTATTGATTTTTTTCTTATTTGACTTAAAAAGTCACTTTTGTTTTTATTAGCTTGTAAAACATTTTTGTATGCTTAATACAAAGATACTATAGTTTCAAACTTTTTTTGGTAATTTAATTGATTTATACTTCTTAAATGGGGAATTTTTTAAAGTGAATTTAAGTTTGATTAAATATAGTTAGGTCAAGCTGTTTTTAGACATATATTTCGGATGTTTACATTTTCGCTTATTAAGTCCAATAAATTTTACCGGTTTTGAACTTATTTCTAATTTTAAGTGGCTTGAATTTACTGTCTAAAACTAGAAACTGTGTAATACGATCAATACCTTTTGCAAGTATAGATCAAAACGAGAGTGAAGCTTGTTGTTCAAATATTTATCTATCTGTAATCACTTCAATGTTTAGTTGTAATGTTAGGATCGACTTAGTCAGCGCAGGTGACTTTGTATTTATTTGGGGCATTTCAATCTTTTTATAATAAAAATGATTTTTATGAAATTTTAAGGTGATTGTATCTTACTTTTGTTTTTATTTTAAAACTTCTTTAAACATATATCTTGACATGATGTTATTTTTACACTGAATCTTCTCTTTCGTCTTAAGTATTTTCAAAGCTTGTAATAACTTCCATTAATTTTATATGTTGAAGTAGATATTTACCTTTCTGTAAAACATATCCTCTTCAGTTCATAAGATTTATAATATTTTTCTTTAATAGCTGCAAAATATACAATAGTTTAAAGGTTTTGAAAAGTAAAGATAGCAGATTCAAATTGAATTAAATTTGTGGTTTAAAAATAAGGTGAATTTAAAAATTCTTCAGGCTGTTGTTAATTAAATGTTCAAAGTATTTGTTAAAACAATAAGTTTGCAATTAAAAGTTGGCTTATATGTGAGCTAAGCTATTCAATAGTAATATCAAAAGAATTTTGGAGCAAATTGATACAAAGCTTTGAGATTACATTTTATAAAAGTAAAATTGAAACAACTGAAGTCAACAGTTCATTTATTTAATATTTTTGCATAAAAAGGCTTCAGATCAGTAGATATAAATAAAAACAAATCGTATTCAGTTTAATGATAATAATCTAAACTTTGCTTTAAATGTGGTTATTTACTCTCCTAATAAGGAAATAATTAGAAAACTTAATTTAATCAGAGTATAAATAGGATTAAGAGAGTTTAGAAACTGTTTGCTTCGACAGCGTTTGTTTATAGGTGTCAGCTTTTTTAAAGTTATTATGAATTTTTTATTGTACACACGAGTTAAGTGTATGGTTAAATATCATCGATAATTGCTATTGTCTCATGTAAACCCAAAATTATCAGAAGGTTTGTTTACATTTTGAAGCGCAATAACAGTAAAGCCTCCTTATCATAAAAAATGCCCATATTTGTCAGTTAAAAACGTTTTGTTTCATAATTTGAGTTAAATTTTCCACCAGGCTTGAACATTTTAGTGTCTGACTAAAGATAAACTACTTACCATAAAAACTTAGTTGAATCACAAGTAAAGTTTCTCTACAAGGCAGCTTGCTGTTTTCTGACTGCAACGTTTTGGTTGCTATTGCTAATATCAATGAATTTTTAAGCAGAGAAATAGTTTGATTTCTACTTTGATGAAAACCAAAGTTTAACTTGACTTTTTTTGAATGTTTTTTTTTCAGATTAAACTTTTAGTTGTAAGAATTAAGAAGTATGAAAATTTGTTTTTAAACAATTTTTTATTATAATTCGACGATTTTAAGCATTTCATGTTATACTTCAATGAAAACAGTTTATAAGCCACAGTTTAGGAATGATCTCATAAACCTTACAAAGGAGTCAATTTTATGAGCTAATTGTATTTAGTGAGAACAATTTATTATTCATGTTATTTGAGAAAATTTTTTATTATTAATTTTTTACTCTTGTTTTTATTGTTGCGAACAATAATTGTGATGAATAATTCTGCTGCTGACAATAAAATCGAAAAACTCTTATCAAAAGTGACCAGCATCTATAAATTGTGATTAGAAAACGTTTATTTTTCAAGTATAAGAACTATAAAATTGCAATTAAAAAAAAACGTGAAACTTTTTGAACTAAACCAGATGCTATTTGACCGAATATTTAAGTTTGAAATCAGTGGTGCATGAAGCTTATTTGTTGTGACAACAGCAGCGTGACACGTGCCTAACATACGGAAGCCAAAGTAACGTTAGTAAGTTAAAGTTAATATTTTGTAACTACTAATAATAAAGAAGAAAACCCCTCTTTTAGCATAAAGATTTTTGCAAGCAAAACAAAGACTATGAACTAAATTGAGGTGGAAATAATCTCGATTATGTAGTATTCCTAAATTTCAGCTGACTTAATTTTTGTAGTTTGAATGTATTTCTTAAAGTCAATAATACTCAAGTACTGATGATATTCTATCCATTGGTTGAAATATCATTCAAACGTGGAAGTCAAAACGTATCGGATATAAATCACTTAAACGTTTTTCATTGATTTACCTTTTATCTAAGCTATCTAAGCACAATAATATTTTTAACAGTTCAAGAAGTTCTTTACTGTTGAATAAAAATAGATGCTAAGATTAATCATTTTATCAGCTAATAATTTTCATACACCAAGTCAACTTTAACCTATTCTAATATAAAAAATTAATATAAAGTGTTTTAAAACTCTTTTGCAAAAATTTAGTTGGAACTAAATTGTATAACGTTAAATAAAATCTTTGTTTTTAACTTAAATCAAGTTTAAACTTATTTCTCAGTAATAACATGTTTATAAACTAGTTTTGTCACTAACTTGACCTTAAATTATTTGTTTACAAACATAATTCTATCCAGCATAAATTAAAGTTTATTTATTTTATGAAAAGGTTTTCTTTACAGGCAAAGTATACTTTTAACTCTTAATTCTGATATTTCTGCTTTAATTTATCAACTTTTTTAGAGGTTACATACATAAGTCAAATTAAAACAATCTCTGGAATGTTTTGCTTTCATCAAATAGTTAATTTTAAAGTGTTCTAAGAAAGTTGTTTAAACAGAAAACAAGGTCTATAAAAAAGGTCAGAGTATAGAGATATAGTCGTTTTCAAATAATTTGCTAAATTTTCTTCTATCAATTTAGATAAAAATTGTATTAACTTTTGCTTTTTACATAAAACATTTTAATAGAATAATTGTGAGTATTTAATGAGTAGCAATTGACATTGCTAAATCTAATGTTTTAGGTAATAAGTAAATGTTAAGAAAGAAAAGTTGCTTTTTTATTAAATTTAGAAGGAGGAAATTGTTATTCAAATTCTTTGAATGAAGTTAGTTTTTCCAGCATTAGTGATGTTAATAAGTTTTTATGAGATTATTTTCTGAATTTCTTGCTGTCAAATGGATTAATTGTTTATATGAAACTTGACAAAACTATTAAACGACTTGAAAATACTTGTCTGAGAGATGTATTAGTGGTGTGTTATCATTTTTTTAATGCGTCATTTGTGTATGGCTCTGTATATCATACAAAGTTGAATTTTGCCACAAACGCAAATTGATACTAGCAACTGCTGATAAGAATACTAACCCTAGGTTATGCTTATAATAATATTGTTGATTTCCTTACTCAAGTCTGGTTTACTTTAAAAATAAAATAAAAAAAATTTCTTTCATTACAAAAGTGTATTTTGAAATGTAACAAAAATGCATTTTTTGCTATATAGCTAAAGAGAAGTTCAACAAAAATCTTTTTGATTTCTTGTTTTTCAGTGTCACGTTGTGAGTTTTTTATAATCAAAAAATTTCTTAATGATATAGATTTAAAGCAGGAGAAAATGATCAAAAATCAGTTGGAAACTTACTAGCTGTTGATTTTGTTCACATAAGCGACGAAAGAAGTTAGAAGGTTTATTTTTTCATAGCCTGTTTTTATTTAGTAATAAGATAAGGTTTTTGATTGTTCATTTGTCTCCAGTATGTATTTATTGTGACCTCAAAAGCTTTGAAAGTAGGCTGTTAGCTCAATTGTGTGCATCGATTTGAAGTGTTTTGGTTGAAGTCATACTCGCCTTAGTAAAACAGATGCTGACAGTATAAAGTTTGAATTTGTATAGTTTTATTGTATTTAGTTATACATTTATTTAAACTTATCTGATTGGCGATTAACTCACTCATTTGTATTGAATATAAAAACTTCTAACATCATTAATAGCTACTATAGCAGCCTAAGAAACTGTAAATTTTACCAAATGAAGCAACGGCTTCAAGTTATCTTATTTCAGTTTATAGCTGAACTTTGAAAAGAATTATACATTTCTAACTCAGCGAGTCTTAAAATGCTACGTGAAATTTTTAAACCAGTCCTAAATTATGAATAAAATATGAAGGGTTCTTACAATATTTGGAAATTGAAGAGCTCCGCTTATCTTAGCTATACTACCACTTTTCAATATTACTTGTTATACATCTAAAAAGTAAGATAAACAACAATGAAAATAGCAAAAAAAGCGACTGAAGTCAACTGGTTTTTGCAACAAATGCATTCTATAAACTTTTGATATGTGTAAAAGTTGAACAGGGTAGCCTTTAATACAGTGTAAAGTTTTGTCTCATAATTTTTTGAAACGTTTCTTACAGACTACAGTACAATTTTTAAATTGATTTATTCTTTATGGATATTTTACTATTATTGAAATGTGACAAGCCCAAGTTTGAGATAGTCACCCAACGTTTAGAAACTCAACTGTAGATGAAAACATTTAGAGTTTGTAATAAATCAATTTATAAGTCAATTCAAAGACGTTGAAATTGACTTGGTGACTGAATCGCGAAGGTGTGTTCGTTTCAATTACTCAATCTATTTAACTAAACTTGTTTTGCGTCTGATGTTTTTGTAGCTGGTTTTTGATGCCTACCTGTCCTCTTATTTCTTTTTTGATAATTTTCATCGACTCAATCCGTTTCAGAAAGCTGCCACTTTTGAAGTTTGATTTTTTATTTCTTTTTCTAACTTTGATCTCTTAAAGACACTGAGTATAAGTACTTAGACTTTTCACCAAGTTACACTCTATCAGTGTGGTGCACGTACAAGGCACACGCATACACCATGCCAGTAATACTCATGTTCTACTTCTGTTTGTTATTGGACTGATGATACTTATGTTAGATGCGAGTATATGTACATCGTTGCTACTAACTCAATTTGTCGATATATTTCCTGGACTACTTAAAACTTAGCTGATATTTCATTCTATTCGGCCTTAACCCTATCACAAGTATTTTACTTCATAATTTTACAACTTTATTTGCTGGTTAGTCATATTCTGTTTCAATTGCTTTATTGCCCACATTGAGTAAAATTTAAAATGTAATATCTAACAGCTGGTTAGATGCTACTCAGAGAGCCTTTATAAGTTATGGTAATCTATTATAAGAGTTTATAATTATAGTTTGTTGTAAGAATATATTACAGTACTTTATCATCACTTTTTAAGAATGGCTCTTTGTATAATCAACAAAACCAAAAAAATCCATTTTTATAGCATTTTTTCATTGAAAAATATACTTTGAAAACTTTTTTAAACATCTATTCTGAAAATAGACTGTTTTCAGATCATGCAACTTAAAAGTCTACTATCTAGCAATATTTATTCAGCTTCTGTACTTGATTCGATTAGTTACAATCGTTTGTTAATTAGCCACTAACAGAAATTTGAGAAGTTTTTAACGTTGGTTATTTTCATATCAAAAACTTGACTCAAAGTAACTAATGTTTCCTTAATATTGCTGATAGTCACTTTATTTTGTAGTCGTATTAAAGGAAGTGAGATCATATTTTTAATTGTTTAGTTTTCGTATCTTAAGTAAACTTTCATTTCCAGCATTGGCTTAAAAGCCAGGCCTATTTACTTCTGTTTGAATTGTATATAAATGATAACTTGTAAGAAATCATCTTTATGCTGGAATTGTATTTGGAAAAGGTTAGTTTTTTGTTGATAAACAATCGAAAAGTCATTACAAGTTTTGCGTAATTTTGACTTGGCTTAAAATATGCTATTTTACTAATGGACGTGTTGTGTTGTAAAATCAGTAGCTACAAATAAAGAGCTTATTCAATACTGAATTATTACTCAATGCAAAACTTTTATTGAAGCTTAAACGTCATCTTTATGAAAATAATGTCCTTGTGCTTTTACAACAATTTGTTTTATTGTACTAATTATAATTAATGCACTTTTAATTAACGGTATCACTTCTGTATTTATGAGCAAGTTATTTTCATTTACGCTGAAATTAGCGATGTTGAAAAGCAATATTTAAATTTTTATTAATTTCCTGCTTACTAAAGCTACATTGAAATTTATTTATAATAGTAAAACCCAAAAGAATCAGTTTAACTTTCTAAACCAATCAAAGTTGTTCAAATTCGGAATTAAGAATGTGACAGAAGAATATATTCCTTCTGCTGAGTTTTCCCTCAAATTTGTTTAGCTATTAAATGACTCGCAGATGACTACAATGTCTTCTAATTGCTTCTGTTATAGTTACTGACTAGCAGGAGATTTAGACTGAAGCTGTCTGTTTCTTTTGTCTTTTCAAAATCTACGCATAGAATAATCGCTCACAAACGTTTTAGCACATGCGTATAAGTTAGCAGTTAGGTAAGCAAGCGGACAAAAATTGAGGTATGCAGTTGAAGAGAAAGAAAAGAGATTGTTTGTTGTCCGGTGCCCGGTTTCAATGTAGTTATTTTTGGTCGTATTTCTGTTATAGCACGTATCGTAATAGTTCTCAGCACGAATGAACCTTACAGCCGTTAAATGCTAGAAAGTAACATGTCATAAAAAGCTATATACTTAGTCTGAAATGAGTTTGCCTTCCCTGCCGACTAGTTACAGCTGATGATTTTACAGTAACTTCCATGCACAAAACTAAAGTGGAATAGTTGTGTCACTAACTGTAAATTTGGTGTGAGAAACATGTAGACAAAACTGTCGTAGATCTTGTATACAATGCCGTTCTGCTGTTATGGTACGAACTTGCTTTTTGATTTGCCCGAGGACGAACAAAAACGACACGATGCAATGTAAACAGAGTAAAAGGTCAGTAAAAAAGCTTTCTTACATTCGTCAATTCTGAGTTAGGCCTTATACAAACTCTCAACAAATAACAGTCAGAGGCTTTTATAAGACGGCAACATGTTAGCCTATAAGCTCAATTTCTCTCTCTTCACTACAATTAACTGAAAAGGAACTAAACAATTGTTAACTAATTGAAACTATTCCTTTTAAAATCTTGAAGTTATGATCAAAGTTAGTGTAAATATTCTATATATTAAAACATATGTTTTCTTTTACAGTTGCAATAACGTTCTTATATGACAGTTTGTAATAAGAAAAAGTATTGATTAAAGAGGTTTAGACTAATAGCCTGTTTTTTATACAATATCTTATAAAGACTTAACCTTTTTGTAGTGGTATTTTGAAAGAAAATTTAACGTTACATAGCAAGTAACAACAAGTTTAGTGAATATTTTATGAGTGTGTGTTGTCTAGCACGAGCTGTTGCTATCATCTTTAAAGCGTAAAGATTGTTATAAATGTAAAGAAATAAAGTGAAAGTTAGCTGAAATTATTGAGCTAAAATTATTTCATATCCTTCATATATTTCAATGTAGACATGTCTAAACATAAAACTATTTAGCTATACATCGTTCAAAAATGCAAATATTTAAAAGAAAAAGGTGATGATAATCAAGCAGTAAGTCAAACGTAAAATGAGGTTATAGTAATTTCTTTTGAATAATATGAATTTATATATGTCAAGCTACTATCTAATAGAAGAAAATTAAGTTGGTGAGCAGTTATTGTTTTGTAAAAGCTTAACTATATGGTTTCACATATTTGATGGTAATGACAGACTGTTCATTAATCTTGAAAAACAGTTTCTTATTACATAGTGACTATTTTTTTATCTTAACCTAAAATATCACCCCTTTTCTACGAATCATAATGAAAATTGTGATTACACTTGTACCACTTGTCATCATACTTAAAACGAATAAATACTTTAACGGAAGAGAAACGTTTAAGTGTTGTGTATGTGATTAGAAGTAGTGTGATACTTCTGCGTACCAGTTTTCATGAACATTTTTCTTCTCACAATTTTTCCAGTAACATAAACGATACGGCACAATAGTTTTGTGCTTGACTAAGCATAAAGTGTCAACCCAAAAAATCCTTATTATTAAAACCATGATTTGATTACAAATAAATTGCAAGATATTCAAGAGCTTTATGAAGTAGCGATTATCTGAATGTGATCATCTATAGCCCGAGTACAAGCCTATTTCTTTGCATTTAAGCTATCTATCATAGCATTTATTTCTCTTTAGTATGATAAATTAATTTCGTGACAGTTTTCTCAAAAATATTATATTTATAATTCTATTAAATGAACGTTTAATAGAGTTTTCTTATCTTTTGTTCACGGTTATATGAAAGTTTGCTACCTCCTAATCTATAGTAGATTAATATAGTGGATTATTATCTTTTTTAACCTGCATGTTAATAACTTTTGTAGAGAAAATAATCATTAATGAAATAGTTGAGTGGTATTACATGAAGTTAAGTATGCTACCTTGCTATGAGGCCAACTAAATAAAAAAAGTTTAGAAATAATTTTAGTTGCAGTGATTAAGTTTAAATACTTAACTGATCTCACTAAAATGACGAAGCAAAGATTGCTTGGCGTTTAAAAAGAACGAGCTTTGATTTCTTGTCTTCACTACTAACGTCTCTAATTCGGCAAATAGTTCAATTGCTCTTATACATTGTCTCATCGTTTAACATTTCAACAGCTATTTAGGATTATTTCCAAGCAATTCTCTAACTAACTAGCATCAGATTCTATTTTACTTTTGACTTTACCATGGATTAATGTGTTTGTGAAAAAAATAAGTTTTTATAAAAGTGCGAATCTATTTTTAGCAGTGAAAAATTTCAATTTCAGATATTTCAGGAAAATGTGATGAATTATATTTTGCTTTAAGTTTACAGTGAATAAGTTATGACTTGAACTTTTCTGAGCTAAATCAAGTTTATTGATTTGTGATAAACAACCAGTAGATTTAAATTTAGTAGCACAAGTGTATTCGGTGATGTCTTAAAAAAGCGAGATTAAAATAATAAGATAGTTATAGTTATTTTCATTTGTTAGCATAAAATGAAAGTAACAACTTTAATTTACTACAAAATAAATTCAGAACCCTGAAGCAGTTATGTTTAAAATTTTTCCCGATATATGTGCTTGTTGAAAAGTACATTGTAATTTCATACTTTTGAATTATTTATATCTCTCCTCATATACCACAATTTCTAATGAGATAGTGAACAGGTTTAACTCAATGCTATCTGTAAATGTAGGCAAGATGAAAGTATTTCTAAAACCTTACAACTAAGGTTGTTCTAATTTGAGCTTTTGCGAACCCTTACTTACAAAAGTTGACATTTTTATCCATATTACCATGAAGTTTAAGGTATAAGTACATGTTTTTGAACATTACTTATGTCCCTTTAAATTAGTCAAAAACATACAAGAACAAGTATTTATATTTTGATAATTGTTTGAAAAATAAATATAATTTGTGGTTCTTTTGTATTGCTTTCAAATACAACATGAGTTTGAGGTTAAAGATTCACCAAACTATAACTTTTGAGAGCGTATTTTTGTAAAGTGTTTTAAGTACACCAATGTTTTTAGATTTCCCAAATAAGATTTCACTCTAAGGTATAATTAAATTTATGCCAGTTTACTTTTTAAGGATTGTCAAATTTCATTACTAGCTAAGTTTACTCACCTATTCAATGTATCTGATAGCAATTAAATTGAAGTGCTTTAATAAGAATGAAGGCCACGAGGTTGTCCGATTAAACTAGCAACCAAGTTTTCAATATTCATTCACTTTCCATATGCGATGGAGCGTAACCTTAGTTTTGTGGCTTCAAATTGATGCTGATAATTAGAACGGTTTTTAAGTTTGTAAATTGCTTTTTTGCAACTGCTAAAAACGGCGATTAACGAGATAAGTTTAAGTGGAAACCGGGTGCAGGTTTTATCATCATCATTATCGTCGTATTCGTTTTTTGGCCCAATGTTAGGGAAAAGTTTAGCAGAAACTAAAGGAGTGTAAAAGAGATGTATTGTTAATCGATTGGAGTAATGCCCAGAACAACGACAAAGTATTTAGAAAAGTTTTACGGCTACCAATACAGGTTACAGAGATAAAGCTCTGCTTTCTTCAAAAAGACTTCTACAATTTTTGTAAATGCTACACGAAAGGGAATTTTTAGAAGTGATTTCAGGATTCTTTTTCTACCCCAGATAGATCTATCCCCTAACTCTACACGTTTGTCTATTTGTAATTATATATTCATATTTATATATTTGTCATACAACCTTCCAGATAACAGTTAGATTTGTTTCCGACAAAAACAGCAAGATACAAGACTAACAATAATGATTATACTCAAATTGAATAAGTTCTTAGTAACTAAAGCAATTGTGAACACGAACAATATGTGTGAAACCTTTTTAGCAATCGTGTATCTGTTTGTCAAAGGCCCTTGCTGAGAGAAAAAAGAAAGAAAGATTGAAGGAAGTGGGAGACAAAGTATTTTTGCATTGCAAACAGTGTTCCTCTTGTTTTAGTACAAGCCAAACCCTACCGGTGGTGCTTGGTTCATGTTTATAGCATAGTCACTGCTTTGCAGCTGTAAAAAGCTTGCTTGACGCCTGGCCACTTTATGTTTTTAAATTCTAATATAGGAGTTTTAAAGTAGCTAGACTTTAAGCAGTGGGTCATACTAGAAACTATGGGAACGTTATAAGTTTGAGAAAATAGTTTTCTATTAACGTGCAATCAGACAGACTCAAGTGATGAAACCGATCTTTAACGGTTGATAATACAATTCTGTTTAGATGAATTCGCCTCAATGTAAACACTTTTACTGAATAAATTTAGTTCAATTTAATGTTTTTCGTTTAGTATGAAGTGTGGATGTACTTATACAGTTTATACCACTGTGTTGGAGACTCAAGCCTTTCAGATAAATTTAAATCTAATCTCGAGGAAGCATAACTAAATTCAAGTTGACATTTCAAAACATTTTTATTTGAAACAGATGACATTTGATCGGCTTTATAAGCATTCAAGGTTATTAATTGACGATAGAGCAGACTGACAAAACTAACTTGAATGAGTGTGGCTTATTGAAAATAGCTGATAAAATTAAACCACTGTAAAAGCAAAGTTTAACAAAATACAAATGGCAGCAACAAAAGAATAATATACTCCTTATGTTGATTCCATAATGTTGCAATGCTTGAACTATTCTGATGGTTTCCTTTGACAATCTCTTACTGTGCTATCGACATTAAAGTCAAGTAGTTGACATCAGAGCGGCGGCCGTCTGCTCAATGCCAGACGCTGAATAGGCCTGAAAATAAAATTTTTCTGCTATGTACTTGTTACAGCCTTCGTTTGGTTAGCTGCTTAGTATTTTCGAAACTGCTAGCTATAAGTTCAGAACAACTGTAAACAGGTCATTGGCAAATAAAAATGTTTCAAAAATAAGTAAATGTTTTCCTTGGTGTTTAGTTACCTACAGTAATCTCATCTCCCTCAGTCCATTTCCCAATCATTGTTTGTATTTCGTAGCTTGTCTATGAGCTTTCAGCAGGAAAATTTAAGTATATGAAGCTGATAGATAGAAAAGTTTTAATAGTATGTCACTCTGTAGGGGTTGAGAGGCCAACAAGAGGACGGTGAAACTATCGTCAGGTTTTTGATGAACTTTTTTACATAATGGGAAGGAAAGTGATAAATAGAAGGAAAACTAGTTGAGAGGGTTAGAAAGCCCCGGAAAATGAAATTTACGTGATATGAGTTACTGCGGAGCATTGCAAGGAGCGACACGATATAAGAGGCCGTCTTCTTTCACGACAAATGAAATTAGTTTTCTTTTGTGAGTGAGTGAACGGGTAATTGTGTGTTCTCCTGTGTGTGTGTATACTGAGTGCGCTTACAAACTCAGAAGAAAAACGGCGCAAGCAGTCTCTTTTCTCTCATCATTTACTGACAAGTAAGCAACTAGTTCTATCATACTGCTATAGCGAATGTAAAGCAATAAGATCAGATAGTACTGGCTGGCATATTAGGTAATATTGTAGGCGGAATGGTGGCGAGACCTGAGTGTATACTTCTTTGTTTCAAATAACAAAAGATCAGATAATAACAGGCTATTTTATTTCTTATATCAAATGAAAAGTTGGTTTATGAGTTTTTTTATGCTAATCAGTCACATTTAATCGTTAAAAAACATTTCGTTTATTGATACAGAAGGTAAACGCTCTAACAGATAATAACCGTTTTGCTGTATAGATAGAAAAGGTGAAACAGTTTACCCGTTCAGAAGCTGGGTTTTAATTGTTTGCTTAAATATCATGAATGTTAGATTACTAATATTTAATATTCAAGTTAATTGAAATACTTAAAAAGTAAACTCTTAATGATTTAGTAATAAGATTAAAAAAAACTATAACTATGTTAGATTTTCAAATCATTCTAGTATAGTATTTATTCCAAGTATTTAGTAATTTAACCACTGGGATATCCTTTCACAATAAACATTTTTTGTTCTACTCTGTAAACCTATTTTTATGTTTACTTTTATAGATTTTTACAATTTGTTCTAAAGTACCATTAACTATATCGATTTAACACATGTTTCATATACAGCAGTAAACTTTATTTAAAATTAACAGATTTAGTTTATGTTAATATTACTTTTGATGGTTGATAGCTAGAAGAAAACACTTATCTTCAATCAAACACTATGAATGGACCAGTAAGTGAAATGTACTTTATTTTTGGTGTTTATCAGTTAATTTTTAAGTACTTTGAATCACAGATAATTCAAAATTTTAAAGCAGTCATTTAAAACAAAGTTCAATGTTTTAAAACTTTCAATTCCGTGTGTTAGACGTCTTATCGAATATTTCCGAATTTAAAAAAGTTTTAAGTATTGACAACATGCCAATACATATTCAACAAAGTTGAACAAATCATAAATAGAAAGCTAAATATTAGATGAAAACTATTGTTCCTGTTGTTGTCTGTCTACATATTTATTTGGTTACTCGTATCTTTTAACCGCCATGTTATGAGATATGATGATTTGTAATTATTCGAGTTTTATATCACCACAGTTATTAAGAAAATAATTTTCGATTATATTTCAGTTATCTCTTCTTCAATTGTAATATTTCCTTTCCAGATTTTCATCCTTAGCAATAGGGTGTCGCTTCGACTGTAATGCGGTTAGGTTGAGAGATATTTTGGCGTATTTTGGTAAGGTCTCTTGAGAAATAAGTCATAAGTAGCTATGATCAGTAAAAAGAACTACTATCTTTCATAAAGAACTCATGAAAGTTGTGAGTCGTCAAAAATATTTCACTTAAAAGTCTTTCGTTTAAAGGCTTTCTTTAACAGATATAAGATACAGAATTTAATATAGTGGAAGTAATACCATAAAACCATCAAGACCACTTCCTGTCATATATATCTATAGCTGTTAATTAAGAAAGTTTTAATTGAAGATGGTTGCGCAAATGACTGATAGTCATAATTTTTTTGATTTTTTTCAAACAACTTTGAGCACACTCAACCTTTAGGCTGTCATTTTTACATTGGTCCTGGTAATGCTCATAAGAACATAGCTGGCTAGAGTTACCGCTACAGATTCAATGCACTACAAAAGCTAAGCAATAAGTCGTTCTTTCAGTCAGGCATACTGTCGTGAGTCAACGTTAAAGGGTTAAGCGTTGTTGCTTCTTTCATTTAAAGGTGTTGTCTACCGTTTACAACCAGCGAACCGTGCTGGTCTCAGGCCTCTCCTTATCTTACCTTGCCGTTCTGGCAGTCTCTCAGCCTCGCTGTCAGTTTTTGGTGTGCTCAATAAAACTTAAAGACTTTGGTTTACTATTTACTCTCTTAATAAGAGCTTAACTCCACAATGTACATGCCAAAAAACACCTGGCAATGTAGAAAAACAATGTTGTCAACAATGTTGGAACATTTGTTTTCAATTAAGTAGACCAGCTTAAAATGTTTTTTTGTTAACTATTATAAGAAATTTGACATTTATCTTTAAAGGTAAAGTTCTTAAATGAAAAGCTTAATCTAAAGTTAAATCAAAAAGGTTAACACTTCATAAATATTGTTACATTTCACACAAGCAAAATACTTTGGTATTCAACATTAATAATTTATTGCAACATAAAATCTCTTTTACAGTTTAATGTGTTCTTCAAACTAAATGTTATGTTAAGAAACAGAGTAGACACATTTTTATATATTAATTTTTCATCCTAACCGTATGATGATTAAAATAAATTGCTGTTTTACTTCTATAGAGAAGTTTATGAAAAGTGTAATAATTACTGAAGTTGGATAGGGTGAAGTGAATTGTAAAAGCAATATTTAAGATTAAATATACTTTTGTTTTTTGTTTTCTCAACGTACAGAAAACCTATACAAGAACTAAAAAATATTTGGTATCAGCTGGTAATTTTTATTATTTGAATCATATTAAATTGAATGTGATTCGTGTTTTTCTTCCATTTTATTAAATTTGCTTAAAAAAATTATGTACACTGTTTAACGGTAATGTTAAATTCCAAACAGTAATAACAACACCGTACAATCAGACATTAAAAACTTTTAGAAAAGTGAAAAGCTTATACGTCATTGGGTATATTTCAAAGTATTATTTTACTTGTTTTTTGCGATGAATATTAGGTTCCTGAAAAGACTTTTTTAAGTAAAAAGCGACCGGTTATAACTATAAAGCTGCATAAAGCTGATGATATAGCAAAAGATTGTCTGGCCTCTGTATTGTAATATGATAGAAGACTGGTAAGTAGAGGGTAAAAATTGAAAGTATCAATAGCCGATATACTAGAAGCGCAAGCTGTTCTATGTTCTTAGAAGTCAACGTACGTTTGCAAACGGGTTTGTTGGCTGATGGGTGGATAGTTTGGTTGTTGAGATGGTTAGGCATGTGCTAGAGAGAAAAGAAGAAAGTAAACTACTTGCTAAGACGGTATGAGACGCTTCATCAGAATGTAAGTTGGCTGCTTGGTATAGTGATAAACCCACACAAGGCAGCTAAACGTGCATGAAAACAGTTAGTTTATTTGCCCGCATTCGTCTTTATACACACACTAAAATCAATTCGTTAAATACAGCACAAAAACTGGGCTCTCTAGGGCGTAATCGGAAGGTAAAATTGCGGTGAAGCTATTCCCTATTCTCCTTTTCGTTTTCGTTTTTGTATGCTTCTAACCGGACAAACGCTAATCCTAGAAATAGTTTAAAAGCAGCGCCAAAACCTATAGTCAATTCCCTTTTATAGTTCTGTTAAAGTGAAACACCCAGGTACTTCATCAATGGCTCTACTAACAGTGATTTAGAGACAGTAGTTCTACTTTTGCGGTAAAAACTAAATTAATCAGCTCTGGAGAGATATAGATAACTGTATCAGTTAGAAATTTAAGTTAGAACTCAGAAAGTTAGACAAATTAGCTTTTTGGTAGTTCTAAGGTCATTTGACGAGCATCATACAAGTGATTTTTAAAATTATTCTTATTTTGTTTCAATTTTATCTCAAAATGACTTATTTTATCTTAATAGAACATCATATGATTCATGTAAGTATTAGGAAAAGCATTGAAAGTTTGCTTATCATCGTTTTAAAATAATTATAATTTTGTTCAGTGGTAGAGAATTCTAAGTTTAATGAAATTATATTTTGAAAAGCACCAATGCGTTCGTCCAAAGACTGAATTATTAAAGGTATCTGTGTAGAGAATAAATCTAAGCTGATGTTGTCGGTTAACATAAAGTACTGAGTTGAAACACTAAACTTTTCGTTAAAATTAGTTTAGAATTAATTCTATTCGAAAGCTAGTAAACAACATTGTCAGTAACATTCTGTCGAGCCTACCACTTTAAACACAAACACACATTGGAATTTAACTTATGGTTGAATAATTATTTTACGTATTCTGTATATATATCAAAAATAGACAACTTTTAATAAATCATCACCCGTATTGAAGCTCTTAAGAAAATTAATTTACTGTATTTGCTTCATATACATTATTAACTTTTTTCAACCTTAACAAAGTTATCTTAGTTTTTACTTAAATCAGGTATGTTGACATAGAGCAATAGCTAGGTAATCATCTATAACTTAATATGGGAAAGAAGACATGATTCATACTTTGGACACTATCTACTTTGTTGTACGACTTATCATATGTATTTCTGGTGTAAAATTACAAATTAAACAATAAGCTCATTGAATTAGTAACGCTTTTATTTTTAACTCAGCATTTTTAACATCAAATCAATAAAGTACCGGTATTGAAAGGATTTATTTATATATTTTTTCATGAATAGCTAATGAAAAAGTTGATTGTAAGCTAAATTACATAGGTACATTTTATTGCTTTAAAATGTTGAGTTGAAACTCATTAATGAATGGGATTCAGAAATCTTTTATGTTATTATTGGTCATCTGCAGCTATGCGTTGAATAAAATGAATAACTTAATGGTATGGAATGTAAGTACCATAACACACATCAAGTTGAGATAAGCTAGCAGATGAGAATGAAACTTTGATGAAAAAGCAAAAATGCTAGTATAAAGTGACCACTTTAAAAATGATTTTTAAATACCATTTACTTGAAGCATACAGCTTATCAACAGACTTTGAAGTCTTTATTTAAAATTATAAGTTTTAGTTAGAGTGCCAAAGAAAATCAAATATTACAAGCTCTGTTCTAATTGCTAACTTTGCATACAAATGAACTTAAGTTTCATGTGTTGGATAACAAAGTCTCAACTCTCAGCGATTTGTTTGAAAGCACTCATTTTACTCCCTCTTTGTGAGTGAAGCTGAGATAATATTGTTGCTGGTACCGTTTATAATTACAACAACATTTTTCTTTTTATGCACCCTATAATGGCTACAACATTAATTTTTCAAGAAAACCTTTCGGTTTCTAGAGTAGTAAATAGATTGTAATTTAGTTGTGTTATAATAGTAAACTAAACTTGCCCAAAAGTAATTCAATTCATGTTTGACGCAAAAAGCATTAAAAAAACCAAATACTTTTCTTAAAAGGTGCTTCCATCGAAAGAAAAAACTTGATTTTGCTTGTCCAGCTTGCTTTACAGGAGATAGACAAAATTATTATATTTGACGCATCAGAAAAAATTTCTTATGACCTGCAGTAGCACTTGCAAATAATGGAAATTTTAAAAAGGTTTCAAAATTTTCAAACTTTGAACTTTTTTCAGTTGAAACTTCAAATATCTATTTGTTGAGCTTATGTCATAAAATCATTTTTTAATTAAAATTGTTCTAAATGTTTTTATCAGATTATTTTCAGCTATTAGAAAAGTTTTCTATAAGGTTTAATTTGATAAGATTATAAATATTTTGATAAGAAAAATTCAAACTTGTTTAAATATTGAATTGTGGAACTAATCTGAATGTAATCAGGTTGGTAAGTACAAAGAATATATATGAACTGTATTAGTATTTGGCGATATCATTAAATAAGCTTTCATTGTAGACCCTATATATATATCATTAAGCTAAAAAACATGTTTTTAGTTATGTCATTGACTTGTGATATGTATATGATTTAGAAATTCTGTCAAAACAGCTTGAAATGATTTAAAAAAGAGCTTATTGTGCATCATTTTGAAAGTGAATATCTAAGATAAATTTTGTTATTGTGATATTTCCTGATATTAAATTTTCAACTTTTATACATATCAAGCTCGTCACAGTTTGTTAGATTTTTTGTAAACGTTATTTTGAACGAATATTTTTTGAAAATTTTTAATTACGTGTTTTTCTAGAAGTTAATAGTTTAATTTATTAAGTTTTTTCAAAACCATTACTGGCGAGATAAGATTGATAAAAAGCCAAACTTTAACATTACTATGGAATATTTGATGGCTAAATTTGTTTTTGCCATTTTAGGCACTATATAAGTTAAGCTAAAAGTACAAAAAGTAAATCTAATTGACTTCGTAAAATTAGTAGTTTTAGTTGTGATATTTAGTAAATTTATTGATTTCTATAAGACTGTAGTATCCAAACGAGAAAATTATGAGCAACCTTTATTACTGTGCGAAAAAGTAATAGTATTCGAGGATGGTCATATGCCGTACATAAAAAGCATAGAGGATTTATATATAATCAGGATTAGTTTTTCCTTCAAATAGTATTTGGAAAAAGTATGTAGCAAAAGCTAACAAGCTTTTAAAAGGCTTAAAGAAGTTTTGAGGTTTTCATTTCAGGCAAGCCCTGTAACACTCTCATTCTGAGCAAACAATTCAACCATCTGAGATAGCCACCAGAGAAACGACAATCTAGTAATTTCACGAGCAGCCCTCTGTGAAACTAATATCAATCAATAACTCTGAGTTGTTCATTCACCCACCAATCAAAAGCACATTCAAACATACGGAAGTGCCCAGACCTGTAACTGTTGTTTTGAAATCACTTTTTCCCTGCTAGATCACACAAAACTGCTACCGTCAGCCTTAGTAATAGATGCGTGGTCATAAAATCAGCTTCTTGCTGTCACTAATCAACTTTTATTAGCGATAACACAGCCTCATATGTCTTGTTTATCAGCAGAAAAGTTTCCCGTTAAACTGTTTCAAAAACGTAATAAACTATCTCAGTACAACTGCTAGTCGCTCGACTCATCTTATTTTTGATCGCTGATAAAGAGAAAGAGTTAAAAAGAGAAGGTATGCCTAGGCCTAGGTAATCGAGTGAACAATTGAAGGTCTAAATTTTGCTAATTGATGCGACAAAGACCTTCGAAGCCAAAGCAATCTCTCATAGTCTATGATGTTGTTCTTTACTATGCTTGTTACCAACTTTGGTAAACAACAATCTCTTTTCTTGCAACATTTTGTGGTATTTGAATTATCGATCGTAAGGTTCGAATTGTGTTTGAAATATGGTGTCTCTTTCTCTATTTCTAGGAACATTGGGGTACTAAAAGAAAGCTTTTTAACACATTAATTTAATTGATGCTATTTTTCAATTCTTCGCTAATGTAGTTAAATTGCTAATAGCTAGTGTCCTTTTAAATTTAGTTTGTTTTTCTCAGTTGGTAAACATCGTAAACAAAACTTTTTGTTTAGATGAAAGACCATCAACAGATGTAAGATAAACTTAAATATTTAAATTATATATTTCAACCACTCAGTTTAGTTACTAAGCTACTTAACTGAAACTCAGTTATTTTATATTAATTACAAATGTATACATTACACAGTTAAGTAACTTTGACTGTAATTAAAAGGTTTGTAAACTTTAGACTGCTTCAGATTTATTTTAATTAAAATCTTGTTAGCTTTTTGCAGTCTTTGACTAGCTTATGCGGTATATTGTACATGTAATGTTAAGAACTTACTGCTTATCAATCTATAAGAGTTCAAAGGTTACTGGAAAAGTATGATAGTTTTTCATCTTTGAGTAAGCAGCTTGCAAATAGAAAAAGATTTTTCTTTAACGATTCTTGTCATACATTATGCACTAATGTTCACTGCATACAAAGTTAGTCTTTCTTATTAGTTTATTTTTATATAGACTCAACTTAAATATATTCAAGGCGTCAGCTTAACCTTTCCTTAAAAGTATATGAATAATAGGCTTGTTTATAACTCAGCCAGACCTTTTATAAGCAGTATAGCTCAGGTTTTCAAATGTTAAAAGAAATTATTTTAGTAGTTTTGTAGATATATCAATAGCATAATCTTTTAAATATAATTGTTGCTCAACATTATTAACTTTAGCTACAATTGTGTTATCTTTAAATTTATTACCAGTAAAAAAGCATAGATCGTTTTACAATGATTTTAAAAGAGTAAAGTTTATTAAATTAGTAAAGTTCATATCTAGCTTTTAGTTCTCGAATTTGCATTGTTTTAACTTTGCTATCAACATTCAAAAGAACTCAGTCATTTTAATTTGGTGCTAAATTTGACGTAAATATAAACTTGCTTACTTTGATAATCAGATAATATATCACTTCTTTAACCAAATCACGTAAAAGTTGAGAAATTGCTTTTTTTAGTTATTCAGTTTAGTCATATACATTCAATCACCGTCGTTCTGAAATAATGATGAATTTCAGTACCATCCGCTTTGCTTTCAAATAAAAACAAGTTTTCTCATTGCTTTCTATCTTCGTTATGTAAGTTCTCAGCCCAGTAAGCTTATAGGTTTTGGAAAACGTTGGAGAATATTTTTGCCATTTTGATAGGAGTTACTGCTAGTATGACGAAAACTCACTTTATTTTACTTCATTAGTGTTTCACATTAGCTAGTATCTTATACATTAAAAGAAGTATTCTCAGCAAACAGGATTTTAAAACTAGGACAAAGTAATCAAAATATTCTGTTACAAAAGCGATCAACTTAGCATTTACTTAATCATGATTTGTATATTTTACGTGTAGAAAGACAAGCTATAGGTTCTTTGAACTTAAAAATGGTTTTAGCAAAATTTCTATATTTTACTCTGCTGATATTTAAAAGGACAGGAATTCCTGTCAATAGTAATTCTATTACAGAAGTTATAAAAATGATTAATAATCGAAGCAAGCAATAAGCGCCTTTCCCAGCTTGCAAAAGAAATCTGATAAACAAGCTTTAGATGAATCTGTTTTGCATGTGTCAGACCCAATTAAGTCCATTACTTTTTCAATCATTTTCTGATGGCGCCCTGCCTAATGGCTTGCTTGCCCTTTATTGCTGTGACGAGTAGTATAGATTCCTTCTCTTAGCATAGTCATGTATAGGCTGTGAACGTGATGCTTTCAGGCTCACTACAGGGAAATACACGCACCGTTTGCTTGTACTTAAGTTGTTTTTGAAAGCAATTTTACTTAAGCTTAGCTCAGTTTCCAACTTATCACTTTTAAAGTAAAGATTGCTGCTACTCAGTTTTTTGCTCAGTTCGAAAACTTACTCATGGTTATTTAAAGTTGAAATAACAAATTTTAAAGTTTTAATTCAAATGATAAAAAATCGTAATTACTAGATTGATAACTTTTCATATCTACCACCATGTCTGTTATTTAAACTGTTATCAGTGTCTTAAACAGGTGTTTTATAGACAGCTTACTATAAACAAAGATGGTGTTTAAATTAGATTTTAAAACATATGTGCGAAACAAACAGATTCAAACGAACTTATACCATCAATTTATGAAAAATCAAAGTTTTCTTTCTCACAGCCTCTACTTATTAAAACTTGATTCAATGAAAAACTTTTGTGATTACTGAAAATTACTGAAGTATTTTCTTTTTAATACACACCATAATTTTGTTCAAGTTATATAGCTTTTATTATAAAAGTAATGTAACCTCACTAAAATGATCTATACTTCGTAGAATGTAAAGAACAGCTGGATATTTGTGGTAGCAGTATACATTTTTTAAAAGATTTTGATACAATTATTGATCGTAACAACCCGGTATAGAGTACCAGCGAATAAAAGCTGGTATAAGTCTTATATTTTCTGTACAATTATAGGCTATTGTTAATGAAAGACTCATATCAAAATGTTATTTCTATGATAGTTTGAACAAGCTTTAAGAATGCAGCATAAAAAGGTTAGTTTTTTATAGAAATAAGGTACACTTAAAGTAGCAATATTCCACTCACATTGAAGGACAAAGTGTTTTCTTGAATTTTTTCGCTACTGTCAAAAGTCTAATAATCTATTACATTGTTGAGCAAGTGTTACTACTATAGCTTTATGATTGAGTTAGAAAGCCAAGCATATCTGTTGAATATAATAAACTGAGTTTTATTACTCAGTAAAGATCAAATTAAAAGAAGCAACTACATTAGGCCAATTCATCTTAACATTGTTATTTTTTAAATCGCAAATATTCAAACAATTTTTTCACTTATACATACAAATCAAGCGAGAAACGCACGCTTAACCATTTACCCCAAGTTGCTGCCTCACTTTATTTTACTCTATCTTGTCTACAAATCGAAAACTTATTAGGGGATTTACTCTCTGTCGATTTGATGAAATTTTAACTGTTAATTTTAAATTATGTTTCAACCAAACCTTGAACATAATAATGTGAAAATGCATTTAAATTGAAAAGTTCTGGAAAGTAAATTCTCCGACAAAAGCGCCTATTGTTCAGTTTTTCAAATACTCTCAAAAATAGAGTTTATAGCAGCAGTATTTTACCTTGACAGGATATATACTTGGAAAGAAATATCTTTCTTGAAATAGACACGCAAGTACTTGATGACAAACTTGATAAATCTAATGAAGACCAACAATTATTGTAACTTATTCTCTACAGTAATGTTAACAAATATTTTTCTGCCCTGCTATTAGAAGCTCTTATCTTAAACTAGGTTATATAAATTTCTAGTCGGATTAATTTATGACATTTTTACTGCTTTTACCGTTCAATTAACTTCATTTACTTTATTGATAACTTGTGCTTAAACGATAACTATGTGGTATAATAAAAGGTTATTTATAAAATGCTAAAATGCACTTAGCAAATAAGGTTTGTAAGATTAAAAACAAGTTTAAGCAGCTACTGACTATTTCTAATAAACAATTTCTTGTTGATTATTGCTGATATAGCTAAACTTGGCAAATACTTTTTTCCAAGCTTGCTTTAAAGCAATCATGTGATAAGCTAATTTAATAGGCTACATTACATTATTTTTACAGACCAACTTATTTAATGTTACGTTATGCATATATACTATAATTTTTGTTTGATTTAAAATTGATGGGATATAAAGATGGAAACACATAAAAAAGACGGAAAAAGTGATAAAGCAGCTGACCAAAATATGTTACAAAACCTTCAATTGCTGGCACTAGCTTCGTTACAACCTGGTACACCAGTATCTGCAGGACAAATGTATGAACCAAGCATTTTAGCAGGTAGAAAACTAATTTCTATTTCCGTTTATCACATACTATCAAAGTTATAGATCTAGTAGAAGAACTTAACCCAAGATCTTTTATTGTTTTTCAATGCATTGATTGGAAATTATAGAAAATCAGAAAACTGATCCAGCTCATTAACCATTTTAAATATTCTTAGATAATGTAATTCAAAAAAGTTTACAAAACACAACAGCAGAATATTTTTTTAAATTTGTAAATCCTAAACTAACCGGTCCACCAAATAGAAATATATCTTTCTGTAAGCTATAGGGAAAACAAAAGGTCAAGTGGAATCTATAAAAAAGCTAAAAATTTAACAAGAGTAGACACTTGTTCCAGGCTCCTACCTGTTTCAACAAGTACCATGAAGTGAATTTACGCGGAAAATTCTTCTGTCTTTTTAATACACTTTTATACCAACAAGCTTTATTTCAAATTTCGTTTGTATAACAACAGCAGCGACCGGAGGTATGTGGCCTCAACAACCTGGCCGCAGTGCAATGGATATTCAGCAACAGTTGTTAGCAATGCATTCGCCTGCTTCTAATTTCCCACTGGGGATTGCCTCCGCGGCCAATTCCAATGCAGCAAGTTTGACTGGGTTCCCTACACTTGGTACCTTGAGTGGTTTTCCACATGGACTTTTTCCAGGTTTGTATTCCGTTTGAATTGTAAAGTAATATGGAATATCAATGAATACTATTGCTTTTTAAACATTTCATCCAAAGTTTCCCCTTTTTTATATCAAATACTTTCTAACTTCAATGAAATCACTTTAATAAATCGAGCACTATCAGAAATAGCAAAGAAATAGTGATCAGAAGTGAAGCTACTACTGTTTTATTAGTAAATACCATTAAGTTTTTCACAAAAAAGTTAAGGTGCATGAATACTGCTTCTGTTAATCAAATACAGAGGCATGTGTTACTTTTAGTAGGAAGCAACGAGTGGATAGCAATGCAGCAAACACTTTTGTCTCAAATGGGAGCTTCTGCAGTAAATCCCAATTTCTTTTACCCTCTTCGGGGGAACGCAAATTCAACGCCGACATCTCAAGCAAATTCTCACCACAGATCAAATAGAAATATTAAAGACTCTTACACATCCCCATCAAGTAATTGTTTGTTCTGATTTTTTTAGATTTATTTTGTTGACTGTGAGAAGCCGTTGCCTTTTTGTTTCTGATTGATTTGCTAAATGGTTAAACATAAGAAACTTTTCAAACAGTAACTTAAGCCCGCTTGTAACTTGATAAACTCAATGTTTAATAATACTAATTTTCTGTCATGAAACTAGCATTCAGTATTTAGGGAGGAACAAAAGTCTTCAAATGAGTTTAGTATCTTAATCGGGACAGTTTTATGCGTGCAGTTAATTTGAAAAATCAACCTTTTTGAAGTAGATAAGTGTTGAAAAAGTTACCTTTACTTGGATAAGAAATGAGTAAAGTGGTGACTAGTGAGATAAAACACGAAGAAAATAAAACTCTTCTCTTATAAGCTTCTATTCTGAGTTATTTGTCTAAAGGGGTAGAAGTAGTGTAGTACTCGACTGAGTTTTTTTACATTTTTATCGCTCAAATCAGCATCTTCTGTTTGCATATACTTGTTCTTTTCGTCATTAGATTTCACAAAATTTATCTCGAATCTTAACTCACTGACTGTTGAGTGTTTGATAGCAAAGAACTTTGTCGAATGGTAGTTGAAATCTCAGTGCTGCTATTAAAATAGATTTAGCTTCATAGCAGTAAGTAAATACATAACGGTTCGCTGTAGAATCTGTAAAATTCTTATATTTTAGCCTAATTAAAGAAGCAACAACTTCAAGTTTCTTAATCAAGATAAGTTATTGATGTGAGAGACGTATTCATATAATGTTCTTAAATTTGTGTTGTTACGAAGAAACTGCATATTTTATGACTAATTTAGTCCACTATATCTTTAAATTAATCGGCTTCTAATAAATTAGGGTTGTGTAGGCATCGACTTATTAATAGTTTTCATTTAATGGTAGATTTATATGTAAATGATTATTACAGTGAGCTTGTTTTTTTTGTTATTTCCTTAAATAACAGTTGTAAGGAGTTACATTGCAGATTATCAGTAATTGTTTAATATTCATATTTATACGTTTTGTTATTACTAACTTTATTCTTTTCAAATAAACAGCAGTAAAGCAAAAAATGTTTTGAAGTTCAATTACTTGAATTCATAACACAAGGCTAAATTAATTTAGGTTGTAATACTCTGATGAACACTGTATACAAAAGGCAAAACCTGTATTTAAATACTAAACGAATCAATGAGCTCAATTAAAAGCCAATAAAAACTATAATGGATCATTACAAAGAAAATATTCAAATCATTTTGTAAAGTTATTTGAAAATAGACCGAATTCACATTTTGATAAATTTTAAATCAATAAAGTTGACTTAATTAACTGCTTTAATATACTTGATTTGGCTGTTTAAATAATTATGAAGGTTTTACGTCAAATGGTTGTCAGATTTCATTTCTAAGATCGATATTTGTGAGAAAAACGACGTCTAATACCAGCGTTTAGTTATCAAATCATGTATTTGCTTCTATTTATGAAACTTCTCTTTTAGTTAAGCTATCATAAGTATTTTAGCTACAATAATTTTTATAGTTTCAACTAATTTTTATAAATCAAAGCAATGACAACAGCTAATTGCTGAATATGTCTAACTTAATGATGTTTTCAAAAGATCTTACTAACCATTATGACGACCCTTTAACGACACCAAGCGGTAAAAATTCGCACCCAGCTACATCTAATGCTAGTAGGAAATCAAGTCAGTCTGAAATAAGCGTATCATCTGGTGCATCTCAACAGATGTCACAAGGAATAAACCAGGTCTGTTTTGGCTTAATGTTATGACAGTTGTTATAAGGTACAGTAAATCAATATAAAAAACTGTAGTTGCTATTTATAATTTAAAAGTAATAAGTTCCACTTTATTAAAATTTCTTTTATTTCAGATGGAAATTTTGCAAAATAACCTACAAATGCACCCTGAAAAGGTAAATTAGATCTAATAAGATTATTTCTACGAAAATTTAGAGCAAAAATATTTCTCTAATTTGATATTTTCTGAGTATACTCTCTAACAAAATAATATTGCTAGCTTATTTATTATAAATGCCAATTAAAACTTATTAGACCTTCAAAACGATTATCAGCTTTTAAATTATTATTTTGTCATAAAACTACTCACTGAAATTATTCTTTAAATTGAAACAAAAGTTCAAAATTAAGCTGCTTACTTAAATATTATCTAAGCTTTATTTATTCTAGTTGAACAAGATTTATTTATTAATGAATATTTTTCAACTACTCAATGGTTTATGTTGTAGCTTAACGAGTTTTTTCGACAAATGGAACAACATTTTCTGCTACAGAAGCTTCATCATGAACAGCAGGTAAAAGCAATTAGACGCTTTTTAGTTGCTGTGATAAAATCATAAAATGAATACTTCATGAATACGACTTTATTTTCAGAATTCAATTAAAACCAAAACAGCAGGCCAGCAACAACAGGAAATTATTCAACAACAGCTTTTAAATGCTTCAGCTGCTGCTGCTGCAGTAGGAATACCACCAGCAGCATTTCTAGCCGGCTCTGCTGCTCTCGATCCTTTATTAGCAAATGTAAGATAAATTGCTTAGTTATTCCTTCGTAGTAGAATAAGATTTTGATGAGAAAACTAATTAAACACAAGTGTATCTTCTGTTTGCTATTTATTAGTAAAAACAGTTGGTTTGCAAATAGATTGAACTCTGATATCAGTATTGTTACCAAAAACATTTTCTTTTTTAAAGTCAATTTTCTCACAGGTTCAACCATTCAGTCCATGGTCATTTCCTGATCCTAAGACAGAGCAAACTCTTATAGGAAGCAACAATAACTGTAGAACTAGCGCGCATCAAAATTCTTCTCATTTAAAGTCTCATCATCAACATCAACGAAACTCAAAAAGCAATCTTGGCTGCTCTACATCACAACATTTCAGTCAAAAAGTTTCTTCTCGGACTTCGAACGGAGATCAACACCATAGAACTTCTATAAATTCACATTCACCGGTAACAGGAGCATCTGAAAGTGGAATAAGAAAGCGTCATGAAGACGCGAGCGAAATAACTGAAGCAAGTGAGTGATTATATTAAATTCAACGAGATTTGAGCAATTATAAGCAAAGTATTTAATAATTGATTAGTAAGCTAATTGGTCAAATGTAGATAAATTATAATCGTAAATTGAATGCGATTTCTTGCAGGAGTCAAATCACAGCTGTTTGATAAGGAATGTTTAAAACACTCTGATGGATTTTCAGAGCCTATCAAGAGTACAATTTCCCACAAATTAACAAACTTGTCGTTATCCTCATCAAAGCATTTAATTTCAACTTCATCAAAACCAACTTTTTCTTCAAATAGTAGAAGTGGTAACACCAGTCACTCAACTGGAACCTTTCATCCTCCTACATGGGTTCCTTCTCCTTCTCAACTGTCTCCAACATCACCATCGTTAGACACAACTAATAAATCAGCTCATAGCAGCGGACGAAGACGCAAGCAAGCAGCGCCGACATCGCTTTCAGGCAACGTAGTCAAGTCTAGCAGCCCAGTAGATAGTACATCTCCACCAAGCAAGCATCTGAAAAGAGAATCTTATGATGTCACATCTACCAATGAATCCATGTCAAAAACTCAATGCTCAAAAAAGGCCCAAAGCGATTTACTGGCTAATAAAATTGCTGTTGATTTAAGCGAAGAAGGAGCAAAGATTTTTTTTGCTCTTCAGTCAATGGTGCAGTCAGCTTTACCAAATCAACAGAACGGGCAACAATCTTCTCAAATAGAAGATTCATTTGTATTGAACAAATTTTTTAAAACAGCTTATGATAAATGCAACAAAAATTCTCAGCATGATACTTCCTCTGCTCATTCAGTAAATACTGAAATGAAAAGAGATTATCTAAAGTGGAATAATAACCAAGAAAGAATAAATACTAAGCCTGAATGGAATAATAAAGACAGTCATAATTTACAATCATCAAATGATAATGTGAGTAATTCAACGATAACAATTTTATGTTAAAACTTGATGTTTTCTGCATAATAATTTCACTGAATTTATTTTTGTGGATTTGTTTGTCACATGTGTATTTAAACTTACTATAAATAAAAATCATTAAAAAGTTTAAAACTTGTCTTTTAATTTTAATCAATTAAATTTGTCTATCATTTCTAAAGGATTTTTTTCAAATGATCAAAGAGTCAATGGAGAGAGATTTTCTACAGAAGTCTTCCTCTTCAAGTAAAAATTTTTCTAGTAATAAATTTCTATGGTGTTAATAATTATAAAGTAAAAATACAAAAAGAAAACAAATTCCATGAGAAGATCAATTAACAACTTGTATAAGGCTCTTGCTATAGTTCTTATGCATGATCTCTTCCAAAAATTATCAATTTTCTTTCAAAATATAAACTTAACTCTGGTGACAACATAAAATTAAATCAATTAAAACATGTTTTGGTGGAATAAAGAGCTTTTAAATAACTCGTTTTCCATTTTTTTTCTTGTCACTTGACCATATTTTCATTTTACATAAGTTATAGAAAAGCGAATGCTTAAACTTTTAAAATTGCTTAATGTTACAACAACCTTATGCATTTATTCAAATAAATGTTTACAGTGAAGAAATCTAAAGAGTCTCCGGAGCTATCCGCAAAGTTAACTGATTCAATATGCTTCAAAACAACTGGTGAAAACAAGACTGAAGGTAAGAACGAAAAGTTATTTGATTTATTTAGCTTTGCGTATGTATCAAAATTTTGATATGACAAATTTAAAGTAAATACGTAAAAGATTGACTCTATAATTAAACAAACGTAGTAAACTTATACTTTTAGTCTCAAAATGCTGAGTTAAATATTTGTTTAACCTAATACATTAAAAAACTTACTTGAAAAAATTTATGATAATTTGATGTTTTATAATACATAGCTTCAATGTTTTCTTTGTGCTCATTTTATTCAACTCGTAAAATTAAAATTGGATTTTGTTTTAGTTGCGACTGAAAACGAGAAACAGAATGTTATCAGTCCAGTTTCTTCTGAAAGTAAACTACTAGAACCAATCAACCACGGATGGAGCAGAGAGGTAAGGTTATTTATTATATTTGGCAAACTTATCCAATTTCCATTCAGAATGCTTTTGATAACAAAAATAACCCGTTTATTAATATCTCCATATAATCTGGTAAAAGTATCTGTAGCTTTACTAACATATATTTTATATTTTATGATATAATACTTTTATTACTTCCCACAAAAGCTTCAAATTGTATGAAACTTTATGTAAATCAATAATGATCAATAATTTTAAAATATTGTCTAACATTACCCACCTTTAAGTATAAATCAATCTTTTTAGAAATAGCAGTTTCTTTAAGATTAGTGTATAAACAAAACTTTTGTTTCGTTTTTTAAAAGAAATTTTGACTATCATTTTTATATTTGAATAAATATTTTTAAACTTATTTTACTTTTATATTTGTTTCAGATTCATATCGATGAGAAGATAGAAGAAGGAGCCCAAGGTTATGTGATCTACTTGACTCCAGAAAAAATCAAGCTAAAAAATATGCAGGATATTAATAGGGTAAACACATCAGCATATAAACAACAAAATGTGATTAGTAGAAGTTTTCATTTTCCAGTATTTACAAAAAAAGCAGTCCAAAGCACTCTTTGATCAGAATTGTTTCTCTTTTGATACTGAACTTCCTATCGGTAGTCTTCATTTTGCTGATAGAGTTATTCCGGTAAGCTACTTATCATTCCTTCTCCTCAGTAGTTTTAAAGTAATATTTTTGTTCAACTGTCAAATAACCGATCTTTAAGATCGACCCTTGCTTTAATTTTGAAGTATCTTAAAAGTTGATTTTTGTTCAAACTGTAAATATTAAATCAAAGATAGTGTTTGTTTTGCTTCCACACCATTTTCATTGATATTTTATTATTTGATTAAGTTAAGCCTGTCAACTTCACAATTCTTACTGTTATTAAGACCGTCATTCAATTTTAGAGCGCTGCTATATAAATAAGTTTTGAAGTTTCACTCATTTTGTTCAAATATGAAAATACAACAAAAATAATTTAGCTTTTAAAAGCCTGGCTTAATAATCACGACAAAAAAAAACTTTTTTGAAAATCAAGCTGTAGTAAAATAAATAGAAAATTCTGAAGTTATATAAAATCTTTTAATTTCTTTGAACTAATTAAGGTATACTTAGCCAAAATTTAGTACACTTTTAAGTTTGTAATGAAGTGACAATGATTTGAACAGTATTTGAGGTATAAAACCCTATTAAAAATTCATATGAAAATTTAGCACCCTAGCCTATTATATTCCTCTGTTAGTAACATCAAGTCAAAAACGGCTCGTCTTACAAACAATTCATACTCATTACGGTCAAGAATTTCTAGAAACAGCGCAAATATACGCGAAGTACCAAACCTAATGGTGTACTATAATGCTGTACTACTTAAGTGTTTTGATTTAAAGAAGTAAATATCAGCTTTATTTTGATTGATATAGATATAATACAAAATAATTCATTTTGTATATATTGAACTAATAAATATATTGGTGAAACATAAAAATTAAGATATATAAAATCTTTTTTAAGTTTTATTATATCAACTAAATCTATCAAACTCAAAAATATTTGATTTTGAAACTGATCAATTTTTGGTGTAATTGATCAAGTTTTGTATTTAATTATGACTTTCTAATTACAACGGTACATTAATAATATTTTCTGCAACTAATTTAAATAAAATTTATACAAGAAATCAAGTAAGGTGGATAGATAAAAGTTAGGTTATTATACATTCATTTATTTTATATAGTGATGATGTAGTAAAAAAAATTGACTTTACAAAAATAGATTACTGTATTGTTGAAAAAACTACTACTTGTGTTTTCACCAGCCTAGATATTCTGTTTATGTTTATTAAATATTGATTAAAAGCGTCAAGCTTACTTTTTTAAAATGACAATTGCACAATAATATTTGTTTTATAGCAAACTTTTCCTGTTAAGCACCTTTTACACTTTTTTTCATTTTACGGCTGTTGTTTTTGTATAAAAGTGTAAAAAGTCCTTCTACCTCAAACAAAAGTCCCAATTGTCTTGAGATTCTTTGCAGACTGTAATTTTTAAGCTGTAATTATTATTCAATGCTGTTTCTATTTTCACATCATTTGAATTATCTATAAATAATTCTTGAAGTAAACTTTGTGACTTTCGCTGTTTTTTAGCTTTCATCTACTACTTGTGTTTCACTTTTCTATTTCTAATTTTATCTTTTTGCAGTGGGAAAGTTTAAAAGAGTTAACAAATCCAAAAACAGATTTTACCAAATTAACCGATTTAAATCAACTATCTGATAGTTCGAGTGAACAACAGCTGAACAATATTTCTACAACAGTATCATCTAGGTAAGCTACAAAAATTATACAACATCATCAACATTTTTCTCTTTTTTAATTGGTACATCAGACATATGAATAACAGCAGCAAAAGTATGTCAGCAACATCTTGCAGTTCTAGTAATCTGCAATTGGTGAATCTGATCAATGACAACAAAGATGAAGTTATAAAAGTTGAAAAAAATGACCAACAAGGTCTCTAAATAATTTAATCACTTCCCAAATTATAATAAAAAATTTTACAGATCAGCTGAAAATGCAAAAAGAAAACAAATTAAATTCAATCAATAAACAGAAATACGATCAGCAACTATATAAGGAAATAAGGGACCGTCAAATCATAGAGGTCTGATATATAAACTCAAATCTCGTCAATTTACTGAAATTTTTCTACTGCCTAGGAACGTAGGCGAGCTGAGATTTTGCGTCAACAAAAACATCAAGAAGCTATTAAACGAGCAAAAGTAACTTTGCTAATTATTTCGAATGTTTAAAATTTCTTTTTAATGTATCTTACAGGTTAAAACCAAAAAATATGATTTTTATCCAAATGGTAAATTTTAAATATCAGAATATTTATTGTTAGTTTTTATAGGAAAAGGAAGATAGAAAACAGCAGTTGCTGACATTAAAAGCGTTAGAGAATAAAAGAAAAGCGGAAGAAAGAGACCGAAGAAGAGAACAGATGAAAAGTGATCGGCTACAACAACGCGAGAAAAAATTAGTGAGTTGACCTTCATCCTTTTCTGATATTACAATGATCTTCTTCCCAGGAACAAAAACGAATTGCAATGAAGATTGCTCAAAAAAACAAAATGACTTTCGAAGATCGGCTTTTAAAGGATCAGTCATCCTTACCGGTGTTGGATACTTTTCAAGGTAAGCTAAACTACTAACGGAGGAACAGTTTTCAAGTCGATCTCTTATTACAGGTACAATAGAAGGAGATAATTCAAAGACGAAATATGTTGAGTTGTCCGGAACTGCTACAGCTGATGTTTGTATGGTTCTAGAATTTGTACATACCTTCAACGAGGCCATCACTTTAGGTAAGATTTCTTTGATGATGAAGAAGTTGGTTTCTTTGAAATTCTTATTTTTCATCAATTGTAAAAACTGAACTTTAATCAAATTTACATCATTCAGCTTAAACTAAAAAGATCATCTTCTTTGGTAGATAAAACATCCATTCCTACATTTGAAGAACTTCGTCTTGGTCTTCTTAATGATTCAAGACACGTGGATGCCTTGGCTCGCTTGACTATTGCATTGCTTCATCAGTGTCTTTGTGACCCAGGAGTACCAGTTCCAGGACCCTGGGTTGGTGACTGAATTTTGCTTTTCAACATTCAGTTTTTTTATCTTCTATAAAACAGCTGAATTGTGGAATGGGGTTAAAGGTCACCGATATTGACATCAGTACTATTAATTACTCTGAAATTCTGCGGCTGTTTATCTGGGCTCGAAACGGATACAAAACAGAGGTTTATCAGCACCCATCTGGTCTTTAAACTTAAAACGTTATCTCTTAATTCTTATCAGATCAGCAAACAACTAGAAACAAGACCTTTCTCGAGTTTGGATGCAGACCGTAAGACCCAGGTTCTCGCCTTTCTCACTAATGAGTTGATTAGCAGCCGGTCTATCGTCACTGAGATCGAGCGTCATCTAGAGGCGTTAGCAACGCTACGAAGGGATAAGTGGATGGTAGAAGGAAGAATCCGACAGTTAGTATTAACACCAGCGTGAACCAACATATGTATTTAGAAACTCTTTTTAGAGCTCGATTAGAAGCTGCAAGTGAACTCAATGAACTTTGTAACTCTCCTTCAAAAGTTAAAAAGAAGCTTAACGTTGAGACAAACGACACTAACCAATCAAGCGAAACGGTATAAGTTTCTTGTTGATCATATTAATTAAGACATTAAGTTTTTTCTTTAAATCTTTCCAGACTGTTCCAGAGCCGTCTAAATCTTTATCACGCCATAGTCCTGCTACTAAACTAAAATTAGAAAATTTGTCCAAGGTAATTCAAACAATTCGTTGTGTCCAAGCAGTAAACGATAGCATCTAATACATCTTGGGTGAGAATTGTAAACAAGCTTTTTTTTATTCAGGAGCATCAATCTTTTACAAGCAAACTTTTTCTTCGCTCAAAACCTCTGAGGGCTTTGGATTGTGGTCAAGATCGCTTTAAACGACGATACTGGGTTCTTTCAAATCTAGGATCGGTGAATATTTATTACTTTAATTCAACAGCAATTTAAATTTCTACCTTCATAATTTATTAATATTTTTTCATCATCTTTATTCTTTCTTAGAGTACTTAAATCAGGTAGAAATTACCACACTTAAACGCAGAAGTAACTTTTGAAATTGTAGATTGCAATCTTAAAATCTTTAATAGAAATACTGATAGTTTTCAAACTTTTAAAATCTAAGAAAAAAATTTTGAAATTAGTTCAAACCAAACATGGCGTAATTGATAATAATTGTATATATTTCTATCTAAATGTAACTTTTAATTACATGAATTAATCATTCATTAACTAACTGATCTAACTTTTTTTTAATAATAGCATGATTTCTATTACTATTTGCATAAGATTGTATCAATTTTGAAACATTGTAAGCTATAAATGCAGAGCTATTAAGTTTAATATAAAGATTAAACTTTATTATAATATAGAATTAAATATTAGATTGCAAAGATGACAGCATTTAAATACCAGCAAATAAGCGTTAGAAAAAAATAACCTTTGCAATGATATATGTATTTAAACAAATTGATCGGTTTGTTTTTGTTTGTTTTGAATTATTTTTATTAGACTTTATATTCGATTTGCTTGGTTAGGTTTATGTAGAGGGACTTGAAAGCGGTGTTTTACTTAACGATGAAGATGATGTCAAAGATCTTCTTTCTGAAGATGAAGAAATAGCTAATGATAAACAGAATAACGAAGGAGATGTTGATTCAAGTGCTAAATATCTTCTTAACGGAGGTGATAGTAATAATCAAGAGAAAGGAGAAACGGGTAGTGAAAGGATAAAAGATGGAGACTCGGTCATGCTTTATGATAAAGCATCCTTTTCGCACAAAGTTTCAATATTAAAAGAAGAAATGAATGATGTAAAGCAGAGATCTGCACTTGTTTACGATCCTTTAAGAAAAAATGATCAATTTATAAAGCATGAAAACAAATTAGTCTCGCATCCTCCAAATGAATCTGGTAAAAATAAATTGTTTTCTTTTAGATAAATTAATGATAAAAATTTTAATAGAGCTTTTTGTTGTCACTAAAGTAATAGTTGGTTAAAATAATTAAATTCAAATATGAAACTAATGTTAAAGACTCAAAAATAGCAAATATTTTCAGCAGAGAGAAGTTCAAATGGAATTGTAACATCATCAATTAAAAGTACAGACAATGAAACGAGTCTTTCAGTAGTTTCTCAATCAGAGGTTTGCTCAAATCATAGTTTTATTATCTTTGATGTAAAAACTTAAAGGTCATTAGAACGTGAAAATGAAATTTAGAGTTCTCTCACTCTCTTCCAAATAACAACTTATCTTAGTTCGATCTTTCTTGTTATCTGCAACAGCTGTTATAGAGTTTAAATATCCAATATCATCAAACTGAAAATTGTTTATGATGAAAGATTTAATTTGCAATCTCCAAAATGATAAAACTCTCAAATAAATCAATTTTCTTATCAGCTTCCCATCGAGCAATCAGAGTCCATTATTTGCCACACGTCAACGCTAAGCAAGCCAACCAGCAAGTAAGAACCACTTGTTTCACGTCATTGGCTAACGTTCCGTCTGCTTACAGATTAAATGACGTCACTATTTGGAAGAAGGAAAAAGGCTCCGATGACGTTGACCAAGACGCACCAATGGATTTGACCACTAGTAGCAGTAGTGAGATAAAGCAAGAGTCTGATTCAATAAAGAGCTTTTCGAAAACCAACGACCATCCATCTTTGCCGGATTCCAGCTGTGACGTCATCAATATACGCGACTCTAGAACTCCAGAATCGTCGGGAACAAGTGCAGAAACAATTCAGCTTTCAACTGGACGAATTTTCTCTCAAATGGATCTTTCTCAAACTGAAGAGTCAGAATTATTAGATCATCCAACAAAGATACCTCGAGGTAGGAGTAAAGTGACCTCATTGCTTTAGAGATACTTATCGAAACGTGATTAGAGATGAAATACGGATGGTGGAAGATTGAAGAAGAGGAGCATCTTGAAAAGCTGATCAACTCCCTACATCCAAGAGGATCGCGTGAAAAAGAGCTTCATAGACTTCTCACTAAACACAAGAAGCACATCGTAGCAACAATGGAGGTTGCTAAGCAACCAGGTTTGAAGATGACTTTAATCGGTGCAACTGAATCCACTAATTGTGAAATCTGAGCAGAATTTCGAATTTCAAAACGAAAAGTGAAGAAAAAAAGCTCAATGAGTGATAATGGGTCGAGTGGAAAGACGAAGCAGCAAGCAGAAGGTAAAGAAGTTGATTTTCAGACGATGAGTCAACTTTGTTGAATTAACAGCGAAAGATAATGAAGAGAAGAAAAAGAAGAAAAAGAAAGGAAGGAGTAGTGATGTCCGATTTTCTGTGGAAGATAATGAAGATGAATCATCAGACAACTTTGAGAAACTTGATCAGACTACGTTTAACTCGGAGTTACAAGTGTTAAAGCAAGTAGAAGAATTGCTGGATCGTTGTGTAGCTGTCAACATTCTCAATAAGGTTAGTCAAAAACATCATCAAAAGTGAATTAATAGAAAGTGTTTACGAAGCTAATTGAAATGTTGTTAATAGGCTTGGTCGTCTATACCAAAAGCAAGTGTTGCTCGAACAGATTTGAAACTAACCTCTCACCTGGATGCGATAAAAAGAGAAACTGCTCCGACGTCTCAAATGATTCATGATGATTGCAGTATACTAGGAGAGGCAGTTCATCTTATCCAGAAATTAGAGCAAGCAATCCCGCGACCTTTCCTTAAACCTCCGTTGATACGAAAGGGCGGAGCTACTGAGTTTAGTAACTTGCCGTCGTTATCTGAATCTGGGTTTGTTTTTCTAGCAGCGTAATTTACCAGTTTTGTAATTTATAAAATTGCTGTTAGCGCTGGGGATGTTGCAGCTGGTCTGCGAACCTGGAGAAATGGTGTAGGGTCAGCATCTAGTGCGGCCCAGTTATCTATGGCGGTTACAATGCTAGAAACTTGTATTGCATGGGAAAAGTTTACTGATGTAAGGATATAAATGAAATAAATACTCAAAGTTGTCTGTAGTTTGAGTGGCGATCTCGTACAAGCCTTTGTAAAGTATTTTATCAAAGCTAAACATCTTAAAGATCTTTTACTTTTGATAGACTAACCCACCGACAAGACAGCGTGAACAAGGTCAAAAACTTAAAAAGAAACGTTCCACTGAAAAAAAGACGAATTCTCACCAGCATCAAAGTAAAAAAAGGAAAAAGAATAATACTTCAGTAACAGAGGATTTACTGGCTTCAAGCACTGCCAGCCCAGCCAATAGAATGCCAATAGAAAATGCAGATGTTACAAATAGAAAATCCACAACTTTCAAAAAAACGTAGTTATCTGAAACTTATTTTTCTTATAAAAAAGCTTTTCAAGCCAGCATTAAGAAAATTTAATTTTTAGAGTTCTTAATGAGGACCAAGACAAAAATAAAAAGCCTGAAAATAATTGTGATCAAAACCGAAACAATAACTTTAAAAAGAATTCTGATGTTAATGGTAACATTATTTCGACAATTGAAAATGATATACATCTAAAGGTAGAAAATAACAAAGTGATTGAATTTAAGACAACTCCAACAACCAAACCTAAGAAAAAAAGGAAGGTATGATTTCATCTCAATTATTTATCATCGTGTCTTTCAAGAGTTTTTTTAAGGTCAAGCCAATTCCTACTGATGTAAATCAAACTCCCAAACCAAGAAAAAAGCGGACTCATACTTCAGTATGCAGAGATGTACTGAAAGACCTACAAGCTCATTCTCAATCAGCCTTCTTCCTTTACCCTGTAAATGTCAAAGAGATTCCTGATTACAAAAAGATCATCAAAAAGCCAATTGATTTTCAAACAATCGAAAAGCGTTTAAGAAAAGGAAGGTGATGAAATTGCATAATGAAGTTTGTAAGATCAGCATCTAATATTGTGATTGCAGATACAAAAGTCGACATTCGTTTTCCGCTGAAGTGCGAATGGTCTTTGATAACTGTCAAGCCTACAATGTAGATGATTCTCCAATAGGAAGAGCAGGACATACCTTGCGAAAGTATTTTGAAGAGCGCTGGAATGAGGTAGAAATGCGTGAAGAGGAGGAAGAAAAAAGGAAAGCTGTAGAAGGAAATGAAGACCTAGAAAAGAATGAGCTTATAAATGAAACGCCGACGAGATGAAATCGCTGATGGGGGTAAAAAATACTTTTGTAAATATCTTGTCAAAATATAATTGCAAACTTTCACTATTTTCATTCTTTTCTCGAAAAACTTTCGATTTTCTAAACCTTTATCTCAGATTTATAATTACATTTCTTACACTTATAGGTTATTTCTAAAACATATTATTTGCTAATTCTCTATTTTTTTATTCTAAAATCATTCTACAGCAAATAGTTTATAATTTTTTTCGCGCAGGCTAACTGGAATCTAAACTGTTTCAAGCGATTTTGTTAGATTGATTCGAAGAGTGGAGAGGTTTCATTGGGACGCTTTTTCACTAAAATGACTGTTGTGTAAAAATTGCCTCATCTGATATCATTTTGAAAATGGTTTTTTTACGAAAAACGTGTGGTTTTTGTCTCTAATATTTGTTTTTTTTTGCTTGATGCCTTTTGTGTTTCACGTACAAATCGATATATTCCTCAGTTATTCCGTTATCAAATAATTGATGTAATTATTTAAAACAGAGCTCAGTAAACCCCGAAAATCTCACTTACCACATTCGAAAATATTTTTTTGTTTTTTCCGTTCCAACAAAAACTCTTCCTTCTTTTTGCTTTTCGATCATTTTCTATCTGGACTGCGACCAAACTGGTTTGGTAGTTAATTATACACCTACCTTGTAGTCAGCTTCAACGTTTAATTCTTTAGCTACACTATTTTCATCTATCGCGCCCTTTATACAGTCAATTTACAACTGTGTTATATAAGAAATTACTTATTTCTTTACAGATTTGATTTCAAAAATAAAATCAAGTAGTTTATTACCAGACAATCACGAAAAACTTCTAGTCACGACCAGTCTTATATGTTCTGTTTCTCGAGTATATAGTACAAAAACCTTATTATTGAACTTGAAAAGATCATCAAATCTTTGATCTTTTAATTAAAAGCAACTATCGATTTTTTTTAAACTTTGAACACTATTTCAATTTTTTTCTGATCAACGCTGAGTGTTTTATACTTAAGCTCTTCTATGATATACATGGATTTTCTATCTCTATGTGTAAACAGACATTTATTTACGTTTACAAAGAATCAAGTTTTAGAGAAACAAATTACGATTATGATATTCATGTATGTACTGTAAATGTACGATCTATTGCTTGACTTCAAATTTAATATATGACTATGAAATTCAAATCATAATCTCTTGTATATCAACCATGTTTCTGTTCGGCAAGCAAGTATAATAATCTCTAAATTCGGTACTTCATAAGGCACTTACAGAAAATCAAGTTAGCTTCTTTATGTACTTTTTTATTATAGCTTTAGTTTTCAATTTGTTGATACTTGTTAATATTTGAGTGTTTTGTTTGCTTGTTGATGCAGCAACACAATTACAGATCATTTATTCTTTACGTATATTACCTTAAAGTAAGACCAAGATTGTCTCCTTACCAAGTAATCATTGAAAATCGACTAGAATTTACATTTGATATATACATTCAGTTTCTAAATCAAATTAATATTTGGTGAAAGTACTTTCTTTATTATTTGTATTTAAGAACTTTGAGCATACCAAACTTTTTATAAGTTCAAAGTTTTGTTGTTTTTTTGCTTTCCATTGTTTAAATACATAATACATTAGTTGACAAGTACGTGAAGTTTGTAAAGATTTGTCCACATTTGCTGACAAGATTTCAGAAATGAAAAAAATATTTAAATAAAAGGTTACTACAAAGATAAAATTGTAATATTTATTAAAATATTTTTCTAAATACTTTTATCAAAATTAATTTTGAATTATTACAATGATGTTAAATTCAAAAAACTCAGACAAAAAATGAAGCCATGCATATTTTATTTTAACATTTGCAGTAGCACATGAAAAACTATTCAAGTTTTAATATTTCAGGTTTTATCAAAATACACCAATGTTTAACATTTCTGTAGTTCGATAAATGTTAAAGTAATTAGACCCCTGTTATTATGGTACTTATTTTGTTTTTAAATATTTTTAATGATTATGTATTTAGCTAAAATAGTAAATAAAATTTAAATTATAAAAATAATTCTTTTAATCATTATCATGAGCTTTTAATAAATCACAATTTTAAAGTAAACTATCTTACAAGTTTTAGTTTATTTATTAATACTTTAGCTTCATTGTTTAAATTCTGTAGGAGATAATTTATTTGACCAAACTTAAAAGTTGTTAGCTGTAATGAAACTACTCTGAAACAAAATATCCAGAAAGCTATTTTACAGTTTATCTAACTTTAAATGTTTGTAAACAATTTGAGTTGTAAGAATAGTTTGTTGTTCACCCTTCACTAAAACAGTCTTGCATTACTGATAGTAAAAAGTAATCTAGCCTTACCTTTAGTTTTACTGTGTTATGAAGAATATACTGTTATTTATCGATTTATCGTGGATTTAATCTATCTGCTAGGTGGTGCCCAACTCCTTATAATTTGTTTTTATCAAATTATGTAAAAAAAAAGTTGTCAAAAAGTTTGATAATAGCTTTGATTCAAAATACTAGCAAAAGCTAAGTTGAAATCTACGCGAGACTTGAAACCTATAGAAAATGAGTCCAAAATCAACGATGCTTAAAAGATGTCTTGAGTAGCAAAATATATACTTTATATATTTATTTCAATAAATGCGAAGGAGGGTACCTGAAAAGAGCAACACTCACTAAAACACATTCTCACAAATAACATCTATTTAGCCAAAAATATAGAAAGTAAAAGATGTAACACATGGTATTTCGATATCACTCAAAGCATATAACAGTGAACAATTTTACATGGAATGTTAATAATATAAGAAAGAGAAAACAAAAATCACAGTTTTGAAATGACAATGTTGGCAATATTATAACGGTTCAACTTCTTTTTGAACAACGCGAGCGACTTCGACATGGCAATGTCTGTTGGTAGCTGGTTCCATGTATTAATTGTACAGTATGAGAAAAATTTGCTCAGACCAATGTACTAGGTGATATAGGCTTATTAAGGTGTAATGGGTGTCGTCTGAGCTGATATAACTTGAAAAAAAGGACTAATAGAAAAGAAATCATCAAACTGAATGTCAATTAAATTGTGGATAATTTTAAAAATAAGAATTAAGTCATATTTAATCCGTCGGATTTCCAAAGTATCTTAATTGAAGAGACTGAGACGATGTTTATAACTATCATATTTAATATTAAGTTTCCTACATACTAATCTTGTAAATGTGGCCTGAAGAGACTCGATTTTTTTGATATCACTAACTTGATATGGCATCCATGCACTGACATTGTATTCAAGAATTGGACGTACGTACAATTTGAAAAGATTGATAAAAAAGCATGGGTTCTTAGAATTAAAGGTCTTTATAATAAGGAAGACAAAGTTGATTAATTTTCCAAAGATTTTAGAAACATAATTGCGCCATTTAAAGTCAGATGATAGAGTAATGCCAAGGTCTAGGACCGAAGATACTCATTGAATAATATATCTGTTGATGGAGTATTGGTTCAAGGAGTTTGCAGCTGGTTTACGAGAAAAAGTTATAAGTTCAGACTTTGTAGGCTGGATTCTGAGCTGCCAATTCGTAGACCAGTTTTGTAGTGTGTAGTGCAGTTTGAAGTTTTGAAGGATTACAAGATAATAGGCTTGATGTCATCTACATACACAAACACTCTGACATCATCTACTGCTGCTAGGCATCTGATGAGGTCTTCAATGAAAATTAAAACGAGAAGGGGACCCAGAACGGAACCCTGAGGAACACTACTGGTGATTTGACTAGAAGTAGATAAAGATCTTTCTACACGAGTTTGTTGGGTTCTACCTGATAAGTAATCTTCAATCCACTGTAAGATGAAGCTGTTGATTTTTAAGTTTTTCAATACAGTAACGAGCTTAGTGTGTGGGACAGAATCAAACACTTTAGCAAAATCGAGATAAAAGATGTCACAGGGAGTGTTACTCCCTCATTAAGAAAAGTGAGATGTTGAGTCAGGGAAGATCTCCGTTTCACAAAGTCATGCTGGACATCAGATATTAGATGGTGCTCCATCAAATGACTGGTCATATAATTTATAATCTTTATAAAACTTTTAACAATACATATGTTCTCAACTCTTGAAAATAATCTGAAAATTTATCGAATTGGTGTAGATTAATTAGTATTTTATAATTTATTGCATATAAACAGAATTTGTAAGAAATATTTTAATTTTAAGCTAGAGAAAGGTTAGTATGAATATTTAGAATAGAAAAATTTTATCATTCGAAGTTATATTCAAAACTATTTAATATCAATAAGTTACATAACTTCCTTTCATAACAAATGTGAAAGTTTTATTAATAGAAAAATGAACAAGAATTCAGTTCTATAATTTTGCTAGTATAAAACTTCTCATCTTTTTTTTTCTTTTTAATATTTAATATAGGACTTTAACCATTACAAAGGTTCAAAGTTATAGTTTATTTACACATGATATTTTCAAAAAAGATTATCTTTAGTCGGTTTTTTGATGATATTGAACTTTTAAACATACCTTCATACCAGTTAGCCTTATTCAACTTAAATAATATTATTATTGAAATCATTGATATTTCTATTATTAGTATTTTGTTTTTAGCTCTCAATAAGTTATAAATAATAAACATTCTATCAGTTTAATAATGAGGTAAACTAAAGTAGTTTTACTTTTCAGGTTTTTGATAGGTTCAGTTTTTATACTTAGGTTTAGTTTAAATCTGGTATTTAGATCAGTTCTTTAAAAGGTGAAATTGTAAAAAAAGTAAAAAATTTTATATTTTATTTGTTTTTTAGTTTTTCAATATTGTTCAACTATAAATAAAAAACTCTTACAGGATTTAGATTTACTTTGCAGTAATGATTATTCTTATGATTGTAAATCAATATACATTTAATTATTGCTAATACTGCTATGGCTCTAATATGATAAGTGTTTTAATTAGTTCATTAAAATTTTAATTCATTAATACAAGCGCTCAACATAAAAACCACTAGACTAACTTTAGATTAAGTAAACTTTGACATTCAATGTACTTTATACTTAATTGCAGCTATTTTAAAAATTGAACAGTTAAAACCAATAAAGTAATATCATTTTGTAAAAATAAATCATCAAACCAGACAAACTTTCAATAACTGTTTTTTTTAAGTTGTAATCCGAAAAAGTTAGTATGAAGCTCAAATATTAATAATAATAAATTGTTTTATAATTTTGCTACAGCTTAATTTCTCCACATTTTAGCATTTTGTGGTATTTTTAGTATTCTTAAACTTTAAATAAAGTCCATAAAAGTTTTAAAATAGCCTACAAAAATAAAAACGCTGTGAGAGAAGTTTTAAAAAAATGCTGAACATTAAGTGTGTAGATGACCATAAAAGGTAGTAATTTTATGGTGATTTGCCTCGCCTTCATTTCTCTTCTATACCCTTCCAAATATAACTGAGTCACTCTTTTTTTTAATCATTTGATTTTTTTTTGCTAATAACAGATAGGTAGATAAGCATCCTGTCTTTTGCTCTGGTTACATTTTCTACTTCAATTTTTATGTCTTTTTTTATTAATATAACTTCTATGTTTCTTTTAGTAATAAACGTTTTGTAATGAGGTGGTTAGGGTAAAATGAGTATATAAGTTTTTATCTTAATTTGCTAAAACTTTAAAACTGCTTTTGTTTAGTTTACAATGGGGCTTAGAATACAAAAAATAGTTTAAAATAAAGTTTAATTAGCAAGAAACTGAATATAACTTGTTTATTAATAGTTTAATTAGAAACTTAAAATTTCATCTTTCTTCATTTCATATTTAAAGTTAATTAGTATTATGACCCAATGAAACTAGCCAACAGAGTTCATGTTTAATGATGTCAGTAGTACACAAGGTATTTCAAATAAATAACAAAATTAAATTTAGAACTCTTATTTTTAGTTTAAGAGATTTGAGGATTTTTTGTTGACTACATCATTCAGTAATATATATTTCAGTTTAGATTATTTTCAAATCAGGTTGAGTCTAATTAGAGCTTAAATCAACTTAATTATTTAAGAATAAGAATCTTTAATGTCACTTATAAATTTCCTTATTAGGTTTTTCAAATTTTTATTTATTTATAGTTTAAGTTTAGCTTTATACATTTATCTGTAAACAAATTGTTTAGAAAAAAATATATTATTTTGGCAACTATTGTCATAATATTTATAATGTATAAACTTTATGAGTAGTCTATATAAACTTAGCTCATAAAAACTATTTTTCTAAATAAAGATAATAGCTTCATCTCTACTTATTTCTATTCGTAGATTAATTAAATGTTTTTTAATAAAAATGAAAAGAAAGGTGACATTAGTCGGGGGAAGTCCCTGGGGCTTTAGATTAGTTGGAGGAACTGATTTTAGAACCCATTTAGCTATATCAAAGGTAGGTTTAATTAAATATTGGTTCTTAACAATTATTAACTAATATTTTTTACAATTATTTTCAGACAACAATTGGAGGCAAAGCAGATGTAACAGGCTTACAACCCACGGATATTATTCTATCAATAAATGGTGAAGATGCAACTCAAATGACTCACTCAGAGGCTAAAGATCATGTAAAAAACTCTGGTACAAGTCTGATTCTAGAAGTCCAAAGGTTAGCTCTCTGACTTAAATCTCTTCAAAAAACACACTTTTAATTAATTTTTAGAGCTGATACTCCCATGACTAAGCCAGCTCCTTCGATGACAAAACCATCTCAAGATGGTCTTCCTCCACCTCCCCCGGCATCACTACAAACAAATTTCAAGCAATTTACCCCTTCAATGCCTTCACCTTCCTTCCCACTGCCTCCGCCTTGTGCTCTTACTGACCATCCAATAACAAAGAATTATGTTTCACCAAACGTAAGTATCTTAACTCTTCTGATTGGCTAACAATCTCAGCTATCTACCCCCATGTGAATTCATCTGATTAAAATCTATTTTTAGACTTATTTTTATCTAAGACTCACAAATTTAATTTCAAATTAAAATCAAGTCAAGATCTGTATTATGATTCTTTTAGACTGCTCAAGAACTGAGCAAGTCTTCACAAGATCTTCCTTCTCCTCCGCAAGACTTCATTCAAGCACCCACCAATCAGGTACTTTAATTTCAAGCTTATTTCAACGGACTGATCTTTAATTACATCTTGTTTTAATTTGGTAATGAGACTATATATACTTTAAAACGATTGAACATTATTGAGTTTGATGATGGAAATAATTCTACATATAAGCTGATATGACATCGATGACGTAGAAAGGTTAAAATGTTGAATACAGTCTTCAGAGATTGCTACATGATTAGATATATAAATGATCATCTTTCAATTTTAAATATTTAAGAATGTTGAAACGAGCTCTACTAATCGTCGATTCATCACCTGTAAGCTTCTGTTTTTTTAGATATTTGAAATCTACTCTTTTGAAATAGTATGTTCATAAGCTGGCTGTTGTATAATTTTTTCTGATTTTTGGCTTCTTTGTTAAAGCTTGAAAATTGATTATTTATTATTTTATATGAAATAGTTAAAGATTTGTAAGTTAATTCATCTGCAATGTTATATTTTCATTTTTGTTTTTGTTTTTTAATTGGAGCTTATCCAATCACTTCATTTTTTTACTCAGTTTATTGCTACATATCAAAATTTTAATATTCTAAAATTTGGTTTTAATATTTTCAAATATTTACTTATCTACTAGATCTGATTACTTAGTTTAATAAATGCTAAATAAAGACTAGTATAATCTATTTTTGCTGCTAATTGAGTATACTTTTCATACATTTAGTATTGATCAAATAAACATAGCTGAACTTAAATTAATACATTAAAAACTTTTAACGAGTCTTCATCATCATTGAGAGCTATTGAAAAAACTTTTGACAAATTTAATTAAAATTTTCTATAAACGTCTTTAAAATAAATATTTTATTACATTTGTTCAAGGTACATTTTCTTTTAACAACCCTTTTTAGTATAGCTGCAAAATTAATTATCAGCTATTAGATGTTTAATTATTAATTTAATGTGTTTGTAAAAGGCTTATTTTCTTAATATAAAAGTTTAATAGATTTAATCTAATTGCCATTTTAAACTATTTACTAACTATAAAAAAGAGTAAACTCAGATTTTTAAGTTTACCAAAAACCAAGCAATATACAAATTTGATAGAATTCTTTGTGTTTGGTTTAACCGAAAGTTAGCGTGTAGCTGCAAATTAAATTGTCATGTGATATTCCTAAGTGAAATGCATCACATGAGACGTCTTGCTAAACTGGTTCACTAAAGTCACGAGCAAAATAAACTATTTCAAGTTTACAAAAAATATAATTTTAATATATTTTAGAGAAAAGCTTTTATTTTAAAGCATTTTTTCAGTTTCATTTGCAAGGAAATATTTTCGATAAATTATATTTATGAACTCTTACATATACTTTCAGTTGACACTTTTAAAATGATTTTATGTTACAGGATAGAAGATCAAGTGATTCTAGTGTTCCTGCTGATAAAGAAAAACTTGTTTGTGAACACTGTAAAAGTGATATTAAGTGGGTTATATTTAGTAATTCATTTATTTTTTCCGAACTTTTTTTATTTAAAAGTTTTGTTTTACTATAGAGGTCCATATGTAAGTGCTCTTGGCAAAAATTGGCATCCTGAACACTTTGTGTGTTCTTACTGCGATAAAACTTTACAAAACTGTGGCTTCATGGAAGAAAAGGATCAACGATTTTGTCAAGAATGCTACGAAACTCATTTTGCCCATGAATGTAAAAAGTGTCGCAAAAGAATTTTTGGCGTAAGTATCAGCACAATACCACTTGTTAACCTCTTTAACAAACTTTTTCTTTGTTTACAGAACTCTGTATCGGCTTTGGACGCATTTTGGCATCCGGACTGCTTTACATGTACTGCTTGCCGAAAATCATTTGGTGGTAATGGATTTCTTGTTCAAGATGGAAAGCCTTATTGTGAAGAGGGTTACTTATCAACTTTTAGTTAAGATATAGATTGATTTAAACTCGATATTTTTTAGATTACAACTCTCTATACAGCATTAAATGTAATGGTTGTGACAATGCTATTGGAGCTGGTCAAAATTATGTGGAAGCTGCTAAATATAGCTATCATTCGTTATGCTTCAAGTGTGTGGTGGGTATTTCCAATTTTGTTGGTTTAACAACTTTTTAGTTTTACAAATAAAACAGTTTTAGTCATCATAAGCTTGAAATAGTTACATCATCTTTTTTTCAGATCTGTGGAGTGCGTTTGGAAAACAGCCAATTTTACGTTTCTTGTGGGAAAGTGAAATGTGCAAATCATAGAAACGTCTAATCCTCACTAAAACTATTTCTCTGTTTACTTTTTGTTGCCTTTTAACCCAATGTGAAGAGGGAATTTTTGATCTTTTGTTTAGTGTACCTTAAATACATCTAGTCGGTATATAGCTTTCAATCATCAAATATAATGTATATGCTTTCGAACAAATTCTTATCTTTCAGATAAACTAAGTCTAATGTATTCAATGTATTGCAAAATGTATATCTAACTTTCAATGAAAATTGAAAATTCTTTCTCTATAATAATGATTGTACCTATAAGGAAGATGGTTGGTAGTTTTTATTTTAGTTGACTAACAATACCATACGTTTATTTTTCTTTTTGCTTTATACTACCTTTTATGTGAACTGCTGAAAACTTGACTAAACACAGAAAGTTATTTTCTCCAAATGTAATTATAGTACGAAGCTGGAATGTTATGATAAATGTTCTCTATTTTGTTTGTAGATAAAATCATGACTGAACTGTTTCAACACAGTGCCTTTCTCACTAAACTCTCTACAAAACTTCTTTTGTACTTCCAATATATTACAATCTAATTATTTTTTTCTAAAATTAAAGCAGATAAGCTGTAAAAAGGTTTAAATGGTGATGGTCTTACTGAATTATTTATTGCTAATAAATCTCTAACTTACTACTGCAAAGTAGGTTATAAAAATCATTTTTTCTCACAGGCAGATTTTTATCTTTATTTGTTGCAAATATTAAATTTTATGTCTGGTATTTTTGTACTGTAAGATGATTATAAGTAAATAAATGAGTAATCAATTTTAAAAGGAAACCGTTTTCAAAATTCATCGTTATAAAGATAAGTTTGAATAATAGAGATAAAGCAAAACTGTTTTACAAAATGATCACATAATATTAATTTTAGAAATGTAGGTGAAATTAAAGTTAATTTTATGCATAGAGCTGCAGTTTTGTAGTTCTAGACTTTATTAGATTTCGTTATTTAAAAAATTGTGTTAGAAGGGTAAAAAATTTTCCTACTTGATAAAGTAGCTTAATAATTTTATGAAATTTATATCTTCACAGTAAATTACTAAGAGAAGTATTCATATACTCAAAATAGTCTTTACTTGATAATAACTTAGTCATACATGTTACTAAAAGTGTTAAATGCTCATTATATGTTGGCTTATTTCCAATCTCTGTACGACTTTGATGTTTAGTCTGAACAGTTCATTGATTTGTTAGTAAAGAAGTGCTACCACATACAGATTAAAGAGTCATTACAGCTAATTTATCGATTAATCAAGGCTCTAAAGAATTACTACTTTGTGAATAATGCAAAATTGAAATATTCTAAATAATTTATTTACAAGCTACATCGCTGCTAATTAAAAAGAATAAGATAAACATAACCCTATAATTAAAAGTTAACTATGTATTTATAAATATCTTTTTCGCTGCATACCTTGTTTACATCGAGAGTGAAACTCTGCTGCATGAGCAACAACTGGATAATCATAACTTCTGCCCTAGGCTACAGCATGGTCGTCTTGGTCAAAGTAGGCCATTTCTTCTTCTTCTTCTAATTATTTTTGATTTGATTCAGAAAAAACTACTCAGTACTAAGAAATTGTAAAAACAAACTCTACACTTTTTTAACAAAGAATCACAAGACACATATATTGAAACCACATTCTTAAGTGGAGTGCACCTAAACTGGAAATTCAGTTTTTCATAAACTACTTGGTTTATGAAATTAAAAACGACCAAATTCTCTGTAAATGTAGTCAACTCGCCATATCGAATTCTAACTGTGTCATTCATTTGAATAGCCACTCTCAATTTAAGTTAACTTATGACCTAATTAAATTTATAACAAGCACAGTGAAAAACATTTCATTTAATTCATGTAAAATATCTCTTTTAGTAGAACGACAACAAAATCTTTATAACTTTTGGAGAAATTACTTATTACTTGGATAAATTATATTTTTTTATACTTTTGTTATTGATACTAAATTAAGTTTAACTGAAATTTTTATTATAATTTGATAAAACTTTATGAATATTGTTATATATCGATTTTGAAATTTAAAGTTATTGTGTTTAGCAACATATTTTATTTGATATTTAATAAAAAGTTAATTAAACTTCTTAAATAGTATTTTTGCATTGTAATTCAAATAATAACTGAAATAATCAAATGTGATTAAGTTGATAAGTTTACTTTTAAAGTTTCTGACTAAAATTTTTTTACTATTATTCATTTTTGTTGACTATGAAATAATATAAATAAAAAAATAGTATTTTTGAGAGGCAAAAAAACCTCATACAGTATAAAATAGTAATATTCTGATGTTTGTTAAATGTATTTTGTTTATTTTATAAAGTATAATATAATAGCTGTATAGTATAATATTCCTGATAAAAAATTTTATATCCTTGACTAATATCTCAGAGTTTGAGATATTTTATCTTAAGAATTTAGTTATCTGTTTGAAAATATGACATCATTCTGTAAAGATGGATCTATTATAAGAATAAAATTGACTAACTTCTTGTAAGTTCATCTTGTTTATTTATTGTTATAATTGAAACTTGTTTTCTTTTGTTCCAATTTTTTTTATTTACTGATTATACATAACAGATACTTATTTCAATTTTATGAGCAAGTTTATAATAATAGATTTCATTTCTTTAGTATTTAATTTAGTATTCAACTCATTTTGTTACTATAACTTTTACTTCATTTTGTATAAGGGGTTTTTGTATTTACAGAGCATATGATGATTGCACTTTTGAGTTTAACCCAAAACTAAATGTAATTGCTGGACCCAACGGTTCAGGAAAATCAACAGTAGTTAATGCCATCTATATTGGATTAGCTGGAAAAGTTTGTTAGTCTGACTATTTATGATTATTATTTTATGTAGACACTTGTGTATCTACTGATTTTTTGCTTTTTCTGAAATATACTCACCTCACAGTTTTTTTTGTAGCACTTCTTAAACGAGGTGGTAGTGTAACTGATTTTATCAAGTATGGAAAATCATTTGCTATCATTGAATTGGAGTTGTACGTATTTTGGATGATTTCTTCTTCTGGTTTTTAGTTAAAGCATAAAAAATCTGATCAGTTTTTGATAGCAGCAACTCAACTCATAATCTTTCTTATTTTTTAGGTATGGGACTGAAAATAACTACGTTATTCAAAGGAAAATCAACGCCAGTTCAAAAACTAACTCGGTATGGAGCCTTAATAAAAAACCGGTGAGATATGAAGCAAATAGCTGATAAGTAAAAGTTGTAAGATGCTGCCACTAAACAAACTAAAATTGAAAAATAGTTTTTCAAAAATAGATTAAATGGTAAAATAATTGAGCAATTACTTGTTTTACTAAAGGTAGAAACTTTACTGAAAAACAAGTGTTAAAGAAGTAGTTAGAACTTTAGACTTTATAAGCAACTTAGTTTTCGTTTTTTTAGGTTTCACAGAAAAATGTTGAGAAATTAGTTAGGAAGCTGAATATAGATCTAGAAAACCTATGCCAATTTTTGAGTCAAGATCGAGTCAATGAGTTTGCTCGATTAAATCATGTTGAGCTATTAGAATCCACTGAAAAGGCGGTAAGCATTAAAATATCATTTTGACATGTTTTTTTTTCAACTATATTTTCGCTTTTCAAGTTTAACTAAAAAAATTGTTCAGATTTGTTCCCCGGAATTAATTGCAACTCGGAAATGGCTTTGTGAATATTCAAAGAAAACAGATTTGTTGGAAAGTCAAAAAATAGGTGAAAAAGAGAAAACTGAGCACCTAGAAATGTTGCTAGAACGCTATAAGCCTGAAGTGAACAGGTAGCTAATGTTTACATCGTTACATTAGATTTAAGTTTATTGTTAATAGGCAGATGGAAAGAATAAATGGAATGTTTATGTTGGAAGTCATGAAACTTAAGCGACAGTGGCTAGTAAGTATTATCTGATAAATTATTTTTACAAAATATTGATTAGATGATTTTATCTATTTTTTAGACTTATAAACGTAAAAAGAAAGAGTTTGAAGACTTTGGAAAAACGATTTCTGATTTCAAGATGAAGATCTTAGAAATAAAAAATCAAAATGAACCTCTTAAAACAAAACTAAATGATTATAAAATTAAAGAAGCTAAGCTGTATAAAGATAGCAAAATAAAGGTATTTATCGACAGCTAGTCACTTCTTACTACTTTCTTCTATTAGTACTTCCTTATTTATTCGAGAGGTACGGAAGCTGACATGGTTGATTAGATGGATAGCCATTCCTCTCCACTTTAGATATAGAATGTTTGCTGCCATTAAGATAAAACTTAAATTCGATTAAAAAATGACTTCTTAAACAGGTGAAGCAACTAAAAAGTGAGGAAGCCAAATTAATGAAAATTAAGCAGCAAGTGCAAAACCTAAACGAGGAAATATGTACTTATAAGGGAAAGTTGAATCAAATGAGTATAAGAGATGACGAAAACAAACAAGCGTAATTTCTTTTACATTTTTCACATTCACAATCGTCTAATGTTCTTCATTTCAGAATGAGTCGAATACAGGTTCTGGTGAAATCTTGGAAAAACGAATTGAAAGAAATGAAAACTGTTGATGTGCAACCTCGTATAGATTCTATTTTTCTCGATAATGAGGAAATTGTAAAACATTTATCTCTATTGAGCGATAAAATAGCAGAAAACTACCAGAAAAAAAAATATTTAGAAAATGATATAAAAAGTAACAACAAATTTCGAGAAAATGTTTTTTAATTATTTTGTTGTAGTTTTTCAATAGAATAAATTTGTGAGTAGTTAAAAGTTTTTAAATGAAATTTCATTAATCATAAATTTGATACAATTTGTTTACTAGCACTGAAAAAAGAATTATCATTACTGAAAGATTCGAAAAATAGGAGATTAAATATTCTAAAATGCAATAAACCTGATACGTTTAAAGCTTATAACTGGCTAAATGAAAATAGAAGAATGTTTACAGGAGCAATAGCTGGTCCTTTGATGTTGGAGGTGACTTATTCCATATTTCCTATTTTACTTCAGTAGTAAAAGCTTTTTTAGTGAGTTTTTGTCTTTTTATAAACTGATATTTTTTATAGATTGACGTAAAGGAAGAGAAATATGCCGAATTACTTGAATCAAGAATCTCAAAAAAAGATCTATTTTCTTTTGTTTGTGAAAATATGGCTGACAGCAAAAAGTAAATTGCTGAAATGTGATTGGTTGTTGACTTTTTCAACTTTACAGGTTGATCTATGAGTTTCGTGAACGTCGAAACCTCAAAGTCAACGTTCATATAGCACCATTGAGTCACAGCAACAAACCTGTCACTGCAGATTGCTTTAGACCGCGTCAATCAATAGATTCTATCAAGTAAATGCAATCAGTTACATAAATTCCTTTTAACAACCAATTACTCACACAGGAAATATGGCTTCCATCACTACCTTCGTGACCTGTTTGTCGCAAGTCCACTAGTCATGGTCCTTTTATGTGACAACTACAGAGTCCATGACCTTCCTGTGGGCTCCTCTATCACTCATTCTTGTATCGAACAGGTTGCTTCTTGTGTATGTCTTCAACAACAATCATCATCAAGTATTTTGTAGATCAAGCAAAGAACCAGCATCAAAACCTTCTTCATTCAATTGGATAACCAATCAGCAAGCTACTGCTATACTTTTAATAAGTCCAGATACACTAATGAAGTCAGCGTTTGTAGCTACGCAGTAAGAGCTCCCTACATCTTGAATCATAACATCAACAATATGAAGGTAGCTCAAAAAGAAGAAGACATAAATGTATGAATAAGTCAGTTTGGTTTAATCAAGTTTTACTGACTTTTTTTCTATGATACCAGTCCAAGAGTACAGAGCTGATATCAGTGGATAACGAAGGCAAGCGACTATATCAAAATCAAAGCAAGTACCAAGAGAGAAAGCGCCAACTTCAGAAAGAGTTAAATAAACTGTATAAAGAAAAAAACAGTCATAAAATATTACAAAAACGAATAGAAGAAAATGAAAATCAGTAAGTTGTTATTACCACTTTAATCTGTTATTGATCGACTTGTATTTTGCAGATTTACAGTTCTAGAAAAATGCAAACAAGAAAGTATCGCGGAGCAAAAAGAAACCAAAAAGCGACTAGAAGAAGCTTTAGTCAACAAAGTTGCTTTTTGCATTCAACTGCATGCTAAAACTAATGTTTGCAAACTCATTTAAGCATGCGAGCTTTTTTAAGTTACTTATTATTTGTCAGACTATTCAAAATTTTCAAACGGTTTTGGGATCGATTGCGGTACAAACTGTAGCGGTTCAAGAAGTCTCTCAGAATGTGCTTAGCTCAGTGCGTGCATTAACTAACTCTCAGAATGAAATTAATTCGTAAGTTGGGAGTTAGTGATGAGATGTCTGAGTGTAAACTGTGTTGTTGTAGTAAGATAGAGAGTCTGAAAGAAAAAAAGATGTCTGAAAAAGACCTTGAAAAGCTCTACACTGAGCTGATTGAAGCATCGAAAGGAAAAGAAGGTTTAGATGTAAGCATACAAATTACCTACTTCTGGTGAAACTTACTGTTGTGATCAACTTAGGTAATGATTAAAGACAATTTTGGTACTTTATCTGATGATATTGGGAAACTTGCAGCAGACATCTTATATAGTGAGACGATTCTGCGTGATAGTAGGGACGCTAACCCATCGGTGAGTTCTTCTTTTCAATCACAATCTTACTCATCTTCTTGATGTAGATTTTCGATGATCACCTCGAGCTTGAAAGAAACTTGAAAGCAGCAAAAGAGAAGATTAAACAGATTGAGACGACCCTAGAAGATAATAGAGTCAGCATGAAAGATCGAAAAGAAGAATGGTTGAGTTCGATGCAAGCTCTTATTAGCAAGTGAGTATCTCATCTGATTAGTTTCATTTTTTAATCTTTCCTCTTTAAAGGATTGATGAAAAGTTTTCAAGTTATTTTGCATCAATGGGTTGTGCTGGTGAAGTGGGGCTCCATTCCGACCAAGAAGTCCGTCTCAGTCTTAATCCTCGTGTTCATTAACTGATCTTCTTATTTAGGATTCTTTTCATACATATGGGATCAAGATCCGAGTAAAATTTCGTGATCTTGAAGATCTCAGACAATTAAGTGTTTATTGGCAAAGTGGAGGGGAACGAAGTGTAACCACGATGTTGTATTTAGTCGCTTTGCAAAATATCTCCCATTGTCCATTTCGACTTGTTGATGAGATCAATCAAGTTAGTTCCCGCTCACTAATCTTCTTCAGATCTTAAATCTTTTCTTTGCTCTTCAGGGTATGGACGCTAAAAATGAAAAATATGTTTTTAACGTCATCGCTGACTCTTCTTCGCAAGACACTTCAAATCAGTACTTTCTCGTCACTCCAAAAGTTTGTACATCATTCTCACATTTTCACACAACTTCAATCTTATCTCATCAGCTTTATTTCTTACAGTTAATACCTGATTTAGACTACAACGAAAATATGGCTATCCATATGATCAACTATTTCAGCTTCCGAACCTCTCGAATCGATATTGATTATTACTTGCAGCAAAGAAGTCGAATTGAATATATCGAAGAGGAATGATTTTCTACTTTCAATGTGCAATAAATGTTTTAGGAACTTATCATCTTCAATTTCATCAGCTTCTTTTATTCAAGTTTCATTTATGTTTCTATTTATAAGTTTTTTTATTTCTGCTGAATAAAATTCATTTCTTTAAACTTTTAGAGACTATATAAATGTTCTTTAAAATAGGGAAGCACTGCTATTATTTTATCTATGAGACATGAAAAGAAAATATTTACATTTATAAATGGTTCTGTCATTTTTTTAGCACATAGGCTAATCCAGAAATAAATGATTTTCACACTTTCAAGTCAGTGCTTGATATCCGAGTGTCAATCTACACATAGTCTACTTTCAGATAGATATTTTTATATCTTTTAAAATCAATAAATACTTATGATATTAATCGCAGCATCTTCTAAAATTAGTTCAATTAAATGATCAAAGCTGTTTTTTGAAAAGATTTAATGATAACATTATCAATAGATTAGTCTATATGAATAACTTTCAGGTTATATTGTACTTGAATAAGTGCTTATAGGTTGTGATAGAGTTATTTTTAGCAAGTGATTTGTAAATTATATATTTATATCATATATATATATTGTGGTTGGTGACGCTAAAAATCTTTCATGAAAACTATGGTGGATCCAAATAAAAGTGGCAAGACCTTACGTTCAAATGTAAAAAAAAATTCTGATAAACTAATTTCTTCAAAACAAGCTTGCAATAAAATTTACTCTGATGAAGATTCGGCAATGGAATGCATCAAATGCCTCTTCTGGTTTTATCTCATTTTTATGTTTACAAAAAAATTTATGAACTGTTTGAAAACAACCAATAAAGCAAATGAGATTTAGATGGTTCTGCATTAAATGTAGAACCATGGACATAATATCTACCTCCTCTAATTCAAACCTAATATCCGTCATCAGCAAATCTGTATCTGCTGAATTGGCCAAAGCTAGATCTGAAATTGGCAGTGATGTTGCCAAGATCAACAAAAAGATTTCTAGTTTGTCTAAATCAATGAATGAACTGGATACCTCTACAAAGAAACCTGTCATATGGATTTAAGATTATCGCTTTCGATTTTCATTACTCAAAGTCCAAATTTTCTCGTTTTATGTTGAACCACCCTCTAAAATTAATGATGAGGTTACTTTTAAGGCCTTATTGAAAGTTCTGAAGAGTGTTGTGTGTTCTGAGTTATATATTTTGGCGGATTTCAATTTTAGTAAAATTTATTGGAACAACCCGAATTTATCATTTATTGGAAAATCGTTTAACTTGGATAGCGATAATACTAATTCGCCCTTTCTAAGTCATGCCTTTGTAAGCTTCCTCAATGTCAATAATCTATCTCAGATGGTTACTTTTCCGACACAAGTCAGTGGTAATACTTTGGATCTTCTTATCACATCAAAACCTGAGAACATTATCTACGTTGATCAAAAAGAACCTTTTGCTCTGACATACGATCACAACATGATTAAAATCAAGCTCCATCAAACTTTTTCCATGGATGCTAAATCTTTAAGTAAATGAAACTTTTATAGTGAAAATTATAACGGCATTAACAAGTTTCCCGCAGATGTCGAATGGATTTCTGTTTTCAACTCTACCAAAGACATCAATACTATTTACTCAAGGTTTACTAACATTGTTAATGAGTCAATCGAAAAATTCATACCTTTTTATAGAATCAACAAAAAACCACATTTGCCCAGATATTTAAGGAATTTACAACATTTGAAAAACCTCCTACACAAACAAAATAAAGCAGACCCTTCCATGAAATTTCTGTACAAAGAGTGTATTTTACAAGAAATCCATTTCTAATTTCTATCTAGAAGAGAAAGTGCAGTCTTATCTTCACCTAGCAAGAAATCGTTTATTGGCTTCATAAATTACAAGCTTAGGGGATGTTTTTAATTACTTCCCTTACTTGATAACACCGACCAGCTTATGATGGAACCAAAAAATAAAGCTGAATTGCTAAACAAACAATTTAATAGCGTTTTTATAACCGATGATGGCAATACTCCTTCTCTTTCCTACTCCGACATTCTTACAAATGTCTCTGAGATAATAGATCTTAACATAACTGTTAATATAGTATCTAAAGCTATTTCTTCTTTAAAATTATCAGTTTCCGATACCCCAGATCAGATCCCAGCTTTATTTTTAAGAAAAACTGCTTCTTCTTTATCACTACCTTTATCGCTACTCTTTAAAATGACTTGTAGGCGAGGAAGAGCTCCACAAATTTGGAAAAAAGCTACTATTACTCCAATTCAAAAAAGGGTCCCAGAAACACTGCATTTAACTACAGACCAGTTTCGCTAACTTCAGTTATCTGCAGAACTAAAGAGCACATCATTCACAATCATATGACCAGTCATTTGATGGAGCACCATCTAATATCTGATGCCCAGCATGGCTTTGTGAAGCAGAGATCTTCCCTAACTCAACATCTCGCTTTTCTCAATGAGCTTACAGCCCATTATGAAAGTAATACTCCTTGTGACATCATATACCTCGATTTTGCTAAAGCTTTTGATTCTGTTCCACACAACGAGCTCATTACTGTATTGAAAAAGTTAGAAATCGACAGCTTTATCTTACAGTGGATTAAAGATTACTTATCAGGTAGAACCCAACAAACTCGTGTAGAAAGATCTTTATCTACTTCTAGTCAAATCACCAGTAGTGTTCCTCAGGGTTCCGTTCTGGGTCCCCTTCTCGTTTTAATTTTCATTGAAGACCTCATCAGATTCCTAGCAGCAGTAGATGATGTCAGAGTGTTTGTGTATGCAGATGACAGCAAGCCTATTATCTTGTAATCCTTCAAAACTTCAAACTGCACTACACACTACAAAACTGGTCTACGAATTGGCAGCTCAGAATCCAGCCTACAAAGTCTGAACTTATAACTTTTTCTCGTAAACCAGCTGCAAACTCCTTGAACCAATAATCCATTAATGGATTTATTATTCAACGAACATCTTCGGTCCTAGACCTTGGCATTATCCTATCATCTGACTTTAAATGGCACAATTATATTTCCAAAATCTTTACAAAATCAATCAAACTTGTCTACCTTATTATAAAGATCTTTAATTCTAAGGATCCATGCTTTTTTATTAATCTTTTTCAAATTGTACGTACGTTCAATTCTTGAATACAATGTTAGTGCATGGATGCCATACCAAGTTAGTGATATCATAAAAATCGAGTTTGTTCAGGCCATATTTACGAGATTGGTATGCAGGAAACTTAATATTAAATACGACAGTTATAAACATTGTCTCAGCTTCTTCAATTTAGATACTCTGGAAATTCGAAAAGCTATATACGACTTAATTCTTATTTTTAAGATTATCCACAGTTTAATTTACCTTCAGTTTGATGATTTCTTTTCCATTATTCCTTCCCTCAAGTTATACCAACTCAGATGACACACATGATATCTTAATAAGCCCATATCACCCGGTACATTGGTCAGACTGATTTTTTTTTCATGTTGCACAATTAGTACTTAGAACCAGCTGCCTACTCAACATTCTATGTAATTGTTCACTGTTATATGCTTTGAGGACTACTTAAATGCCATGTTACATCTTTTGCTTTCTGTATTTCTAACTTAATAGATGTTATTTGTGAGAATGTGTGTTAGCGAGAGGTGCTCTTTTCAGGTACCCTCCTTCGCATTTATTGTATTAAATAAATAAAAAAAATATTTTCAAGTTTTTTACGAAAGTACAGCTGACTTTCAGATGAAGAATACCGCTCCAATTTAAAGCAGTAGATTTGCTATGCAAGACATTAACTAAGAATATGCTACGAATCAAATGAGTCAAATCCATTTAGTTACAACTAAATTGTTAGTTATTCGCAAAAAATCTTATCTTGAATGGCTTAAAGCTTATCTGCAGGTTCTTGATATTGATGCAGGTATATCAAGTTGATAGTAGGTTTCCAGATAAACTAATATAGAAGCAAAGGATAAAGAAGTTCACCAAGACAAAAACCAACAGCCCATTGACTTCAATATCATTGGACTGTGTCCCAGTTTACAGGTCCACATCAATGAGCTACAGATTTGAATGAATAAGATTTATTTGTTTATCCAACATTTCTATAAATACTTTTTTGTGTACCTTGTAAGTAGTGTATAGAATAAGTAAGAAATAATATATTTTATGCCATATACCTTGAATCAATTTTATTTTCAAATGATTTCCATGTAAAATTTTAATGGAGAAAATAGTGTTGTACGCTTGTCCTGATTAATAATGTCCGGTTGTTAGATATAAATAATCTATAATCGTAAATAAGGATTAAAAAAGTTTTGAAGGAAAATACTTTATAGACAGTTTGATGCGCATGATAATTTGTATTTATATTTATTCTAAAATGAAACTACAGACTAGCTAAGTTTATATTTAGTTTGCTTCAGTGCGTATACTGAAAATGCATTAAAGCAATAAAGCTGTTTATCATGTACAACAATGTATTCTTGCGTAAAAATTATATTTTTAATTATAAAATATTGAAGTTTTCTGGATACTTAAACATGCTTCATCTATCCATCATTTTCAATGAAATTAGTTTTTTTGCTACAAAGTAATTTTAAAACATCATTGTAGCATACATCTTTTTACATTCAAAAATTTAATCATTTAGAATGAAGTTAAGATTATTTTACAGTGATAAAACACTGTACATCAGCATTTTTTCTGGCTTACTTTTTCTTTTCACATTTATCAAGAAAATGTTAAAAGCAAATCTAACTTCCAAGGATGCATTTTTTTAATATAATATAAACTCAATTTTTGATTAAAAACTCTTTTATAGAGTTTATTTTCTACAACTAATAATTCTAGAAGAAATTACTTAATAGCTTTACTTGAAAACTTTTACAAGTAACACTTAGGTTTGTGAATTTTGGTACAAATGTGTGACTAATACACCAGGACTTATATGTCATCTCTAGCTTAATGGCTTCACTTTATAATTTGATAAACATAAAATAAACTAAAGTGTAATCAACTTTTGAAAGGTTGTCAGTTAAAATTAACTCTTCGTAAGAAGACTAAATCGTTTAATTTCTTTTGTTTACAAACTACTATCTTTGTGTTTGCAAAAATTATTTTTGATTTCACTAAAAAATTTTATGATTTGTTGTATCAACTTGACTCACATTTTCATAAGAACTTGTTGTGCTTCACATGAGATTAAAACCAATTTCATTCTCATTTCACATTAAAATATTCCTTCAGCATACATTTGTTTTATTACTATTCAAAATTACTTACAAACCAATTTTTGTGACTATTTTTTTGCTTTAAAAAGTGTTCATAAGAAGACCACTAAAAGTCTATCTGTGATCACCCTGTTAGTACTTGGCAATCCAATATTTTATGATTCTTTAAAAAGAATTTTGTATACAGCATTCAGAATTATATAATAAAATCGATTTTAAAATATAAAGGTTAATGGTATGATTGAGAATTTCTAAATAGCTTTAATTTGAAATAACTTAAAAGTCCATTTTTGATTCTGTTATGCTGCATTGAAAAAAAAAACTTCAGGAAAAAATTTACTAATCATTCATAGCATGAAAAAAATACAGAAACTATTTGATTAAACTACGTAATTCCTTCCTACATGATTAGTAATACCACAGGATCTAAGCAGTATAAGTTTGAAAAAACTAATATGAGTTGAACTATAGCCACATAAGAAAAGTATACAAAAGAATAATGCTTGCAAAAAGTGCGTTTCAACATTTTAAATATTTATTTATTAATTTTATAGATTAGTTTGTCCAAATGGGCTAAAGTATAATTTTATATTTTTTTATCTTAATGATTGCTTTAAGATTGTTTTAAGAAGTTATTGTTTATTCATAGAAATAGGTGAATCATAAATATGTTGAGCATACAAGTGATCGATTTTTATAAAAAGAGTTGTACAGTTCAAGGTGCTCTGCAAGGCTATCCAGGAAGTTTTTTATTTGCTTGCTCTGTCGTATGCAGCTGTCTAAATTGAAATGTTTTGCATTCTCAGACGAGCACACACTATATTGGTCAGTAGATAAATAAACAACAAACTTGTAATTAGGCTTATAAAATGTTATATTTATACCCACGTGATCTACGAACCTTATCAACTTTAAACAAAGCTTTGAAACTATTTAGTGTCTGTTTAACTATCATACTAATAAAAATTGTATTTGTATGTAAGTATATAATTTCTTTTTTATTCAAAAAGTATTCTTTTTAAAACAATCTTTTTATTCTTTAAAATACTTCTTTCGATGGACATCTTACCAAACGTTTTACTGAAGCAGCTATCATTAATTTTTATTAAGTAATATTTCATTTTTAATTTGTATTTAAAATCTATTAATTTTGCAGAAATTTTGTGATTCACTTCCATTTTGACCTTAGTAAGAACATAAAGCCTGTATAAGTGATTTCAGTTTCAGTATACTTCTAATTTCTCGTAAAATCAATTTATAATTTTCTATAGTAAATTGAAAGACATAATCATCTGTATATTTATGATTCATGACTTTAAAGAATTACGTTGCCTTCAATAAGATTAAATCAAAGTCATAAACTTGTTGAACCTATTTTTTTGTATAAAGCATTTAAAAGTATTTAAATCTTAAATTAAAACCAAAGTTTAGAAAACATTTAAACTTTTTACTTTGAAGGATTTCTAATTTAACTTTTAAAAAGAATAAAGTACATCAAAACAAAGCTTTTAAGCAAGAGTGATTGATTTGGTATATTCTGTAAAATGACAAGCTTCGTATAAAAAACTTAAAAAGAAAAAATGCTTTGAAGTTTTCCTTAGTATCGAAAATCTTTCAGTTTTCAAAGATTAGGTCATACGAAATTTTTGACATGATTGTGTTTTGAGAATATCTGAACTTCGACGTCAGCTAATTAATTAAAAACTTTTAACCCGACGTAACATTTTAAAGTTCATAAAGTATTTTAAAGGTTCAGAAAATTCTCCTATTAAAAAGAAAACAATTTCAAACAGCTTAAGTAGAGTATTGGTTAATAGATGTGTTTAATCAGAAGAGGTATTAAATATATTTAGAAAGAAAAAGCTGAAGCAGAGATAACCAACTTTCAGTTTAATTTGAAAATAGAGGTAATCTACGTCCAGAGTACAAGCAACTAATTATTGCATGTAACTGATATGAACCCAAAATCGTAAGTAAATAAAACGTGATGAAATATCTTATGGAGTGAATCTCCTTTCCTGTGTATTGGTCATACATTGCCTAAATAGAATTACGATTAAATTTTGGTTTAAATATGACTAGATAATTTTGATTTTATCCTTTTTCTACTATATCGACATGGCTCTCATTTGTCACGTGATGTATTTTGCTTATAAATTGAAGTTGAAATATTTAAGGCTCACAAATAAGGTTGTTGTAAAAAGTAAACAGTTTCAGATTTATCAAAACAAAAAAGTTAAAATCACCTTGAACATGTTAACATGTATTTGAAGCAATAATTTAATTGTTTTTTCTGATTTTCATTTTAATCAGAGTTATTTTTATAAAAAAAAACTTTTTTAACACTTTAGAATACTTGTTATTGTTAAGAAAGTATTTAAAATTTGTTATTTAAAATTTGTTTAATTTATTTCAAATTAAAGCTTATTTAATATTTAATTAATAAAATAATATTTATTTTTCTTAAAGCGATCTTTGTGGTGTTTATAAATTTCCATCAGAAAATAGTACTGAATGGCGTTCAACGATTTGTTAAAACTTGTTGTTCTGCTGTCTTTTGCATCATTTTACTGTGAAGTTAGATCAGAGAAAAACATCTTTCAAGTAAGTTTAAATAAACTAATATAATATTTCCAACTTCAAAATTGAAAAAATTTCAGAAGCTGTTTGAGACAAAATTATTAAGAGAAAATAAAGAGCAAGCAAACCAAAGAATCAACTATCCTAAGATCCTAATATTCTCAAATAATCGTGAGTTGGTTATGATTAATCTTAATAGCAACTCATAAACGCTGACTTAATTATCAATATTTTAGACAAATTAAGTAAAAGGAGTTTCGGAAGAGGTGTAATCAGTAAAACTAGAAGATTATATTGTGACAAAGATAGAAATAATGAATATATCGTCAACTGTGAGGGAATTCTAAACATTAGAAAAAGAGGTATTTCATTCACTAGTTTTATTACTTTTTGATTGTTAATCAAATCTTAAACGTTTTTTAGTGACTTGCAAAAATTATCAGAAATATCTTTGTATAGGAATCTTTTATTAATTATTAGGTGAGTCAGATATATAATATTTTTTAAAATCATATTCTAATGACTAGTTAAAAGCTAACATATTTTTTTATAAACTGACTAACTATTAAATTTTTATGAGCTACGTATCTAACCAAAAGTTATTTTTTTCTAGATGTTGATGTATATTCCTATAAAGTGAAATTGATTGAAAAACTTATATTTAGCATTCTTTGGTGTTGCTTTTTTTGTTGTCGATTAAAAGGTACAAAAGATCAAATGTTGACATATTTTTGTCTTTATTTTATTCCTTGAAAACCTTTATGTCAATGTTAGTCAGTTGTTTTAGCAGAAAACAATAAATTTTAAATTTTAAGATTTCTTAAGATTTGAAATAATAGAATTCCAACTAATTGAAGATTCAAACTGAATTCTAAAATTGTAATTAACATAGTTTTCATTTATCAGAAATTCAGAAATAGCTTTATTATTAAATAGCAATTTAATTTTGCATATAATCTACTAGAATCATTATCAAAATGAAAACATAAACTAAAAAAGCTAAATTAAAAAATTGGTTCAAAAAAATAATTTTTTAAGCTATACAATAATGAGATAAATAAACAAATTAGAACGGTTTTAATCATTGCTTTTCAGCACTTTATATTTTATCTAAGACGATTGAGAAACAATTTAGCAAATAAAATTAAAATGTCTTTAAAAATTTCAAATAGATTCACTATTGTGTGGCAAAACAATAGAAGAAAAATAGTATATTTCAAGTTTATTCAATTTACAAGAATGAAGTTCAAAAATATATTTAAAAAGAGCTTGCTTCATTACACTCTACTAAAAACTAAAGTTTGCTCGAACGAGTCCTCTAAATTTTCTAAGGTTACACCATTTAGTATTTTTATAAATATCCACCTTGAAATTGCTTCTGCTATCACTGCATAATGTCAGACTCATGATAATTTGATAAACATCTCATATAACAAATCCAACAATCCAACAAAACATTCAAAATATCTTACCTAAGAAATGTATTGTAAATTTATTAATAAAATTCAGATCTGTAATCTTATCACAGTTGTTGAAATTATTTGGTTGAAATAGCAGTTTACCATTTAAGCTTAAATCCTAAGAGAAACTTATCTGACAACTCTTCGATTTTTATTTGACATTTTTTTACGTTGCTGATATCAAACCAAAATAATGCCTTGAATATAGATAATTACTGAAACCAAAATATTAATGTTGTTTCTAATTGACACAGTTTTGATTGGTACGAAATACTAAATGAAATGTTTGTAAAGTCTTTCACAGTTTAATGATGCTCATTGAAGAAAAAATAACTTAATAAAATTAATTAGAAGGAAAACTAATTGTTTACAGTTAAACAGTTCAATTGTTTATATTTTGCTTTTCTTTTAATCGATTTTTAAGTTTGATGATGAAATATTGATGAAATTATTCTCATAAATATTAATAATATGTTACTTTCAATATTTTCCAAAAAGCTTTGAATAACATCGATTTTCAACTATTTTCATTCACCTTAAAAGTAAAAGAAGTAAATCTTTTACTTAACAAAATTCAAATGTGATTTGAGCAAGTAATTCTTATAATTAGATTAGCTTACCAAACACACAACTAAACGGAAGTTTAGATTAACAATCTTAACCTAATACAACAATATATGAGCCTTAAACGTTTAATTTATACAACAATTTGTTTGTTAATATTTGGATAAAAACACTTATTAAAATATTTTAGTTTTTATGAAGTTTTCAACAAATGTTGATTGAAAAAAGTGTTCTAAGCTCTAGTTGTTTTTTGTACAATCTTTATAAAATTTTTAACCAGCAAAATGTACTACTTCGTTTTGTATCATCTAAATATTTGTTGCTGTCGTATAATCTAAAGATCTGAAATATCGTATAGATTTTTAAGTACTGAAAATCAAATGAACTTATAAAATCAAACCCATATTATTGCTCGATACAGAAAAAGTCTTTTACTTTAAACTTTCAAAAAGTACGACCTTTTTAACTGTACGTCAAATGATAAATGTCAACGTACCTGAAAGTTTTTTTTTGATAACGTTGACGCACAATGTTTTAAAATATTAAAAATGTTTAAGCTTTCTAACGACGCACTCTTTTAAAACAAGCTGATGAAATTATGTTTAATTTTTACTATAATCTATTCTAGTTAGATAAGTTTTGAAATCTAATCTATTGTCTAATAGTAAAAAAAGCTTTAAAATATCGAGAAGGTTTTTGAGTTAATTATTAAATAACAAGTTTTACAAAACATATTAATTATAATTACTTGTCGTCAATTCTAAAAGTTTGAGTTTACATCAAGTTTGCAAACAAAACCTTTTAAAGGTCGAACTGCACTTGTTTTTGATACATCTTGTGACATTAACAAACAATTGTAAGCCAAAGTTCGAATATTTTCAAATCAAAATAGATGTATAAGAGATTCAAGTCAACTCTAGGCTTCATAAAACTCATTTTCAAGCCTTGCAAACAGTTGTTATGAATGAATAACAGAAAATACTTAAACTTTATAAACATAAATTTCTTGTTTATGCTCAGGAAGTTTATTTAGAGAAAATTTGTTAGTGTAACATTTCAGTTAAAATATTTATAAATCTCTTAAAAATGTAATGCTTGTTTTTTGTTTTTTTAAGAATTAGATCAGTAAATCAAAATCTACTTTAGTGTTGAACATACCTGATATATTTTATGCTGAAAACGGTCTTTGGTTGAGATATTTAGCTTCAAGAACTGTTTACAAATGAGAAAATTCTGTTTATTGATCAGATACAACCATGATACAGCATAGACAAAACTTTCTTTCAACTTTGACACTAATATAATGTTTTTATTTATAATTTCTTTTAGAAGGATATATTTATTGTTATTGCTGAATATTTAATTGAATCTTAAGTTTAGTTTAGAGGAACAACAAGAATTTACTCCAATATTCAGTTTCAAGAAAATATCTTTGTGGTAACGCTGACGTATTAGATAAAGTCTATTTTCTTGCAAAAGTATTTAATCTTTTGGAAGTTGTATTAGAAAAATAAATTGTTAGCTTAACAGCAGAATACAAAATTTTCAAATGAAAATATCACTAATTCATAAAACCTGTAGTTGCTGATAAACATATTAAAAGTATATTTTTGAAATATTACAGCTTTTTGAACAAAATACATTCTAGATAAAACTTAAAGTAATTAGCTAGAAGAAGTAATAAGCTTAATTACATAATATTGGATAAGGAATACAAATTGAATCTACTTTGAAAATACAGTAATTAAAAAATTTACTTGATCATGAGAAACTTCTAGTTTATATGATATATGTTGTTTTTTTAAGTCGGCTTACTTAGTTAGTGAGTTATGAATTCTAAAAAAATTGGAAAAGGAAAATTATTGATGATTGTAAAGAAGTTTTATTTAGTTGCTAATCCTTTTCAATTAATAACGAATTAATAATTTCAGCTTTTAAACAGAAGCTTGTACAGTCAAAGTTGTGTTTAACAGCGCTATCAATAAAGCTATCAAAAGAGCTTTATTTGTTAAAGTAGCTTTACTTTTAACGAACTATTTTCATTACTGTTTGAATATACATTGTATAGATATTAAATCTTTTTTTCTACTATAAATTATTGATTCTAAACAATTTTGGAAATGTTGCTTTTTTATTTTTTAAATAAAATTTTAAATAGAAATGCTTAGTGTAAGATTGAATTTTATTCAAAAATAAACAATTATTAACTGATTATGCACAGTGTTTGCACATTCAAAAAATTGTAATTAAAAATTTGTCATGCAAAATTAAATGAAGCTTTATTTATGGCATTGTTTAGCTAAACATAAAAAAACTAGTACCCGACCTAATGTGTCAACAGTTAAACATGTTTTTAAAACTTTGTGTAATAAGTTCAAAGTTCATTGATGAGCTTTAAAGCCTTACATTTTATTATTGCTGGTTTATTTTCAAGGTGAAGTAGTCTTTACAATAGCGCTTCTATTAAAAAAGTATTAAAACTTTAGTGATGTGGAAGTTATTTTGGTTTATGTTTAGCTGTCTTATAGTTGTACAAGGTTAGTACTAATTCCATCCTGGAACTTTCTACAAGAATTGAAATTTATCACTTTAAAATAAATGTTCTGTTCGTATTTAAAAGATTTAGTATAAACTCCGTATTTAAAAAGCAAATAAATTTATTGAAATTAATTAAAGTTTCAATTTTAGTAGAAAAATATATATACTAACATACTTTACTTTATAGAATCTAAGGCAGTTAGTTTCGATTTTACTGGAGCTTGCGATCGTAAGTTTTCTTTTAAATATTTTTATAAGAAACTAGATATCTTAATGAATCTAAATCGAGTCATTACTCTTTAATCTTTGATATCTTCCAAACAAATAGTCACTAAGTAATTTGAACATTTTATAAAAATTATAATTTCTTGTTAGAATATATTTGCTTTATTACACTAGTTCACAATTGATTCTTTGATATTTTTCAATTATTTTATTCTAATTTTATTCATTATAATTATTTTTTTTTTGATTATTGTATCCTGCTGATAATTTTTGCTGACTCAACTAATAACCAATCATTATTCTAAACTTCTCTTTTTATTTTGAGCAACATTTAAAGTCTGCTAAACATAACTGTTTAAGTAGTAAAATATTAAATCAATATTTAAAAATTTGTTTGATTTGTTTTTTTCAAAATATATGATTTCCTAAAACATTTTGAATTTGTAACTTTCTATAAGAACTCGTCTGCGTTTAAAAGTACTTTAACCCTTACTGATAACCAATATTGTTACATGAAATCAAAACAAGTGATTTTCAAGGTAAAGGATCAAATCGAAACTGTTTTTACTATATTTTATTTAATAACATTTCGGTTACATTGTTTTTTTAACCAATTAGATAATCATGATAATTTGTAAAAATTGTATTTAGTAGTTTTTTGAATCATAAAAATATTTAAATTGTAAGATTAGTATAAACTTTTAAATGTATTTTAATTAGTAGCATTGTAAGTACTCGTCTGGTAGTGAAGTAAAAAATCGACTTATAATACAACTGAGTTCAGTTTAAACATCTGACAAAAGGCTTACTGAAGATTGAATTCTTAAATATATAAAAACTTCTCTAACAACAACGTCTATAAAAACTTATATATGTTTTACATACAAACCTTTCTTTTCGTACTAAAACAATATCTTGTAGAATTTTAAATCTTTAAATTAAAGCATTTTGTTTTATTATAAAACACATTTTAGATTCAATTTTGATATTAGTTTAAAATTGTAATTAAAAATTATTTGTTTTTTTATTCTCTTTACTAAATATCTCATGATAGCTTAGCAAAGCAATAATAATAATTTGTTGTTAATGATTATTAAATGAAAATTAAAACTTTCAAGATTTCTGTTTTTAAGTAGCTAGTTTAAGTATTTTTATAAGCATCCTTCTATTAAAAATCTACACTTTACTGTTTCACTTAAGAGCTTTTTAAATTTTACTGTATTTGGTAATTTCAGAGAATCAAATTTTTGGGCCAGGCCGAACTTACACATATAATTATGAAGGTGTTGCTGAAGTTGGAACGCCTCTTATGCCAAGTGTGATTAAAATCAAGTAGATAAGATTTTCTGAGTTATGAAAAACAAAATAGATTTATTATTGGATTTCCTGAAAACTTATCAACAGTTATTTTTTCACAACTTAACATTTCAACTATTAGATGTAATCGTGTGGAGGTGTCAATATATCGAAGTTGTTCTGCACGAATGCATCTGTTTGAGTGCTCCGTAAGTGAAAGGGAGAATCCAGAAGGACCTTTCCAGGTTTCAAATAAGCAAAGAAAGTTTGTTAATCGGCTGCAGCGTTCTTCATTATATTTCCATTTCAACAACGCAGAGGTTTGAATTTTGTTAAACAAATTGTTGTTTAGTGTGTTTAGCTCTTTCTTTACTAACAACTGTGAACGCTTTTTTAGGTGTTTGCAGTTTTACACCATAAAAATGAACAACAAGATACATTAAACATCAAGAAAGCTATATTTTCTCATTTGATGGTTCAGATGGGCGAAAACGACAATTATGTAAATTAATTTTAATTCTTATAATCAATTTAGATTTTATTGTTCCATTAAAAGTTTAAGATAAATTTGCTGCATGTTACTAAGAAAAGAAAACATGTTATTATCTATTATTTTATTTTCTTATATTTTGAAAACTAAATTTAACGAAAAAATTAGAATAGAACCTTCCATGATGTCATTCACATCAACTTCTCTTCTGTTATGAAAATAAAATAATTTTCCGTTTTAGCAAGTATTTATTTTTTGTACAGTTTGTAATAGATATAATGTATTTATTTTAAAGGTTGTTACGGCATCAACCAGTGGAAGAACAATCAGAAGAAGAGTTATCGAATCTGACAGAAATGAAAACTCAGCTAGCATTAAAACAGATTATTTAAGAAATGGCCATTCAGAAGGCACCCGATTCAGACTGCCTAATATTGAATTAATAAATCAGCTTAAAAACATTACTTTAGGATACAAGAAAGTGGTTAGAAAAATAATTATTCAGCAAATATTAATAATGTTAATTTTTTGATTTGTTTAGTACGAGTTCGCAGCCCGAAAAATGCTTACAAGGTTTTCATTTTCTTCTGAAAATTGCACATACATATTTCAAGAAAGAACCCTTCAAGGTTTAGTCTGTGAAGAATATTATAACGACTTTATACAAACCTTTTTCTATAGAAACGAACTTCTTGTAAGTTTAATTCAAATATTGATAAATAATTTTTTTTAGTTATCGAACGTTTTGAGTTATTATTATAAAGATGATTATGTAGTCATCTTTAAATATAGCAAGCTGTAGTTGAAGTATTTAATTGTATCAAGTAGCAAATTAATTTTATAGTAAAATTTTATCTATGATTGTGTTTGTAGGAAAATATGATTCAGAAAACTTCTGTTTCTTTAACTCTACAAACAAACGAGAGAAGTAACAAAAAACAAAGATCCTCTTCACGTAAGCAAATTTTGCTAAAATTGACACCAAAGTGTTTACAACTTGTAATGTTTATAAGATATTTATTTTAAAATCATCTGCAGAAAAGCATATACAAAAAGAGTAGGATGTATAATACAAAGAAGATCATCATGATACTTATTATCAACTTTTGTTTTTAGGCGAACGAATTATGGTTGGGCGAAACTTTATAAGTGATTCGTTGATTTATTCATCAAAAATGCTTACAAATGAAAAGAACTCACTGATGACTGCAAATTTCGATCCAGCAGTTGCTGTTGAAGCTGCTCTTTCAGATCAGTTACCAGGATCAACTCCTATTTATAGCCGTATTGAGCACTGGGTTGTGCAACAAGATGCTTCATCTTTGGAGGATGCCTGGACTTCAATAGAACATCGCTTGAGCCTACAGCAGCTCGAAAATGCAAAGTAATTTGTTTTACAAGCAGATATCCTAAATTTGATATTAGCTTTCAGCTATTTTTAATCAATCTTAATTTTGTAATTTTATTTAAAGAAAGCTGTGGATAGATATGTTATTAAGTTGTAGCAGTCAGAAGTGGTGTCAAGATGATGACGATTGTATAAAGCGCTTTGATTGTCAGACAGCCTTAGCAAGAATTTATGAAACTTCATTTGCAAACGACAGATCTTATATTATGAGTAAAGTTTCTGAAATTGCACATCCAACTATCAGAATGCTATCAACATTACTGTGGGTAGGTTCAATTTAATCAGAAAGTTAAATAAGTTTAATTGCCTTAATTAATTGTTGCAATAACTTTAACTTAAGGTTTTTATCTCAAACCCAACTTTTTAGAGGACTCCTAAGTCTCAGCAGAATGCAGATTGGATGATAGCAACATCAGTACTGATAACTAACCATATGAGGTCGGATCTTGTCAAGACATCCATGAATATTGTTTCACGTGCAGCTAATAATATTTTTGACACTATAGAAGAGCTGTTTCAACAATCGTCCTATAGTATGTAGATTATTATAACTGAAATTTAAATCATAGTAAATAAAACTGTAAATGTCTCAGATGATGAAGATCTTGCTGAGATTGAAGCAGCTTTTATATCAATGTCATTTTTGTATGCAAACCATACTGATAGAGCAAGACAGGTTCTTTCTTTGTTCTGGGAAAACGTTTATCTTCAAAACCTTAAAGATAAAGATGTGATGATAGCATTTATAAGATCAGTTGCAAGAAGCAACTTAATGAAAATACCTTCAGTAAGAATTTTACTTCGATATTAGGTATTATAACGGTTGGGTAAAAAAATGTGGTTAATAAATCTTACTTGATTCAAAAATTAAAAGTTATATTTTGTAGGAACGATCAAGAATACTATCACTAATCCATGATGAGACACAATCATACCATGTCAGATTAACAAGTTTCTTAGAAATGATTGTCGGTCATCTTACAGAGGAAGAAGTCGCTCAGATAGTGCTTTTAGCTGAAAGTATGATCTCACTTTAAAAGTGCTAAAAATTGTTTTCAGCCTTTAGTAAAATATAAATAAAAAATTCTTGTTTTTATTCAATCAAATTGTTTTGATAAAAATCTATCCACATTATTTTTGATGGGTTGTTCTGATAAAACTAAATATTTTTACATATGTTTGTTTCCATTGCATCACTTCTTGAATATATTTTCATTAAGTTCTTGGAAGTATTCTACATTTAAATAATTTCAGATCAAGGAACTCTTACGGACTACATGAGAAATTTTATGAAAGCTCAACTATCTCTACATAGTGTTGGAAAAAGTCTTTTAGCACCAGAGTAAATAGTTTTTTATAAAACTTTTGCAAGAGCTAAAAATTTAACTTTTCTACTTATCTTGAATATTCTCAAAAATTTGAGAATGAAAAATTTTAATCCCAAATCGAAGTTTAAGAATTGATAACTTTTTATCATTTTTTGTTGTGAAATAATTTACATTTTTCTTAAATTGTTTTCAGCACTTTAAACCTTTTAAGCCAATCTTATCAAGTGGATGAAATAAAACGGGTAAAATATAATGAAAATTTTGATCTTGAGCTATTTGGAATCAATGATCAACTTAGTATCTCCCTTATTTCGTATTATTCCTCAAATTTCATGGATCCTCAAGTGATTGGAGTACATTTTGAGTTTGTGAAGGTATTTACAATCGTTGTTACAATAGTTTTTTTCGTGCTAGTAAAATTATTCAACCTAATAAACTTATATTATTAGTAAACATTTATAACTTTAGGCATTAGTCAATACTTAGACTACTCTTACTAAATAGATGTGTTTCATTTTCCTAATTTAAACAATAATTTCAAATTTTTGATCGCTTTTAATCATGTTTTAGCAGTAAAATCGTTATAAGCTGAAATCTGATATGATAATCTATAAAGATTATTTTGATATTTGACAAAATTAAAAATACTTGATGTTACAGAGTAAGTTGAAGCTGTTTGATATGGAAGTTCAGCTAGGAGGGATACGAGCATATATGGACAACATTTTTGCTCATCAAAATGTTTTTCCAAAGGATGCTTTTAAACAATTTATGTCGGCTTCAAGTATGAATTGGATAAAATCCTGGCTTGCAGGAAACCCAGCCCTAAGTGAGAGTATGAAAAAAAGAATAACTTCTGTGAAAAATCAAGTAAAGAGTATTTTTATATCTTAGTAAATATCATTAAAATATATAATTCCGTAAATTTTCTTGAGATAAAACTTAAAACACTTTTTTTAATTCAGTTAAACTTTTTCCAAATGTTGAATGATTTATCGAGTCCAAAATTTTATTCAATAAAATTATTTGGTGAAAAGGTAGAACTTAGTTCATTGCCAAAGCTTACATCTGGTCAAGTGTTTCAAGTAAGAATTATATATTGAATAGTTTTGGTTATAAAATAATTTCAGAAAAATATTTTATATTTCTTAAAAACTGCTTATGAATTGTAAGTGTTATTTTTCAGTTGTTAAAAAATTTAGAAAGTGGATTAAAGTTTGAAAAAAGTTTTTATTGTATACCACTGATGATGCGTAGCAGCATGTTCACTTCGATTGGAGTTCCTTTTGTGACTAACATCGATATAACTGCTGTTATAAAACCAAAAATCCAGTCAGTTTTCGAAATGACAAAATTGTATTTTAGTGGATTTTCAAAAGTTGATTTAAAAATGCTTTTAGAGTGAGTCATCGAGTTTTTAGATTATTTCTAAAGTTGTTACAAAATCTGATAAATATTTTTCATAGCAAAGATTGTCGAAACTTTTTTTGGCAGATCTATCTTGACAGTGACGTACGGAAAGTCTATGAATCTTTTTAGAGATGTGTCTGCTGCAAAAGAAGTAACTTTAGGTATACAAGGCGCAGTACAAACAAGTCTTAAGTTAAGAACTACTCCAAGCTCCTTGATTGCTTCTGGTCAATTTGGAGGCAGCAAGACGTTTGTTGCAAAGTAAAATAGTTAACTCTGCCTTGCAGTTTACTTCTTTAAGAAAATTTCTAAAATTATATATTTTAGAGCCATAGAGCTGAGTAAACCATGGTCTACAGCAACCGGGTTTGCAAATCCAGGATATTTTTGTAAAGAGGTACCCAACGATTTTTGGTTAAATCATTTAAAATAGATACTTTTATAGTTTTGATCTAAGTTTTGTAAGATTTCAAGAGTATTTTTACAAGTTATCAAACTGTTTTAACAGTGTGGGAACTGTGTCAAAGATTCATTATATCAAAAAAGAAATTGGAATTCATGTCTACCTCTTGATGCTTTAAAATTCGATTTAAGTTTGAATAAAGGAGTCTTTTCTTTACTTGATAGTGCTTTAGGAAATGGCTTCTCTGTAGAAGTAAGTATAAAAAATGTTTTGCCTTCTTTGAAAGTACTGAAATATAAATAAGTTTAATAAATTAATTTAATACTCTGTTTAGATTAGTTTGAACTTTTTTGAGCGAAAATATTTATAGTTTAATAAAACGTCTTTAGATCTTCACAAATAATCTGATGTTTACAATTTCAGATTAATTTGAAGTACCCTTACCAAGAAGATTTTAATTTATTCATTGTAGCAGCCCAAAATATCTTAAATTCAAACATCGAAATTAAAAGTAGTATCAACCATAATGCACCAGTAACGTTAAGAGTTGCAAAAGAAATAATCATAAATGAAGAAGCTTCTTTAGTAATTGACAAACTCTCTATAAGTTGTGAACTTTTTACCATGATGACAAGTCTTGCTACAGTTAACTTTACTATGAAAAAAAATGACTCGGAAACAGCTTTACAGGTTGGTTTTGGTGAAACTTGACAACAACCACCAAAGTCATTTTATATCTTAACTTTCTTTAGTATGACATCATCAGCACGGTCGAGACTTCATTTGGTACAATTCTTTATAGCCTTGAAGGGATATACCGACAAGCACCAGATGATAATTTTAGCTTGATGTTACAGGTAATAATTGTAATTTGAGTACTAATTTTGTTGAATAATTTAAGACAAAATTGATCAGAATGATTCTATTTTATAAATAGTTTGCTTAATGGTATTTACTCTTTCATTTTAAAACCTTCTGTAGAAATAAATTAAAGCTTAACTCTTATTGCAAAGTTGATAATCTTTAAACGTGTTTTTTTATGCAGGCTGAGTCCATTGATGCATTAACAAGTTTTATTTACAAAACAGAAAACTTTACTTTTGAAGGAATTCCGGGAAAAAATTTAACTTTAAGCTTAACTTCGACAAGAAAACGTGTTAGGAGACCAACTCCAACAGAAATAACATTCTTTTTTACAAGGTATGTTAAGGATAAGAATTAATCTACAAAGTCAGTTTAGTTAGTTGACATTAGTTAATATCCTCGATGGTAAATATTTTTTGAAATCTTTTCTATCGTTTTTAAAAGCTTTTTTTTATGAGGAATATCAAAATATTTTTTTTTATTTCACTTAAAAGTTAGATTTTAAAATCAATTAACTAGAATAGAGCTGTCTATTCATAGAGTAAACTCTGCGGACTATGATCGGTATTATAAGATCATTCACTTGAGCATATCAGAACCAGCTTGGTTTGAAGGTGCACCCTTTATTATTGATGGTAGAATGCAAATGGAACCTAATGCTGTCTCCGATACCTTACAACCCATTGAGTATAATTGGCATGCCACCATTTCATTATTTCCAATACTTCAAGGTAACTTGTTTTTGGAGGTTTTTAATCAATTTTATCTTTTTGATAAAAGCTTTTATGCCTTGAAACTTCTAAATGGATTTTGGTGGAGAATTGTAAAGTTTTAATTTTTGCAATCAACAAATTAATGAAGACTGTTAACAAAACTCACTAACTGGCTGCACTTTTGTTTATTAAAGGAGAGTTCAATGTTTCTTCAAGAAGTACTGATAGTGCTACTGTAGCTTTCAAGCTCTACTCTTTAAACCCATTCCAAAGTTTTAAACTTGATTATACTCAATTAAATGATGATTCCATTCGTAATCTGGTCATAAAAACTTTACGGGTACAACAAGTTGTTCATCTTACCTTCGGAGAAGCTCCAGAGAGTCTGGATGATTCTTCTACTTACGTGATAAGCACTAACCCTGATTGTAATCTATGTGTTGGCTTTTATATAACTAACTCCCCATATCTCAGTAACTTTAAGTTCTACAATAATGAAGGAACAGCTTCCATTAAGATTACAAGGTAAGATGTTTTATAAGTAATAAGGTTTTTCCAATATGACTTTTACTTTTAAAAATTGTTTAATTTAAACAAATTTCTTATTGGTTTTAAAATTTGCAAAAGTATTTTAATCATACAAGCAATTAAAATATTTTTGTTGATGATTTATTAACAGAAAAGATGACACTTGGGAATTTACATACTATAAAGATGATGGTCACTTGGAATTAAGTCCACTTTCAGATTTTATACTTAAACCATATGCAGACAATTTAAGAGAACAACAAGTTCGTTTTATTGGTAAGAATGACAGTAATTTCTGTTTTATTACGCCTAAACAACTAAACAAAAGATTTCATGTAATATTACTAATTATTTAATTGTTTTTAGACAGTCTCGTCACACAGCTGGCTACATATTTTACAAAACAAATACAAGAAATGAATTATGTGAGTTACCAGCTCAAAGTTCCTATGTTAACTAATAACTGTGCTGTCATTTCAACCATATTAGTAAAAACTGTTTCATTAAATTTTTTCTGAACCATCAAACCTGGTTTTAAGTATATTAACAGCTAGTCAAATTTGATAGCTAATCAATAATTATTGAAAAATCATCTTTGATTAGCTAATCTTGGCTAACATAATTGTGAAATACACAAAGTTTATTTATTTTGTGAACTTTTAAAGAGAATTTCTTGATTCTATTTAAGATGCAGGGAACTAGTGAAAGCAATATGAGAGAAATTTTACAAAGACTAAAAAATATCTTTGAGGTAAATTGTTTTGCAAATTTGATTTTTTTTATTTTTCAAAATAATCGAAATATGTTTTTGTAAAGCTTAAAAGCATAACTTACTTAAGAATTATTTTATAGAAAATATATCTTGTTGAGGATATGATAGCTGATAGAATGAGCAAACCAATATCAATCAAAGAAGTACAATCTGCTTATCAGTCATTGAAGTACCGTTTGGTTCAATTTAACTACCACATGACAAGCTTAATGCCGCGTGAGTTCTTATAAAATACCTTCTCTAACAAATTAACTTTTAAATAATTTAATGAAGCAGCTTTTATAATACGTTTTGAAGCAGATAAATGGATATCGAATTTAATAAAGTTAATGATAAGTTATTATAATAATCTGATTTAATAGATCAAGGGGCTGCTTTCGTGACTATGAGAAATGGTCAGTTTATTACTATGAATGGACAGTACCACAACATACCAAGAATCCCCCGTGAGTCTTGCTCATGGCTGGCTTCAACTGATATCACTGAAGGAGCACTTAATGTAATAATGAAAAGAGACTCAACCATTTACAGTAAATCTCACAATTTAAATCAACTTTTGTTAAAAAAATGTTACTCAAAAATTTATTAATTGTATTTAGTTGTATCAGTATTTCAAATAATCAAAATAGTTTGATGTGAAAATTTATCAAAACATTAAAACTTTATAGCGATTGGTGATGAAACTATAGAAATTATGATGGACGGGAGAGCTCGTTGGTCAGCGAATCAAGACTCTGAGCCGGCTCCAACCAACTTTCCTTTCTTTTTTAAGCTTGTCACATGTAGCAAGCCATCAGTGAATGTAATTGAGTGCAGAGGCTTGTTTTCACATGCTAGATTTGTCTACTACCCACAAACTGGAGTCACTACTATATATGGCGATGTTGGTCAACTCATTTGTCTTTTGTTTCATTTTTATCTGTAATCTTATCTGTAGATGCGGGGAGGTGCAACCGAGAATATTTTAGGCTCGATAGGATTTCCTTTCAACAAAACAGAAGTTCCTCAAAGACCTCTTCCGAATGGGGAAAACGCCGAAACTGAAGGACAATTTCTTAATGCTTATGAACTTTCCGAAGGCCCTGAATGCCTTTATAGTACAGAGGTTAGAAGCTTCTACTAAACTATTCATTGCAATGCTTGTCTTAAAATTCTTGTTTTAAAATTTTAGCAAGAAAGTAATGAGTTTTTGGGTTTGGATAACAACTCAGAGTTTTGCAACGATGCATTCCAACCCTTTTTGAAATTTGTAAAACAAGGGTCACTTTCTGTTGAAAAACTTAATTCATACATAAGTGCTTGCTCTTTAAGTGTTGAGACATATATTGACACTTGTCAATACACTGATATGTTGTCATTTAGCTTAAGAAAGCTTGGATTGTATTGTGAAAGCGATCCAAAATGCTGTAAGTGTTGGTTTTATTTGCATTATGTAATACAAGTACAATTAATAAAATATCTTTTTTTTTTATTAGAAAAGATAGTTTGAAATGATAAGTTATTATTATCTTTAATTTTTAGTAACATGTGGATCTATTGAACCAGTTGAAACTACAGCGGAAAAGTTCAATGTTCTTTTTATAGTATCACTAAGTCAAAATTCTGGATCAATGAATTCTGTACAAATAATAGAAAACATTATGGACTCGCTTGACCGAAAAATGAACGTAAATTAGGCTAATTGTATAAATTAAATGTTTTTCTAAATCACGTTTTATGTTTAGGCTGGAACTGATTTGACTTATTCAGTTATCATTTACGGAGGCATGTGCCACGCTTATCCACCCTATATGCTGACTTATAACTACCATGAAACAGCTTCAGACAAACAAACTGTCCTGCAGCGTCTGTCAACTTTGTTATTTAATGGGCCAGCTTTTAACGTGATGAGCTCTATTAAAGCTTTAAAGTTTGCATCAAAAGCTTTCCAAGATACTCATGAAGGAACAATTCGAAATATAATTCTTATAACTCCACAAGAAAATGATATAGTAAGATTTTAACCTGAATGAAATTTAGTCAAGTTTCTAAAGACGTTTTTTAAGAATGTATCTAATGATTGAAGTTTTAACAAATCTTTCAATCAACTTTCAAACTAAATTTTGTTATTCTCAAACACAGCAAGCTAATGCATATACTGAACTGAACTCAGAGCAATTTTTAAACACTTTCACTAAAATAAGTCTGATTTCAACCATGTCTCTACCTGATGAAACAGTTTATCCGGCAATTCAATTTTTCCAAACCACAGGAGGTTTGTAGACAAATTGTCAAAGATTCAAACTTTTATAATGTTTTTGATTAAAGGTGATTGTTATGAAACCACAGAAACAGGGCGATTAGTAAATGACATCAAAAGAAATATTGATGATATTTCTGGAGCCAGAATATCTTGCAGTTGCTTCATGTCAGACTTATCTACTGGCCAAATTACAGCTAATTGTAATCTGATTAATTGATTAGATTATACAAATTACTTTTACAAACCATATGAATAATTTCTGTCAAATTTATTCTTCTGTATTTTAATACAAAACAATATTACATAGCTTACATATGTCTGTTTGTGAATAAAAATTCTCTTTAAGAAAGTTTCAGAAGTAGAAATGAGATAAGATTAAGTGATGATAATAACCAAATGAAAAAAAATCTCAAACTTATATTTTAAGGTGGATAAATTTTGTTAAACTTACCCAACAATTTAACGATTAACTGTTTAAAAATCGCATTTTTAAACTAAATGTTAAACTTTTTTAATAGCTGCAAAACTTATTTTAATTGAAAAAAAAATGTTTAAAAAAACGACAGTTAAACATAAAAAAAAGATAAAAAACAGAAATAGAAAGAACAACTAGAATAAAAAGTAAGAACTAGAAATTAGATAATTGTTAAATTAGGAGGTTTTTACGTTTAAGCTTTTTTTACGCAGCTCTGGATTATGGTAAGGTGTGTTTACGCTACAAACTTTAATAAATCCAAAGATAAAAAATACAAAACCAACGAAAGACAAAGCAAGTACCCACCATTTAGAAACTAACCATTCCCGAAGATCTTTATGAAAACTAGGGTCTAACAAAGTTGATTTCAAAAGAGATATAGCACCGTCTGAATCGACTGGTCTGCATTTCGCAAAGATATCACAATATCCTTTGTAATTATCACACGGAGAACCAGGGTGTAAATATATTAAAGATGTATCTACTCTAGAAATATACTTGCGAAAACTTTTATGAGCAATACTTTTACAATTTTTAGTTCCTTTAACTTGACAACAAGTATGACAAAGTGTAGACCTGTTCCTACTAGATGTAGAGACTGAACATTCACAGCTTTCTAGTTCTGGACTTTGATTGCATTTTGTACCGTTACACACTCCATTTAAGCAAACCTTCGTGTTGTAATCACATGTAATAATAGAACTACTTTTTTTAGGTTCTCCCAAATTACATTTAGTCGTGGTACCATCACAAGTTGAATCTAAACTACATTCAGTTTCATGGCCGCAAAAATAACCTTTTGGTTGAGGTTTACAAGTAGAAGGATTACAACAAGCACTTTGAGATATACTACAAACTGCGTCTTTTTTTAATTTACATCTAAGAGATATTTCAGTAGAGTCAGCTGGAGTACAGCATCTATCCCCTAATGCTAAACACTGCTCTTCATAACCACAATCACAGTCTTCACCTTTATCAATTAACCCATTCCCACACACAGATTCATCAACAGCTATAAAACAAATATCTTTTCTTGCTTCTAATATTCTTGTAATATTCTCAATACTGCATGATGAAAACTTATCATTATTATACAATAACCCGGATGTTGCCTTAGGGTACATAATAAAGTTTCCTTCTTTCAATCCATTAGCAGGTACACATCCACTATGATCATGAAGCGCTCCTAAGCTATGTCCTAACTCATGTGCAAATGTCAAATGGGAAACAACACTTGGTACAATACTGCCATAATTTTTTAACGAAATAACCCCAGTATTAAGTGATTTATGTCTGCCACCGGAATATTTTCTATATTTATCACATATACCACCAGAGTCTTGATCAGCCACAAAGGCCAGACCCAACACACCTTGGGCAAAATCTCTAGTTGTAAAAGCATATGAAAGACAATAATCATCGTGATTTCTACTACTGCTCATCTCTAAGAACTTTTCAATGCCAATATTTTCATTACTAAAATCTTCGCCGCTTTCTTCTTTGGTTTTATTAATTCTCATTCTTTTTACCATAAAACCAACTCTAGGCAGGGATCCAAACGCAGTATTTCTATAAATCTCATTTACAGCGCTAACATGCTCTGCTACTGTACTAAGTATATAAGTAATGGGATTTTCTTCTTTAAACTCATTATAAATTACCCAATCACTCTCAATAAATAATAGGCAAGTATCTTTTGGTGTATTCAGTTCTCTTTTAAGGCGAGATTTTTCATAAGTTGGAGTTTTGTGATTAGAAATATTAAACTTATGAGATTCCTTAAAAAACTGTTTTTCTGTCCTACACGAACTACCGTAGTCTTTTGCAATAGTATCTTTAGCTTGATAAATCACTGAGTGCTTATGATTTTTTGAAACTGGAAAAGCTTCTAATTGCCGCTTAAAGAACATTTTTGCCTCGTCAATATAAAAATTTCCTTTAGTTGGATGATGTATAACACCTCTAAATATGCTATTAATAATGCTTCCGTGAACATTACTGCCTGGTAGTCCTTGTAAATAACCCTGATATATATGTGACAAGTCTGCGTTGGTTACAACTCCATTTTCATCTTCTAATTCAAAATTTTTATGAAAAGACTTCTTATCATGACTTAAATATATATCGAAAAAAGTTCCATGAGCTGTAAAATTGAGATTAATTGGATGGGCTGGTAGATTTTCATCTACTAGTGATCTTTTTAATCGCTCATGTTGATGAGAAAGTAAACTGATATCATAATTCAGTTCTTCAAAATAGGATATCTTTGGTTTAAAACAAATTATTTGCCCATGTAAAAGCCAAATAACTAAACAAAAGTAATATGTTTTTAACATATTTTGGAATAAACTGGAAAAACGTTTTGAGCCGTTAATCTGGATCCTCCGAATGACTAGATAATTGAAATAGTAGATTGAAAATTAACCTAAAAAAGTTATAATTCTTACTGACCATTTAATAACAAGTATTTATTACTTGATGCTAAAAATGACATAAATTACTAATAAAAAATGTATAAAGACTAGACAAAAAATTACTTTAACATATATTTAAATCTAAAATTTCTAGTATATTATTGTATAAAGGTTATAATAATAACTAATTATCATTCTCAGCAGTATTTTTATATAGATTATTTGCTTAAACTATACTTACGTCATGAAAAGTTAGTTTTATCGAACAAAGATTTCCTGAAGCATGTTAAACAGTAAGACTTTAAAAAAAGTAAATCTGACAGACGTAACGAAAGATCGCATTGCAATTATTACTTATCTTTCTAATGGGGGCACCATTTACTTGAATTTAGTAAAAAAATAATATTTATTACAAATAAGACAGACAAAAATTCAAAATATATAGTTTATAAAATTATTTCTTCATAATGCTTATTGAGATTTTATAAGAAAGAAACATAAAAGCAAAGAAAAAACCTTTTTATAAAAACGTTAAAAAGTCAGTTTACAGCAATGTATTTTATTTGACCCTATAGCAGCAAGCTTAAAAACAATATAATTCTTATTAAATAAATAAGTAACTAAAAATATTCATTTCGAAAGGATAACACAATCAGAAAAAATTTAATTAAAAATTAAAGCTATTAAAACAACTATTAGAAATTCAAATAAATAAAAATACTTTCACAGATCATACAACAATTTTTCATAAGTTAAAAATAATTTGAGAGTTATAACCTTTTAACATTAAGCTACAACAGCTTATTTTAATTTTAAGTTCTTAACATAATTGTTAGGAAAAAATAAAATTAGGTTGCTAAATCATTAAAAAAAAGTTTCTGTAACTTAAATAAGTAATAACTTTTAGCTTAGTAAAAATATGAAGTTCGTAAATAAATTCGTATAATGATATGTTGTCAACTGATAGCGTCTGTTGATACACGTATTGTTACCGAAAGTCATTTTGAATTATTTTTTAAATAGTACAAAAAGCATTAAACATTGTATTATTCGATTTGACATATCGATAAATTTCAATATTTTACTCACCATAATTATTGTGAAATTAGTATAATAAAACTTCTTAAGAACAAATTCCATTGAAAGTAAATAATTTTTTAATAAAACGCACTAATCTACGATTAGTTTTTTATTGAGTCAACTGTTTAATTGTTTAAAGTATAAATTATAAAATATACAATTTACATATGCTTAAACAATAACTGTCAGCATTATTATTTTTAATTAAAAATTAGAATAAAGTGAAACTCTGAGTTATTGATGCCATCACTTACATTAAGATTATAAAAAGCTAGTGTATTTTTTAAACTTTACAACTAATTTTAAATGTATTCTGCAAAAAATCACTGCCAAACGAAAACTAATATTTTAGCTCACAAAAATTATTCATCGAAGTATGTTTGTTAAAAATATTATCTTATTAATAAGCATACTGAAATTACGCCACTTCTATTCAATTATATCAATTTGTGACTTTGAAAAAGCATTCTAGATAAAAAAAAATCTTTATAATGATTTCTATTTCAAAAGTGTATAAATTTTTCTAAATTTTTGTTCAACTATTTCCCTTAGTAAAATTTCTCTTTTATTTTAACGTAACTTAAATTCGAATTGTTCATAATTAGAAGTTATGCAAAAACGATAAAAAAATTAATATAAATATCCTTTTAAAAAAATTCATCTTAGTGAAAAAATCAACAAGTAAAATATAAGTGGAAAAAAGATTAAAGTCTCAAATGATCATATACCAAATTATTAGGAGAAAGTGCTTAGACAAGGAAACCAATATTATTTTTGGGGTTGCAAAGAAATGAAGTTTGTTTCAAGAGACAGGTGTTTTTTCTAGTAAAGCTTAATTTATTAGAAATGACACAAATGTAGAAGTTAGTAAAACAAGTTACTAAAATAAATATTAAGAGTTGTTGGTCCTAAAAAAATCTGATTGAAATTTGTACTTAAAATCGCAAAGGTTAGTTTTTTGAACCAGACATAAACCATGATAAGAAATCTTATATCTAAATGTGATTGCTCTATTATACCATCGACATATTTTTGTAAAGTCAGAGATTGAAAATGGTTAGTTCTGAAAAAGTTCCGTAGCTCAGTAACTTTGCATCGTTGTTCGCAAACGTCGAAACAAGTAAATTGTACAAAGTAAGCCAGCAACTTGTAATGCAGCAGCACTAAATGCAATGATAAAGAGATAATAGAGAGTTTCACCACTATTTCCAAAGATCTTCATGGAACAACCCATCATCCCTTTAGGAGTTTGGCTTTTTTCAGTGCAAATAGGACAGGTTGAATTTACAGAACTTTCAAATATACTGCAACAACTTTTGGGTACAAAGTTAGTTCCGACCATAACCGCCGCTGAACATCCATTTTCAGTTAGGTTTTTATTCCAAGTTGTATTAAACCAATCATTAAAGTCTCTGTCTCCACAACATCCCAATTCAATTTGTCTACGATCCATAAGGGATCTATAAAAATTGTTATAGATTTTTTAATTATTGGTAATTTTATTATTTATGAAATGAGTTTCAGCGTAAAAAACATTTTCTGAAGCCTGACTGCAAGTAAGCTGATGAATAACAAGCACTTGAATAAATTTCAAAGTTATCACAAAAGATTTCTTGTTGTTTTGTACGGACAGTTTTGAATAAAATATTTGAGATGAGCAGCGGATTACATCATGTCTGCTAGCATAGTAGTTTTCTTGTTAAAGTTAAATTTAAATCTCAATGATAATCATTCATACTTTTCTGAGTGATCGAAGTTATAGTTTAGAAAAAATTTTCCAAACAAACTCTAGTATGTTTTCCGTTTTTAAAAAGTTATGTGACTGATGAACCATACAGCAATACAAAACAAAATCATTCATGCATGGCCATACTTGAATTAAAAAATTTATGAAAGTTTAAAGTTTACCTCAAGGTATTTTCTAAATATTTAAAGTATAAATCTTACCCAGGATAATAAGAGTCCATTTCTCTTTTTAGTCCTTGTGATAAAGCAATCTTTACGTCATCAATAAAAACTACAGCTAAAATACCTCCAATAATTTCAGTTATACAAACTACTCCAAGCAAAAGACAGTAACAATTGATAATACAGAGGTTGTCTGTAAATGATAGTAACCATAAGACTAGCGATTTTCGATGTATCACTCACCTTTGGTAGCTGAAATGAATCCAATCACTGCTGTCAGGAATATAAATAATCCTAAGGCAATCAGAAGAAATGGAGTCAACTGGGCTTTACTAAACGTTGTTCCTCCAAGTAATTCAATCCAGTGACTTAATTGCGTCTTTACAAAATTTTGTCAGTTGTTTTAACAGCAAAACAACTTTATTACTTATTCATACAAGCTACATAAACTTGAAATTTTTTATGATATTTTGTAAAATCTTACACTAGTCTTACCTTTGCATATATGCCTGCTCCTAAATAAAAAATTCCGCTCAAAATAAACAAAACAGTAAAAGTAATAACCAAAATTCTTGCTGTTTGAAGATTCTTATATGAGTTGGATGACTTTATTCTAGAAATCCGAGCCATCTTAGAAATAAATTTTTCTAAAAAACAATCGTGTCTAAAATTTAAGCTTTTAAGACTTAAACAAGAACTTATCAAATTAATGGCTACAATAAAGAAACAAAGAGATATAAATGAAACACTCTAGTACCACACCTAAATTTATTTTCTAACCTCTCTATAGCACTTCTAACGAGCAGCTAAAAAAGCTTTCTCTGCATCACAATAAAGAGATTTTTGTAAAATTCAGAACTCATTACGAATCTTAAAGGAGCTAATTTTTTCTAATTAAGCATAATCATTTTTAAAGCATACAAAAATATTAAAAGAAAAAAGAGTTTGTATGTATAAAAAATCAAAGAATAAAATGTTCTAAATGGCTTATCGAACTTTTAAACTCACAATTAGAACAACAATTGTCTTTTGAAAATTGGTTTATTTGAAAAAAAAATTATTTTTAGTATGTAAGTACAAACTAATAAAACTGGTTTTTAAAAATTAGACGTTTGTAGTTGCGTAAGTTAATAGATTGGAATTTTAAAATTAATACAAAACTATTATATATTTTACATTTAATTCTGTCATTTGTTTTATACTTCCTCAGTTTTAAATGCTTCAGTGGTCATTGTTCCAGTTGGTCATCTATGGAAAGTGTTCTCAACTAGTATTGTAGCAGTTAGTATTTAGTCTTGTATTTGCTGAGTAATTAGTTTTATAAAAGTCTTCTTAAGTAGTCTGTGGTTTAAAGTCTTAAAACTCTAAAGCAAACGTCTTAAATAAGATAACAGCACTAAGTTTTAGAAGATATATGTCCTCGGTGAAAGATACTTTAAGCTGTAAACTAGCTATTTACATTTCATATTTTTTTTACTATGTCTTTTTTTGTTAGCATTTATTAAATAAGATCAAAATTGTTGATATTTTACTATCTTACTATTACTGTAAAAAGCAGAGATTCTCAACCTTAGAGCTACATTTAAATATCAGAGGTAGTCAAAAGTTGCGACTGTTTGCAACAAAGGGTTCACACAAGGAAATTAGAAACAAGTACAGTGACGTACTAGTAACAAAATACCCACGCAAATAAAGTTTTTAAATTTCATGCAAATAAAACTTTAATATGAAAGTTGGTATTTTTAGAAAACTGATACTTTACTTAAAGCAGAGGGAACCTGCACAGAATATAGTTTGAAAAAGCTCTTTTAGATATTCGTCAGTTATTCAGCTACGGTATCGATTTCATTTTACTCTTTTACTTAAACATGTATGTCTACCAATTAGGCAAACAGTCTTCTGAACATTTGCCATCCAAAAATTCAACAAAATAACATCTTTAAACTTTTATTTCAAACCTAAGTGTACATCTTATTAAATCTTCTCTCATGGGACTAAAAATGGAATCTATTTCACCAACACAAAGTTTGAGATTGTTAAAAAATGTCTCTTAAGATTTATTTTTCAATAGACTTTTAGAAATTCTTATTATTATAATTAACAAGGCATGCTTTTCAAAATCGTAGTGTTTAATGGAAGCTAACTATGACATGTAAATCAACGCGCAGATAGTTAATCTTTTTCTTCAAAGAATTTTGTTTAAACTTTACAAGAAGTGAAAAAAAAATTTGTTCAATTTTTGAAACACTCATTAAAAGCCACATAATGCAACTTTTGATGTAAAACATAATACTTTTCAGTATGCTGTCAAAACAATATTTTGCTTAAGCTATATGTTACTCAATATTTTAGAACAATTATGTGCTAGTTTCACAAATGTAAAAAACATTAAATTGAAGTTGTTAAACTCTTTAAGTTTACGCATGTCTAAAAGCTAATGCTTAAGGCTGCTATAAAATGTATTTTTAGAAATAGCATGATTTTCAATAAAAAAAAATCTTCAGCACCTGAAACTTACAAGTATACTTTAGTTTTTCTATGAAACTGATATTTAAATAGAAACGTATATGCCTTTTGTTAAACGTTTAAACTATTTTTTAAGTTTTCGACAATAGTTTATTTTATGACTTTTCATCAAATATATAAAACTAAGTCACAAAACTCTAATTTTTTGAACAAATAGTTAAATTTGCTAGATGAAAGTTCAAAATTTTATTAACATTCTTGATAAATAATAAAACAGAACGCATGTTACAGTCTCAGAAAACAATTCTTCTAATCAACAAATTTACTTTTATTTGATTTTAGAATAAAATCTATTTAATTGCCCATAAAGTCCCGTATTTAACTTCACAAGTACGAAGCTTTTGTTTTTTTCCAATCGTAACTTTCAGTTTGGAGTTTTTCAAAGAGATCAATTCATAGCCTTTTCTATGGAAACATTTGTTCCAAATAAAAGCTCTTTTATCAGACCTAATCTCATCAGTTTTCATGTCGATTTCATCTGGATCTTTCCCGATTGAAGTCAGTTTGAGTGGTTTGTTTAAACCCTCAAATTCAACATACTGACGTTGGTCATTTTCTTGAATATAGAAAATAAAAATGTGTTTATTTCTATAGTATTTTACAAAGTAGCTAAAATGAGAAGGCATAAAATTTGCTTCTATATAAGTGCTGTCATTTTTCCAATATAAGCTTTTTTCTGAGTTATAAATTTGTATAGGATTTTTGCTTCTTAGAAATTCAGTTTCTCCAACAACTGGATTGATATTTTTTTCAATTTGAAAAAGATTTGGATCATTAAGTAGAGCTACAATTTGATGTTTGATCATTGTTTTGCCATCTGTACAAACTTCCTTTTTATCAGTTTTGGTTTTTTCTTTTACTGCTTCATTCATAATTAAAAAACTTCAGTTTGTTTCTACAAATCAAATTGATAAACAACTTAAAAATTGGAAGTAAAATTTATTTCATTTAATAGATATTCACAAATATATAAAATATACAAAACTGTGAGTATTTGAGTAGGCTAAGAAAGTTATAGTATTTATAGCTATTAAAAGCAAGAGGTAATATTTAGTCTGAACTATAAATAAACGATAAACTATTAAAAACTTGACTCACTTATTTGAAAGTTGTGAAAAATATTAAAAAGAGCTCCAACAGACTGCTATAAGATAAATTGAAATAAGGAGCTAAAGGTTTTTTTATTTATACTCAAACGTTTTTCTAAGTTATTATGTCAAACAGTTTTTCTAACAAATATTTGACATCATCTGAACAAGTTATTTTGCCGGAAATTTGATTGGAGAATTATCATTATAATCGAATTTCTCCCTAAGTTCATTCAAAAGTACATGAAACGTTTTAAATGATTACTTTAAATTATTAAACATTCAGCTTAAAAGTATTTATTTGTTAATCCAATTACTTTTCTACTTTTTTGCAATATCAAATATAGAATTTAAATCAAAATTATCTAAAATATTGAAACTATTTTCGATCAATTTCTTCAAAATTCATTTAAAATTTTTTATAATATTTCTTCAAAAGTTTAGTAATCATTAAGACTGGATTAACCCCTTAAATTAGACAAGTTACTGGTATCTTTTACTGGAAAATAATTAGATATAATTAGACTATAAACAGAAGTATCCATAAAATTAAAAAATAAATTTTGAATAAAGTTAATCAAAAGGTTTTATTAAAAACTAGCCGAACTTGAATAATGTTAAAACTACTTCCTTATGATCTTACTCATTATTTGAAAGACTAACCTGGAAATGACACACAGTCTTAACGAATAGTTCTCCTGATACTACAAAAGTTTAGCAGTTTATGTAGTTTATTACTTTGATGACATCGAGAATATTGTAATAATGTTTCACAGTAACATCACAATCTCTACTTTAAAAGTGACAGGAAAACAAACTGATGGTTTCATTACAATCGTAAATTTGTTTAAAGAAAATAGAATAATCAAGAATTAAGTGAAAGTGCAAAAAGAAGAAAAGAACCGTAAAAGAAGAATTCAGGTAGAAAAGGAAAAGTTTTTCTTTTATTTGAAATTCTATCTTCTTGTCGAAAATACTAACAACCGCGCTATAAGGTTACATATCTAGCATAAAAATTAACTTTTACTATATAAGTATCACTACTTTGTGTTCGCTTCGGGAGAAGTAAAGGCTATAGGAGTAAACTCAGAGAAAAAACCTGCAACCCATGGGTCTTAAATTATTTTTCCTATATCTATTGGGCGGTGTCACCAGTCGAAGCTAATTTAGATATAACTCAGCCCACGGTATGAATCAAACACCACACGAAGGCAGTAAGACATTATGGCTTTCAACTTTGTTCCGTTTACTGCTTCTGCCCACGAAACTCAATCAAAAAGGATAGAGATTCTACGAAAAAGTATTCTAATTTAATACTAAATACTCAGAAGAATACTTCTGTACTTGGATATGTATACCACAGTCAATTAACTGATAATACTTACTGCACAACTAATTATCAGTGAGCAAAACCAACCTCAAAGTACAAATCACTTTGTCAAAGCTTTTGGGATATTTCGTACGAGTTGTGATGCCTATAATAGATTTAATAACTAGTAGATATAAATATTTGTACAGCAAAAATGATAATCAATTATTAGTATGAATATTCAGTTATCAATAGTTTTATTGTACTTGTAGAATTTCTCTTAAATTTAAAGAATTTGCAGTTTTCGAGCTCCAAAAATACTAAAACTTAAACTAAATACTTAAACACTATATCATTGTAATGTTAAAGTATGTCACTAAATTAGAAAAAAATGTAGTTCTACTTTAATAAACCATTAGTAAGCAAATAAAATGAAAAGTTAAACATATTTAAAAATTAACATTTGAAGTTCTTTCATGATTCGTATAGAGTCAAAAAAACTGAGATAAGACGTATTTCAGCTCAAGAATACGATCACAAAAGTTGGATGTAGAAGAGGATTTTTTCAGTAACCGTGTAAATAACATTCTTTAATTATTTTGTTTAACTTTTAGTCTTTAAATCAAAACTATAAGTATTTTTATAATTTCGTTTTTTCTTTAATTTCCATTTAATGATTGCTTTTACATCTTTAGACAAAGAATCATAGATTATTTTTGATTTTCTTTTCATTACAGAAATTCCAAGTAAGTCGCATTAAATAATTAGTATAAAGATATAAATTAAGACTTCAGCGACATGTTAATTAAATAGTTTTTTCAAGCACAACGCAAATATGTACTTTGTAATCTTTGTTTACTATGTTTTCTAGAAGGGTTTTTATTAACAGATAGGGAAAAATATAAAGCTGTTTATTCAAAATAATGTAAAACTTATAAGCAAACTAACTTTTTTAGTAATAGTTTTTTTTAGTTTTAAGAAGTAAGGTAAAATGATTCATTATAATTTTATTTTATGCCAATAACTTTATATGTGAACTACAAAATGACAAAACATTTAACTTGCTACAAAATTTGTTTATGTAATCAATTACTCGTTGCCATGGTTTCGCTTACGCAGTAAATTTCGTGACTAATTTTTCAAAGGCTGTGTTTTAACTATTGCTTGACATAAATAAAAAAGAAATGTTTATTTGTTGATAGATATACAAGTCATATCTAATTATTGTCATTATACTGTTATTATATCATTTATATAAGGCTGAATTATTTTTTTAAATATGTTAATTCTTCCATCATTTATCTATAAAAAGCATTTTTAGGATAGATTTACTTAGCTGGTTAAATAGTTGTATTTTAAAATTTGTTGAATTAAATTTGAAATTTAAATAATTATAATTTACAAGGCCCCCTAAAATATAAATCATATACTATGTTTATGGTAAAAATGGCGGTAAAACAAACTTTAATCGTTTATAAACAAATCATATATTTATGAGAATGTGTGCTATCGGGAGGTGCTTTCTTCAGGCACCGTCCTTCGCATGTATTGAAATAGATAAATAAAATATTCTAAGACACAAAATATTTACCCGATCAGATACTTTTTTATACGTTTTTTAATCTGATTTGTCTAAAACGATTTGATTACTTTTCAAAATTTTAAACTTTAATTAGTTATCAAACGACATTTTGAGAGCAAAAATTAATTGTAATTTTTAAGAGCAAAAATAAGCAAACAGTAAAACTAATAGTTTGATGTTGTCTGTATAACGTAGGTGAAAATGATTTAAACCTGTCACATATGTTAAGATGCTAACATCATTTTATTGTGGTAAAATCCTTGTCAATATCATTGTCACCTTTAATTGTTTCATTAATTCTAAAGAGAAATATATGCTTTGTTAAACCTAGCTTTATGCTTATATGCAGCTTTAGCTAAAATTGTATTCGAAATTTCTTTTACTCAGCTTTAAATTAAAACTTCAGATGATAATCTAAACTGGCTAGAAGAAGCCATCTGAAACTCAATTTATCGGGAGTTGAAATAAAAAAGATTTTATGGTTGCGATGAGCCTCCTTTTAGTCAAAACACTCCCGCAGATATGAAACACCTCAAATATTAAATTATTCTTTGAAGTAGTAGGTTTCAGGACTGCTAAATTATCAAGACAAAAAATTAATTTTATTAAAACAGCCTCATTGTTGAAGAAGTTTGTTTTTGTGGGTGGGTTTAGTTTCTCTTTCATCAGCTCACCAAATTCATGGCTGCTTATACGGAACTTTAAATCATAAGACTTGACAAAAAGTTAAAAAAAAACAATTCTCATCACTACTATATTTAAGAAATCATATCAGCTTTTCACTATTAAACAAGTAACTTTTATATCAAAAATCCAAATCCAAATTAGTCAAGTTTTCACTCGAAAAGGCAAAAAAAAGAATGCTCTGGATTTAGATTCAATAATTTTGTCACTACTTTCACCACATATGCTAATTAAAGTGCAAAAGTACGATAGTTGTATACAAATGTGAATAAAAAGTCTGGACTAGTAGACATTAAAGTGTATAAGCATAATTACATCAGGAACAAGTAATACAAAACACCTCATATTAGCGCAATTAAACTAAAATACAAGCTTATTATTGATATTTAGACATCTCGCTGTCATTTAACGAATCTAGTGGAATATTTGCATACTATATAATCTAGTGACAAAGTCATGTGTATGATTGTCAACACAGAAAATTTGGGTGCATTTGCTAGTGATTCACAACACAGTATTAATGTTAATAAAACCAATTTAAGCAATCAAAACTTCTTGAAAAAGTAGAATTCTATATTCATATAGAAACATAATTAAGGTTTGTTACTTATCTAGTACCAGAGTTGCTAGTAATAAGTTTGAAAAGAAACGAGTTAACCTTGGACGGATACTAATAATATTAAAAAAGAAACATTAAATATAACAAAACAAGTAACTGCGAAAAAATAGTTTAAGAATCAGTTTGACTGATGGGTAAACTGCTACAAAATATCATCATCATATTTAAATGAGGGAAACGCAATAGGATTTTCAAACTCAGTCTCATTCGGCTGCTGATAACTCTTCTGTCTGCGTCTGAAAATCAGTTTATTAGAAAGAAATGTCGACGATATTAATGATAGTATAAATAATTTAGATAAAATCATATTTACAGTATAACAAAGAAATTATCATCTTTTAAAATGATTAAAATGATTTTTAGCTAAAATATTAGATTCATCGGCAGGACTTAGAGAAAAGAAAACAAACCTTTTTTGTACACATCGAACTGAAATAATAATAATAAAAATTCCAGAAACACTAAACAAGATAGCTAAAAAGATGGAAGAAGCACCTAAAAATATATTTGATAAAAATAAATATGATTTAGAAGGTATCTTCAAGTCACGTCATACTTTTCTCAACAAGGACTTGAAATAACTTAAAACTAATTACCTAATAACAGCTTAAATCGATTGCATGATAATTCATCAATGTAGTGACTAAAAGTTTTGATTACGTTAGATATCTATGACATATCATACAACAACAATAGCTGTGTTTAAACAGTAAATAAAACGAATGTTTGCTTATATTCATAATAGAAAATAAATTAAACATTGGTTGAATAGGAACAACAGCAACATTTTGCAATATATCAGTTAGTTTTCTAACTGGGAAAAACATGAAACAAACATTTATTAGAACATATTAGCTAAAATTAAAAGATGATCTATTTTCATGTGAAACATATAATATAAAAAAACTTATTCGATAACAACTAATAAAATAATTTCATAAATTGTTCCCTAAAAACCAGGTCACTAATTACCATAGCTAAAATATATAGAAGATATAACAGAATATTTGAAAAGATTAATACCGATTTTTGAAAATCAATCGGAAGTTTATATTATATATAAAAAGAAGAATTAGAATAGTAATATAATAAAACGGATTATCAAAGATAGTCTTCATGTTAAAACTTTACCATATCGACAATAAAAATCAATTTTGAAAACTTACTTAAAGAACCTTCATTTTCAACCGTATCAGGTACTACGGCGCCTAGAAAAGAATTATTTAAAACTCGATAATCAAGAAATAAATAACACTAAACAAACATAGTTTTAGTTGTAGAATTTATAAGTAGAAATATATAATGATAAAATATGAATAAAAAATGTATATATAAGCTAATGCCTACTAGGCAAAAATGATTACGACTATAAGGTTATAAATTAAAATCTCTATGAAAGTAGAGATAAGTATTTTAATATCATAACAAACTTTTTGCAGAAATTGTAGCTGGTTCAGAAGTTGTTGTAGCTGGTTCAGAAGTTGTTGTAGTTGGTTCAGAAGTTGTTGTAGCTGGTTCAGAAGTTGTTGCAGCTGGTTCAGAAGTTGTAGCTGGTTCAGAAGTTGTTGTAGCTGGTTCAGAAGTTGTAGCTGGTTCAGAAGTTGTTGCTGGTTCAGAAGTTGTAGTTGGTTCAGAAGTTGTTGTAGCTGGTTCAGAAGTTGTTGCAGCTGGTTCAGAAGTTGTTGCAGCTGGTTCAGAGGTTGTTGCAGCTGGTTCAGAGGTTGTTGCAGCTGGTTCAGAAGTTGTTGCAGCTGGTTCAGAAGTTGTAGTTGGTTCAGAAGTTGTTGCAGCTGGTTCAGAAGTTGTTGCAGCTGGTTCAGGGGTTGTTGCAGCTGGTTCAGAAGTTGTTGCAGCTGGTCCAGAAGCTGTTGTAGCTGGTTCAGAAGTTGTAGTTGGTTCAGAAGCTGTTGCAGCTGGTTCAGAAGCTGTTGCAGCTGGTTCAGAAGTTGTTGCAGCTGGTTCAGAGGTTGTTGCAGCTGGTTCAGAAGCTGTTGTAGCTGGTTCAGAAGTTGTTGCAGCTGGTTCAGAAGTTGTTGCAGCTGGTTCAGAGGTTGTTGCAGCTGGTTCAGAGGTTGTTGCAGTTGGTTCAGAGGTTGTTGCAGCTGGTTCAGAAGTTTTTGCAGCTGGTTCAGAAGCTGTTGTAGCTGGTTCAGAAGTTGTAGTTGGTTCAGAAGTTGTTGCAGCTGGTTCAGAAGCTGTTGTAGCTGGTTTAGAAGTTGTAGTTGGTTCAGAAGTTGTAGTTGGTTCAGAAGTTGTAGTTGGTTCAGAAGTTGTAGTTGGTTCAGAAGCTGTTGCAGCTGGTTCAGAGGTTGTAGTTGGTTCAGAAGTTGTTGTAGTTGGTTCAGAAGTTGTTGTAGCTGGTTCAGAAGTTGTAGCTGGTTCAGAAGTTGTAGCTGGTTCAGAAGTTGTAGTTGGTTCAGAAGTTGTTGTAGCTGGTTCAGAAGCTGTTGTAGCTGGTTCAGAAGTTGTTGCAGCTGGTTCAGAAGTTGTTGCAGCTGGTTCAGAAGTTGTAGCTGGTTCAGAAGTTGTAGTTGGTTCAGAAGTTGTTGTAGCTGGTTCAGAAGTTGTAGCTGGTTCAGAATTTATTATACTTGTTTTGTTTAACTTTATTAAAGTATTTTCTTCAGATGGTGTTGTTGAGATGCTACTTGAATTAAGAGGTTTTAGCATCTCAGTTAGTCCATTTTGAAAGGAAACTAAAAAAAGAAACATATTTATTAGAAAGGTTTATCACATATAAGATGTAATAAAACATGAAGTATATTACAATACTTAGTTAAAAGATAATTATAATAGCAATTTGCATAAATGTTTTTAAAAAACGCCAATTAATTTCATCTATAAACACTATTAGAACATAATATGGATTGTTTTCTGTATCACAAGAAATGATTTATAAAGTAATAATCTATTTTATAAAAAACAAAATCACAACATTCAAGTTTAAAATGATGAGTAAAATATAAAAACTTTCTAAATATCATAAAAGTAAAATAAAATTATAATTAACTCTGATAAATTCAAAAAAGGATAATTAACTGCTTTATTTACTACTTTGAAGATAAAACTGCCAATGAATGCATAAATACTTACTTAAAACCACAAATAAAGAAAGGAATAAGGAATACAATTTCATCATTTTTATATTTAAAAAATGCCAAATAGTGAATAAGAAAATTCTCTGAAAACTAAACCAAAGTTTTAAAAGATGCTCCTACAATTAAAATTAAATTTGGTTTACACCATAAATACATATCTTTTAGCTGTTAACTCCATGCATGTTCATCAGCATAAAAACAAATAATTGTTTTAAAATAAGTATCTACTTTTATATAGGATGATAACTTAAGAATAAATTAAAAATAAAATTATAAGCTATATAGATTATATTCAATAATGTTAAATTTTGAATCACTTTATGCACCAATAAAGACTATATTTACTAAATTTATATTTCAAAGTATGAAAAAATAAGATAATTATCAAATAAAAACAAATCACCTTTATCACAATTAAAACTTGTAATCTATCTTACTCACTATTACGTTTGTCAAAGTTGTTAAATTACAAAACAAAAAGTGAAATTGTAACAATGGTCAAAGTCTGCTTAGTTTTATTAACTTTAAAATTCTTTAAAAACAATCATCAAACGGTATTATTTTGATGCTGCTAACACAATATAAATTTTTTAATCAAAAATGTCAAAATAAATTAAAAGTAAAAAAGGAAGACTAATCAATTTGGATCATCTTAAAGATTCAGAGAGACATTAAAATTAACCATTTTATAAAAGGTGATAGTCTATGACTAAAATGTTGTAAACAACTTTTTTAAACCTAAAAGTAAATGATACAATCTCTTGTATTACATTAATAGAAGATGATAATTGATAGTAAAAAAATATAAACAAAATAGAATGGAATAAACTCATGCTTAAATTTTTGAAATATTTTTGAAACAACCAAATAACCAAATCATAATAAACAAAAACATTAAAAAACATTTTATGTAAACAATAATATAAAACAACGTAAAATTTCACTGGTATTTTGAATTTACTCAAAAAATAAACAAAAAAATAATTGAACAAGAAATTCAACAAAACTACGACAATATTACAATAAAAATATAAAATTATTATTTTTCACAATCTTTCAAAACTACAGTCTTGTAAGTAACAGCATGAATAGTATGACGTTGGTTTCAAATTACTTACAACCAGATACCAGCCAAAAATGGTTGTAATTAAAAAGGGTTTTGCAAATTAAAATTAAGGGTCAAAGCAGACTATGTAAAACAACATTTTTAGACAAAAAATTCATTAATATTTTGAGAAATAAAACAAATTTAACATTTACATAATTATTCAAACAATGGGCTAGTTACTATATTCAAAAATAAATGGCTCCTAAAGTTTAAGCTTTATCTCTGGTGTTACGTAAGCAAATTCTTTGGTCATTAAAATACACATTTGCAATTTTACAAAACACTTTACATAAAAAAACAATAATACTAAAAATACATTTTTTATAATCCAGAATACTTTTTCGAAATTTGTAGACAAGTTTGGTTATAAGTTCATGGTACCGATGCAATAGTGTTTGTTAGAAGCTCTGTTCATGGTTTTTAACCGCATAAGGCTTTATATTAAATAATAATGATAAAAACTAGAATAAAACTCTATAAAATGTTATGCTAAAATATAATCGATTATGCTAAAGCGTTTGATTCTACCCCACACAACAAACTATTTATAGTTTTACAGAAATTAAAAATCAACATCTTTATCTTAAAGTGGATAGCAGATTACTTATCAGGTAGAATCCAGCAAATTCGTGTAGAAAAGATTTTTATCGAATCCTAGTCAAGTCACTAGTGGAGTTCTTAAGGAGTTCTGTTTTGGGCACCCTTCTTTTTTTACTTTTCATTGAAGACTTTATCAGAAGACCTGTAACAGTAGATAGTGTAGATGATGTCAGTGAGTTTGTATATGCAGATGGCATTAAGCCATTATCTTGCAATCCCTTACAACTTCAAACAGCACTACACGTTGTATAAAACTGGTCTATGAACTGGCAATTCAGAATTCAGGCCGTACAGTCTGAACTGATAACCCAGTAAACCAGTAACACCTTTCTTAAACCAATATTCCATTATTGGATTTATTGTTTCACAAATATCTTCGGTCCTAGATCTTGGTATTACCCTATCATCTGACTTTAAATGACACTTTTATGTTTACAAAATCTTTGCAAAATCAATCAACCTTTTCTACTTTATTATAAAGACCTTTAGTTTTAAGGACCCATACTTCTTTAACAATCTTTTCAAATTGTACATTCGTCCAATTCCATAAAATTCTTAAAATATTAGTTCATTCTCTTTTGGTTTTTAACCTGAATAGTTAACTCATTTTAACGAATTTTGAAAGTATTTTATTTACAACAATTAGAAAATTGTATCTAAGACTGAAATATCTGAAAGTCACAATAAAAAAATTTGAGATTGTTAAATTATAATACTCATAAAAAACACTTTAAAGTTTTACATAAATTTCAAAGTTTATATTTTTTAATTGAAAACTGATATTTTAGCTTTATGATAAGCTTGAATAAAAGTATACTTTTAAAAATATTCCATCGAATTGTTGAAGTTTTGCTAAGATCAGTAAATGTTTAGTTTATCCTTTTCATCATATATCGATTTAGTTCAGTTTGAAATAATTTCTAACAATTTTCCACAAATTTTGTTATAGTGACTTTCTTAGATAAAGATAAATAATATTAAGAAACAAACAAAAAATAATCTTATACCAGTACCTTTCAAACTTGCATTTAGGCCAATTGTTTGTAGAATGATAGATAGAATACTTTTTTAAAACGCTAAATCCTCACCTTAAAAAGCTTGAGTCATATTTATCTTGGTTCTATTTATCAAAATAGTTGAACGAAAAATCGCTGATAAATAGTTGTTTCGACCATTTTTTACAATCACTTTATTCAACGATGAACGCTTTTAAGTTTGAGGATCTTTTTTAGTATATACTATCTACCATTATCGGTGTAACGTCTTTCTGACTTGAATTTTGACTCAATTTACAATGGAATCAAAATTTAAACATTGAAAATCTTCATAAATTAATGTTCTAAAAATTTTCTAACATCCAAGGAATAATAATTTCAAGTTTCTTAATAACAAAAATGAGGTAAATATAAAATCCGTAGATTAAATAATTCATTTGTGAAGGGATTAGGAGCAATTCTCGAACTTGATTATCAACTCAACCTCAAGTTGATTCAACATATAAACCTTTTAGTTGAAATCAATTAAGATCTAAGTTTTGAGGCTTTGAGATAAAATGTGCCAAGAAAAAAACTTTCACAACTTCTTTATAATGAATCACTTTTACAAGAATAACAGCTTTAATGTAAACCTAAAAGGTAATTTTTTGACAACTTAAGAATAATTTATAACTTAAAAAGATTACTCTTTTAAAGTTTTATCCCTAAACAACGGCTTTTATAATCCATTTAATATAATGTTTTACATCTACAAGGAGTTACGTGATAAAAACTGTTTCAAAAATTGCAAATTTCGAATTAAATTTATAAAGTAAGCATTTATTTTGAATTTTTATTTATCTTAAACCTTGCTGGGTTATTTTTGTTAGTAGGAGTTAAATACAGAATGATTATTCACTAAATGGTTGTTTCACGAAGGGAGTTTTTCATTTATCTTCGAAATAGAATCTGTATCTGCAAGTGAACAAGTCAGATGGAATCCTCAACGCTTCTGTTCATGACAGTTATTTAAAAAGAATCAACTAGTAAACAAATTTGAAGTCTAGGCCTTAAAGTGGTTTTAAATAGAAGATTTCTTTAATTAACTTGTTTTGTTTATTATTCAAGATGATCATATTGTATAAGTAAACAGTTCAAATGAATTTAATTTTGTGTTATGTCATGAATACTTACCAGTTGTCAGCTTAAACTTTCAAACTTTTTATCAATTGTAGAAAGAAACTAATATGTTTACTTCGTTAACTTATCAAGTAGTCAATCAAATTACAATTATTTTAAAACTATATTCTCATTAAAATAGGTAAATTATAATATTATCATAAAACTTATAATTAAAAACAAAAATATTTATCAAATTTTCTTCTTCTTTTTTATTGTTGTCTTACTATTTATTCTTTATCTTTTACAAATTCTTTGACGGTATATGGTTTTTTTATAAAAAGATTTCAATAAAACTAAACTTTGTTTACAAACACCATCAAATGTGCTTTAAATAAAATTCAGTTTTATATGATTTGTTAAAATCTACTGACTTAATTTTATTTTTTCTGTTTTAGAATTAATTAAACAACTTTTTTTTTTTCTCAAGCTATTTGGCTTAATTTTCTAGTATAAACGTCATCGTCGAAATTGAATGTAACATTTCGTCGATTCTAGCTATTATCTAGTTTGTAGATCTAAAGGCCAGTTAGTTATATAAATAAAAAATAAAAGTTTAACAAAAGTACTTAAAATAAACAGAGTACAATTATAATTAGTAAAAATAAAATAACGTTTTATAAAATGTTTACATTTTATGTAATTGGTGTATTTAAAGAGAAAACCTTTTTTTAATTTAATGACATAGTTAATAATTAGGAATTATTACTACCAAAACTCATCAATATGTGAAGATTTAGTTGATATGCTCTTTATTTAGTTTAAGATAAAATACTTATATTGATTGGTGCTTGTGACTGTAGGTAGTTTTTGAATCAAAGAAGTTAATTTTTTCTATTTTTTTCACAGAAGCAAAACAGTTTTAGCAGCTTAATATAATAAGTGAATACTCTTGAAAGTTTTATTTTGATTTAATTAAATTAATGATTAGTTTAATTAGTATTTCAGGTTTTTGTTTGTTATTAAATTCTAAATCTGTATTTATTTTATGATTTAGTTTACTTTTACAGCTGCATTAGTATCAGCAGAAAAATATCTAATTTGAAAAGTTATTCTACAATTTCTAGCTTAAAATGGAAAGTTTGTTTTATGTAGCATTAGCGACTTGCTTACTTGAATATAGTAAGTGCAATTAGAACTAATTTGAAAGGTTTCAAATTTTATAAATTTGTTACTGGTTATTAAATATACTAATTATTTACTTTGATTAACACAACATACTAATTTCCAAAACAATATTTAATGGTTATTTTTTAACTCTTAAGACAACTTAAAAATTTACAACTTAACAATATAAGATGCTGAAGCCATATTTTACCGACAGATAAAGCCTGCGGATTGATTGTTTTACAACAGGATGATAATACAACAATTTCACAAGAAGCTGAAGACTTTCAAGATTTTCATGAACTGAATTTGAAATCATCTAGATATTCAGGTGAGGTTTTTAACATTCCAGATTAATTCCGAAATTACAGTTCTGTTTTAATAAACTAAATATGACAAAAACTATAATAATACATTCAAACAAAATTCGGAGTTGATAAATACAAAGTTAAAAAGCAAATAACTGATAAGTTTTTTTGTTTTTGTTGATTTTTTTATCTTAGAAAAAAATTAATTAAAACTAGAATTAATTGAACCAACAATAAATTAACTTTATTATAAATGCAAAATGTATTGCAGTAGAGTTTTTCAATAGTTTAAAAAATATTTAAATTTTGTGTAAATTTTTGGCAAAAAGATTACAGAAAAATTTTTCTAATCGACAGTTTTTCGGTTATAATTTTGCAAAGAAAATAAAATATTCAAACTTTACTGTACAAAAATTTGAAGTTTTGTCTACATTTTTTATTCAAGTTTCATTAATTACGTCACAACACTAAAAATTAGTTTTAGATCCTGTATAAATTATTCATTTCATCTTAAAAAGTTGCGACTCGGTAAAATTGATTAACTAATGTTTTTTCATACTAAAATGTTTACCATTTTGTTTTTACAAAAATTCTTCTGCTAGATAAGACAAAAAGTATGTTTTTATTTTTTAAACCACTAAAGAATGGAAGATTTTATGATGTCTAGAACTTCACTTATTTTCAGCTGGATATATATTTGGAGTGTCTTTGCTACTTCCTTTAATCTGTTTCATAATCTTTTGTGTTTCTCGTGTCTGGAAACGGAGATCTTATCAAGATCATCTGAGAGGTCCAACAGATGGAAATGATTGTGAAGTTTTCCATAATCCTCTTCAATTTCCTAGAGCAGTTTACATAAATGATTTCATCTAAGCTAATTTTATCTATCACAATTTAGTTGAACCACTTAAAGGTGTTTTTAACACAATGGCCTGTTTTAACAAGGCTAAGTAAAATTTACAGTATTATTGTGAGTTTTTTGTAAAAAAATAAATTTATTGCTTAGGAAAGTAATATTTGCTAAAATCTTTTTTAAAGAATCATATATAGAAGATACAATCCTTATAGTTTGATAATTATTTATGAAATTTCATTATTTTATGATTACAATTTAATATTTTTGTTTATATGTAATAGTGCAGATAAGAAATAAAAAGGATTTTTTCAAGCCATCAAAATTATTTCTAATTTTGTATTTGAAATAGTTTTCTTAAAAATGTTGAAATTGTTCCATATTGATTGAGCAATTCAAAGTTACTTCTTAACGTAAAGCTATTTTATAAGTTAAATATTCAACTTTTTCAAATGAGTTACTTCAATAAGCATCCTGTAAAATTTATTTTTAGTCAAAAGCAAAAACTATTTAATGTAAATAAATAGCTTATTAAATAAAAAGTTTTATAATTTCTTCTAAAAGTTAGAACTTTTGGAATTTAAATGTTGTATGAAGTTTGAAGACGGCTAAAAATAAGCTAGCGGTTCTCAACCAAATTTGAGATCTAAAATTCGATCTGGGATTTTCTAAAAGTGCCTTCAAAAGAGTAACTATCCAACCAATAAAGCATCTTTTGAAGGTTTCTCAAGTAAATCTGAAAGTAGTGCAAAATTTTCGTACAGCCAAAAAATATTTTGTTTCATTTTAATAACGTTTTCAGTTTCGCAAAAAATAATCTAAATAAATAATAATAATACTAAATAAAAACAGAAATTTTTTTTTACAAAAGATTTTTTATTACTATACTCTATCTTTTTTCTTATCCATTAAGAAAGTACAATTTTTACAAACAGTAGTGTTGACTAGAAAAAAGCAAAAGTCTTACACACATATGAAACTTATTATATGGAAGAAAAATTAAAATTTGTACTTAATTAAACAACTTCAAAGTTTTTTTTTTAGTTTGTAGTCGATATCTTTGTTGCAACATCTACCTTCGAACTTCACCATCAAATACACATATTTATCAAAGAAGTGACGATGACTGCTCATAAATCCACCAACGTAGCCAAGAGTTAATCTTTAAATTACTTTAAAAGTATTCTATCCTCATTGCGAGAAAAGGACTCATACTTGAACAAAAAAGTTCATTTTGGTATTTCAATTAATAGGTTGATAAATGTTTTTTACTATATCACATTCCCATAGAATTTTGAATGTTACAAAATACCTCACTAAATATAAGCAATAGTTTTATAGTCGAAACATTAGCAGTAGTTAATCCGACTTTTATTAAAACTGATTAACAAGGGAAGTAAATTAAATTGCACAGTCACAATTATTACTGAGACTTGAGGCAAGAGATTATTCATTCAAAGCTCAGAACACTATCCTTTATTTCGAAGACATATTTAAAATTTTATTGATTTTTATATTTTGATTTTCTATTAAAAAGTAAACATGAAAAAAATAAAAATAAAATCGCTGATCACACTTTTATTATTTTTAATTAGGGATGTTATTTAATAATATTATCCATTTATATATTATTTTTTCCATATAAACATACTTTACACTTCGTTAAAGCATATGGGATAAGTCCCTTTGCTACTCATTCATTTTATAACTTCTACGTTTTAGAATTGAAGTCTTAAAAAATGAGTCCATTTATAGTTCATGTATAGTTTAGCAACACCATTTAAACATTGTTAAAAAGCCTGCATCCTTGATCTTAGTCTTGCACAGAGTACGCAATTTACTCTTTTTCTATTTTCTATATTTATTTAAAGTGTATTTAGAGTATATTTAAAGTGTGTGTCTGATATCCTCTTGTTGATTTTTATTATTATTTGAAATGTGCAGCAAACCATCAACTTCCATAAAAGTTTGTACAATTACCCTGTATCGACACCATACCCACAAAAATACGAAACTTATTGGATCGGCAACGTCTTCTCATTGGAGAATAACCGTTTGCCTAAAATTGTATTCCATGACAAACTCTAATCTGCCTGTAGAAATAGAGATACTCTAAAAAAGTGAAATTCTTTGCTAGGTTACAGCATTCTCAGTTGTCATATCTTGCAGTAGATAAAGTGAAATCATAGTACGCCTATATTTTTGTGGGCTGAACCAGAGTAAAAGCTGTAGATAAAACAAGAAAATGTAAAGAAAGATAAGAGCTGTACAGTCAGCCAGCAATCTCATTTATCATACGACTGTAAAAATGTAGCCAGGTGTATATTTCAAGCATTGGCGTAATTAGACACAAACTTGGTTTATCTTCTAACCTCAAAGCACTATTAATAATAATTTTTTAAGCTTAAAATCAATTTTATGATAAATTAAGTACTTTTAACTGTTAAAACTGAGAATAAAAATACTTAATCTGTTTCGGAAATAGTTATTGGTAATTCTCATAGAAGTAATTTAGGAAAAAAATGATTCAAGATTTGCTGTACAATAAGTTAAATAATAATTTTTTTTGTAAAATTTAATTAAAAAAGTTTTCACTGAAGTTATACGATTTGTTTATTGGTTACAAATACCGATTTACAAATAATTTAAAGGAAATAGGGCAAAGTAAGAAGTTTATTTATAATTTATTATTTGTAGTAATCATAATTATTATTTTTTGACGACTTAAAGTTCCGAAAGCTTATTTTATTTTGAATTTTGGGTATATTTTAGCAAACTTAATTTAAATTAAGATTTGACTACTTTTTTTAACTTTTTTTACGTTTTTTAGTATCACATCTTAATTGTATGGTAAAGCATTTTATATTTTATCATGACTCTACTATATTAACCTTAAGATAAAATTTTAATAAAATTAAATTAATCTATCAGTAAAAATTACTTCAAATATATTTACTTGCTTTCACTATTCAAATATCTCTTTTGTACTAAATATTGTCAACCGAAGTTTATAGTTTTAAAAGAATTAAAAGGGTTTTTACCACTAGTAGAAACTCGATGCAGCCTTGGAAACTTTTCTAAATAAACAATTTCTCATTTCTTATCCATAAATTAAGAGCTATAGATATTCTATATTTTTTAGAATAATTTTAAATAAAACAATGATTACTTTTTAAAATTATTAATTTTTTACAAACTAAATACATTTTCAGTTTTTTAGATAATTTTGTATAAAATAACTTCTGTTTAAAAAATGATTTTATATAAATTAATCTTATCTTAGATTTAAATCTTTAAGTTTAAGTTATTTCTATTCATTTTCAAGTATATAAAATTTTAATATTGAAAATTTTAACAAAACATTTCTTCAGAACATGTCTCCAAAAGTACCTTTATTAAATGAATATAAAAAAGAGTTTGTTATTAGACGACTTCCTGAAACACTCTTTGGAGGTTTAAAGTTAAGATTTTCCTACGAAGTTCCATTTTATGTTTATTTTTTGCAAATTTTATTATGGGCTTCTCCTTTATTAGTCTGCACTGTTATGACTTTATTGATAGAAATTGTGAATTTTTCAATTGTTCTTTCAAGTGTCTTATGTGGATCTTTTATATTTCTATATATCTTATCTCTTCAAGTGAGTATTTATTGAAATTTAAAGAATTTTACAGTAATGAAGTTTTCCTTCTAAACATGTTATATGTAAAGTTAACTTTTAAAAATGTTATCAATTTTGCTTACGTATTTTTTTGAATATTACAACAAATAATCTCATAAGTGAGAAAATAAACAATTTTATCATTTAACGAAATATAATATTCTGATGAAACGTCTAATGAAACTATAATTTATAAAAAATAAGTATATAAAAGTTGTAATTATTAATATTTTAACTTTTTAGATTTATCATCTGATACATTGTAGAGGAAGAAGAAGAATAGATACTGAAGAAGACATTGAAGAAGATCCACAGTTAACAAATTTTGAGCAAATTCTACAGGAAGATGATAAAGTGATTTTCACATCTTGCTGCTCTTATTCAACTTATCATTTTGTGAATCCTCCCAAAAAGTTTGTTTTGAAATTTTTTACTTTTTAATAATATTTCATATTTGACAAAACTTCTTGTAAATCTAGTTTTCTTTTTTGTATATTCTTTTAATTATTCTACTTATCTGGCAGTACAATAATAACTAACTTGAAACTAACAACCCCAGTCTAAACATTTCAAGCAAGATTCCAACTTTAGTTTAAATTTTCCTCTTCTATTTTGCAATAATTTTTTAGATAATAGTGAAATGTAGAAATAATAACTTTTTACTTCAAAAAATTAAGATTATCTGGTTAAGAAATGATATAAAACTTAGATTTTTAATAGTAACCTATTGACTCTAAAAGCATCTAAAAATTTGAAAAGCTCTTCAGCCACCGATACTGAGATTTTATTTTGTGTATACAAATCTTGTATTTTGTGTCTGAAGGTGCTGATACATTGATACTAATACTCTTAGAAAATTCACTAACTTTACTTGGACATTATATTTAATTCGACTTATTTTATGCTTTTTGCAGATATATCTTCAATATGTTTCTTCATTCTATAATTTCTGGTTTGTTTTATGGATTGGCACTGTGGTATTTACTACCATCAAATTTCCAAGCCTTATATAACAACCAAGTTGCTGTCACTATAGTTTTGGTCACTTTTTCTTGGCTAACGGTAATCATCGGGCAATTTTCACTCACTATAGGAGGAAGCAGACCTGTTGAAACGGCAGCCTACAAATTGGTTGATACTTATGAGCTACAGTCTTTATCTCGAGTCCTACATGCAAGCATTTTCTTTATCTTTCATATACTTCAAATGTAATTTTCTATCTAATTTTGTTACAATTATTAAAATCTCAATCTTTTTCAGATATTTCCCAACTTTTCTACTCGCTAATCAAATTTTGCACATCATATTTGTGTTTTTGCCTGTGATTTGGCTTTCTGGTATACTTCCAACTTTTGAATGTTTTATTTTATGGTTTTTAGAACAAACTTTAATTTTTTGCCTTGGTGGAAGTCCAATGTCTACAAGTTTTAGGTTTGTTATTTGATAAGTTCAATTTGTAAACCAGCTATTGTAAATCCTTATTAAAGTAGAAAAATAAAAAAAAATCAGTTGATTTGGTGACCGAAGGTGCTGAGGAATCGCCTCAACTAGCATCATTGAGGTGGTTGAGTGTATGGTCCCAAGAGAAGGGGGGGGGGGATTACAAATATATAAATTTTTTAACATAAAATCTGATTTATTTATATTATCTAATTTCTTCAGAATATTTTTGGCATGGATTCTTGCTGCTATTGTTCTTTTAGGAGCCTCATTAATTCATTCAATTAAACTTTTAACAATTTACTCATCTATATTTGGATTTATTCTCAGTAACGACATCATTACTTTTGCTCAAAATCTTACAAATTATATCATCGAATCAATAAAAAGGTTTTCTTTTAAATCTTTTAATATTTTCTTCTTTTGATGTCAATTATTTTTAGGGATGAAAGCTCAAAGTGGAAACTGAACTTGAAAACAATTTTGTGGTTATTATTGATGATTACTGTTTCTACTACAACTTGTGTATTTTGTGTAATATATCAAGAAGAAATTGACAGTAACAATTCTGTAAAATTATCACTTGAAATTCTCTTCCTTGCACTAATCCCAATCACTTACATCTTTCAAGATCTTCAGAGAGTTTTTATCATCTTCAATTTATTCCGAAATACTTTCTACAAATCAAGCAATAAACAGTTTCGTTTAAATCACATTTTTTCTCATTACTTCTTATCTATGGGCTTTTATTGAACAGAAAACTTGACCACCTGGGCCATCTACACTACGTCATCATCTACGTCATCACTCCTATACTGATGACGGCATTTGCATCTATCTACGTCGTATCATGTGACCCAGTTCCTAGTTTTCTCACTGCTTTATACGCGACGCACATATTCCGAATGGTTTGTCATCAAATTCATAATTTTCTCATCATCGTCATCATCTAGCTGTAAAAATGAAATCATTTTTACAGATTTGGCAGCGTAGTAAAGACACTTTATTATGTTTCGCCATTTTCAGTATTCTTGATATATCGGGTAGTTTAAATAGTTGGCCGGGTTTGAACGCTTCATCTCCGGGTTTAATTCTGATTTTACTCGATCTTTTGTGTGATCGTTTTGTGCGCTTTAGTGAGAACGCTTGGTTGATGATCATCTTAACAATCATCAATTACACAGATAAAAAGCTACGCAGGTCTCGTTCACATCCAACTTCCTGCTTCCTTCTCAATCTCATCTTCTTATTTACAGAAAGTCATCGAAGAAGTTACTGATCTTCAACCTGATCTTAAGTCCGATCTTGATTCTTCTGGCAGCAGGATCTGCATTCTTATCTTCTCCTCTTCTTCCTCTTTTCACTCTTCCAATCTTCCTCATTGGATATCCGAGACCCTCTAAGTTCTGGTCAGATGTAACAGGTGATGACGTCATCATCATAGTGACGTCATTTCATCGTCGCGAGCTTATGTAGATCCATCAAGCGGGGACTCAAGTGAAGTTGAAGTGATGTATCATCAAATGGATCAAGAGGAGGAGATCAAACAAAAGATCAGCTTTGGAAGGTCCTCCGGATCTTACATCTCAACTATCTCACCTGGAACTAATTTATCTTTCTATCTTCTTCGTTGTGATCACCGAATTCTGCTTGTTCAGGTAAATGACGTCAGTTTGTAATCGTGACGTCATCGAACGCGTGAAGCACTTGAAGAGTTTGCTAGTGACTTGATCTTTAGACTCCTTGGAAGATGACTTTTAACTTCAACGCGATTCTTTTCAGGTCCTGGAAGCTGGTTACAGTTATCACGTGACCACAAGCAAAGGTTTAGAGTTGCAAGAGACGTCATGTCATTCACAGGAAGCGACTCGAATCGATGAAGTTTGTCGCGATGCATTTGATCAACCTGATCAACGTCTTAATCGTACCTTGTAAGCACAAACGTCACGCCAATCTAATTTGCATCACATTTCAATATTCCACAGGTTCAATCGAAGCTCGCTGATGACGTCACTATCGCCTCTCGATACCTTCCACATTTCATCTTGCTCGGACTCGATTAGTACCTTAACAGGTGACAACTCAACCTAACTCGAATAATGACGTCATCGGTGTGACGTCATCAGGCATCATCGACAACCCAACAGCTCATCAACAATTTCATCGTGATTACGTCATCACTCTCACGTGGCTATTACTACGTCATCAAAAGCAGTGGCGACATGATGACGTCATCAATGACGTCACAATGAAACGACCTTCAAGCCCACCAGGCGTCGCTGTTGATGATGAAGATGATTTTTGGGACACAAAATCATCGAGTTCTCAATTAGCTGACGGTCTTCCGATGATGGAAGTTCTTTCAAAATCACTTAATCGGAAAGAGGATCTTCCTCATCAATCTATTAAAGATCTTGTGTCTTCGGAGCAGATGATTAAATTTGCTTCAATCTTCCCATTTCAATCTTATCAGAAGTCTTTGGAAGATCTTCATCTTCAAACAGATTCACATGATTCAAATTTGCTTGAAGATTGTAAAGAGGCTGTGACGTCATCATACGTCATCAACGTTGTTGAAGGTTGGTTGTCATGCTGACTTTAGTCACCTGTTGATGACGTCATATCGACCACAGGTGAGATTACAGCAAGATCGCTTTGTGACGGATTCAAGGATGAAGATTTAAAGATGAAGATGAAAATAATGAAAAAAAAATTCGAACCGATTTTCAATTTGAGCAAAAAAGCTTTTAGGTACTTCTAGTCCACAACCCCTAGCCCTCAGCCTTGGCCCTCAACCCCTAGCTCTTAACTTCTGGCCCTTAACCCCTACCCCTAGCAAGTATCAACAAAAATCTCTGATTCAAACATTTCCTCCCAGCTACTAATTTGCTAATTGATTTGAATATTCAATTTGTATCGTCCAATCACGTTTCAGATATTCAGTTAAACTTATTTACGACCGTGTCGTCCTTGGAATGGATGAAGATGAAGATATCTTTCCCCAATTACATCAATATGAAGAATCTTATATTGCACCTTCATCTACACCTCAGTGGCGTGACGCAATTTCGTCGAGAACGACAAATTTGTTCGAAATCTATTTTGATGAAGCGCAGGTTTATTTCTGATAAATTGTTGCTTCTTTTTCATCAAACTTTTCTTTCAGAATGATTTTAAAGCAAGAAATTTGATGAAACAGCAACAAGTAGATGTGAGACTTGCTCGTATGTCATCAGCTGTTGTTAGATCAATTTGGACGAATCTGGTCTTTGAACTTTTATACGCAACAAATGATGATGATGAACGTTTTAGTATTCAAGCTCAAAATGACTTTTTACGAAATATAATTGTTCAATCAGCTAATCAACCTTTAGGTTATCCGGTTTATCATTCTCTCCCTACAAATACTTCATTACTTTTATAAATTTTCATTCTTTCTGCTAAAAATATTTTTTTGAAATATGTTTGAACATTTTTTAAAACTAAGTTTTTAAAAATTTTTACCAATTTATGAAACTACTTTTGCTTTCACTTTTTGCTGCCATTTTCAATTATTCAAATGAGATCAAAGAGCGTCCTTTAGTGGTTATTTGCTGTCTTTTTTGTGTGGAATTTTTATAATTTATTTACAAAAACTTTTCTTCAGAATTTTAATGTTTTTATCTTTTTTTTTTAATCTAAACTTTAAAATACTTCTTTTTTTACAAAATATAATAAATTAAAATTTGAAATTAAGACCTGAGTACCTAAATAAAGTAGTTTATATAATATTTATATATTTATATAAAGTAGTAGATTTTGATCTTGGGGTTGTAAAAGTCGTGAAAAAGTTAAAAGCTCTTAAAAGACATAAAGTTCATTAAAACTGAGCCTGCTAATCAAATAGAGAAACCTTTTACAGTCAGAAGCAAAGCAAATGTTTACTTGTACTTGCTAAAAATAATCAGCTTGACTTGAGCAGAAGAGCAATTCTGCTAAAAATTACTTTATATGAGCTGAAAGCCAACATTTTTTTAGAAAAATAAGTTCTCATAAAGTGCCTACAATTGTTACTAAGAGCTGAAAGTAAAATAAAAAGGTAAAATATGGAGCTACTAGTTCTTGGAAAGATTTTCTTAGATGTGGCATAACCTTTGCTTCAAACAAAGACCGTCCTCTAAAAGCTTAGTGCTAATTCTCTATCGATGCCTTCTTTCTAATATCGTATTAATATTTAAAAGTATTAATGGTTATTCTCATTTTAGCCTTAATGATTTATTCAAAGATTACAATCTGTCCTCAAAAGCTCATCATTCAAAATTACCTCACTCAATATCTTTAGTGACATCCAGCAAACTAAGAGCTTATTCAATAAGGTAACCAGTGTTTAGAATCGTCTTCCATCATTACAGCAAATTATGTTAAAAAGTTAGATTTAAGTGTTGACAAGTGATATACTTCTTTTCTACTTCTTTAATTTTCTCCCCCTATTGTGTACTTCTGATTCATAACTTATTTTAATTTTGCTCCTGTAGTGTTCCTCCTGTGTAGTGTTCCTGTTTTTTCTACCTCAATTATGTTAACTCATTGATACTTAAGAACTTTCAGTATTCTTCTGCAGTCATAATGTTTTTTGTTCACTAAAAGAGATGTACAATTTGTTAATTACAAAGTCATAAATCACAAATATGTATGAAAAATATCTTTCCAGAATGTCTACCATTTGTTTCACTTATTCCATGCAACTTATTATAAGTGGTGATAATTTAACAATAATTAAATTTGCTTAAAATTATTAAAAATCAAATAAAAAAAGCGATGGATGTTAGAATTTGAAATTTTAGAAGTTATGATATGTTAAGGAAAGTATTAATAAAATAAAGTTTCAAAAAGATTTATAAAGAATTTCATTTATTCTTTTTTAATAAACAATTTAATTTTACTAAATAGAAAGCAAGAACTGTACAAAAAACTTGTAAAATAGTTGCGTGATAATAATTAGCTGCCCAGGGAGCAAGTTGTGATAATATTGCTAAACTTCGTCGTCAAGCTTTAGTCTCTTTGCGTCAACTCTCAGCTTCTCTGAGATTGATACATACATTTCTACTGTCAATATTTACCAACAAATTTACCGTAATGTATGTTCTCTGATTAAAATAACCCAATTAAGAACTTTCGCAAATATATTTTTGATTAGGGTAGCCACGGGATAAGTCTTCTTCCTAAATCTATCCCTGCAGCAAATCTTGTTTCTTCTAATCAAATTAGCTTAAAAGAATATTTGAGTAATAATATCATTCAGTATTATCATATCATAGTCATTCTCTTCAGTAGTTTCATCTCTATTTTTTGTAACTTTTAAAGTTGTTAATTTAGCCTTGTTATTTTTAAGATATGCTTTTGCTGTTTTTTATATATAGATAATAATAATGTTGAGTTGTAGTATTTAAGAGTTTTTTCTGTTATTTTCTGCAGTCATATTTGTTGTATTCACTTTAAGAGCTTTATGATTTCTTATTTGCACCCATGCGTCATTAAATAATAAATTTTAAAGTTTTTATGAATGATGTTTTTTAAATAACTTGAAATTTGGTGCAAATTTTAGTAGCTAATCATGATTTTATTTATAGTTTTGTAAGAAATATTTTTAGTTTTATAAATGGTATTAATTATTTACTATTTTATTTATTATGGTATCTACCATACATAACTAATATCATTTTGCAAAAAAAAGAATTTTTCAATTTTAAGAAATACTGTCAATTGTTTTTTAATTGTTATAATAATAAATCAAAACTAATTATCTTCTAGTTATGTATAATTTAATATATAGAAGATTTGATCATGTTTTGAATAAAAATATTCTTAAATATGCCTCATAAATAAATGTAGTTAACAGTATAATGTATAAAATGAATCGAAAAGAAACAAGCAAACTTGTTCATGTTGGTATATTTCAAAATATTGATATTTTTTGTTTAAAGTTTATTATTTTTGCAACTCATATTTATTTATTATATATATTACAATTTACAACTAATTAGCATTTTGTTTAATTATTTCTTTTCTTTTATGTTTAAATATTCTCTTTTATAAAAGGTTAATTGAATATTTGTAATAATGTTCCTGATAAGATTGATGATGTTTATGATTTTCAAAAAAAAATTATTTTACACCCAGACTTGCTTCCTTTATCAGCAAGAAAAGATATTTTGATTGTAAGAAAAGAACACCAAAAATTATCTAACCAATATTCAAAAATAAGTGATTCACACAGACATATGATTTAGGTTTGTAATATAGGTGAATAATGTGTAATTGAGAATATACATATAACTAAAATTTGGTTCAAGGAATAGCTGATATTGTTAGATCTAATTTAAATGAAAATTGTTCTGAGTATTTAAAATTAAGATGTGCTTGACTTAAATTTGTTGGTACTTTTTGTCGATTTTTTTTGGATAAATTAGAATCTTTGAGTACTTAAACAAATTATCAAATTCTTAAACTGAAATTAGAATTGTTAGTTTTTGCTTATAACTTTATTTCAAATAATTATTTCTTTATTATCTATTATTTAATCTAAATTTTGCTTTAGAGAATAGATTTGTTATGAACTCTTTTGATTGAATAGTATGAATTGGTTTTTGGTAATATTTTATGTTGTCTTAATAATCAAAAAAACAATTTCCTTGCCGTTGATCATTAACACTTGGCCCTGGCCTCAAGCAACTGATCAAGGTAGAGTTTTTACTTTATTTATTAAGTTGGCTTTAAAGTTTAAAAAAGGGTAATTATATGAACCAGACAACCTGCATATTTAGTAGCAGGAAGAAAGTATTAGTAGTGCTCAGCAACTTGAATCAAATACACATATTTTTAATTTAGTATCTTAAACTCTTTAACTAACAAATTGATTCTTTAAGAAGTGTTTTGTTCACATTTATGTAATAATAATCTCTTACTAAGGATATTCGTTCTCAAGTAATCAACAAATCAGTTAATATTCTGTTTTTTAGAGCTTGTTTGTTTGATATTCTTCTATTGTTTACTTAATGTTAGTACCATTTTGAGACTGATACAGGATATCAAAAATTACAATCTGTTTAAAAGTTATTAATACAAATAAAAAGGAGTTTGTTTTGTAAAATATGCAAAAATATTTTCAAAACTTTTTGTTTAACCATCATCTATATATGAAGAAAATATTTTAAGTTGATAGCTTCAGTAAGAAAAATTATACTTCTTTAAATATTTTCACCATAAAAACAATCTAAAACTTTTGATTACAAATGTACCAAATTATTTCACTCTGAATAATTCAGAATCCTGATTTTAGGCTGGAACACTTTGAATAAAACTGATTGCTCCATAAGTGCAGTTGTAGATGGATGTAGTCGATGTGAGGAAGATCAGTGTGATGGTACTGTTGGTTTTGGTGGTTCACCAGATGAAGATGGTGAAACTACATTAGATGCTTTAATCATGAATGGGTTTGTTGATATTTCATAAAAAACTTTTCTCATCAATTCATTCAGAACAACGATGGATGTTGGTTCAGTAGGATGTCTTCGACGAGTGAAGAACGCGATTAAAGTTGCGAGATTTGTGTTAGAAAAGACGGATCATACAATGCTAGTTGGTGAATTAGCTACTAAATTTGCTCTTCAAATGGGCTTCATAGAAGAAAGCTTATCAACTAACCAATCATTTCAAGTAATTATCTTCACAAAATCTTCATTTAATCAATTCCATCCTGATCTGTAAAAACTCCCGTTTTTGAAGTCCTCCATCAAGAAGTCCTTCAAGGATTTTCGAAAATCTTCTTCAGAATAATCAAAAAATCTTTTCAAATTTCAGAAATGGAAAAATTGGAAAGAAAAAAATTGCCAACCGAACTACCGTCGAAACGTGGCCCCAGACCCGGCTACTAGTTGTGGTCCTTACCATCCTATATCTACTAAATACGAAGTCCTGGACAAGTTAAAGTTCCAGGCCAAATTGGACCAGACCAACCACGATACTATAGGAATGGTCGCTATCAATAGCAAAGGACGAATAGCAGCTGGTACCTCGACTAATGGAATGAACCACAAGATACCTGGAAGGGTTGGGGACTCTCCTGTAGCAGGAGCAGGCGCGTATGCTGATGATGACGTAGGAGGAGCGGTTGCTACTGGTAATGGTGACGTCATGATGCGATTCCTGCCAACTTTTACGGTAAGTCAGGTAACTATGTGTTTGCTTGATGACGTCATCATTTAATCACAGATTGTGGAGTTAATGAGAAGCGGGTATTCCCCGCAACATGCATCGGAAGTCGCGATGCAGAGGATTGTAAAACGTCATCCAGATTTCCAGGGAGCTGTCGTCGCTGTTTCGAAGCACGGTCAAATCGGTGAGATTGATGTAGAAGTTTATGAAAAAAATCTAAAAGATCTGATTTTGTAGGATCATCTTGTGTTGGATTCTCATCTTTCAGCTTTTGTGTTCGAGATGTGAATGACACGAAAACTCGAGTCGTTTCGCTTCACTGCATTTGAACACTTTGAATTTATTCGTTTAATTTTTTACATAAAAATTTGTTAATTTCTTTTTCATCACTTAATTTTCTTGAACAGGTTTTAATAAATTGATGATGTGTTTAAAACTTTTTCCATTCTTCAAATCTACCTCTAAAGAAAAGTCTCATCTCATCCGGAAAGTCTGGTCCACATCTAAGCCACTTATGTACCAAACATGGTCCACATCTAAGCCACTTGTCCACCAAACATGGTCCACATCTAAACCACTTATGTACCAGACCTGCTCCACATCTAAACCACTTGTCCACCAAACCCCACAAAGGCATCAATCTACTTTGAAAACTCCACACAAAGAGAAGGATCGAAGCCGGATGCCATTTGATTGGAAAAGTTTGCTGATTGTGGCTTGCTTCGGTTCAATTGGAATCCTTTTAATGAAACACTACAAAGCGAAGAAATTGAAATCGATAGATGATGCCCTTATTCGCTCATACGGAAGTCCCAAGCTGGGAGGTGACTTTGAGTTGATGGATCAAGATGGCGAGATGAGATCAAATAAAGATTTCATTGGCAAGTGGTTGTTGATCTATTTCGGTTTCACAAACTGTCCTGATATTTGTCCTGAGGAGTTAGAAAAGATGATCACAGCAGTTGAGATTGTTAATAGGAAGAGTGACTCTTCTGATCTTCAACCGATCTTTATCACTATTGATCCTGAAAGAGACACACCAAAAGTTATCAAAGAATATTTAAAGGTTTAATTTTAATTCAAATTATTTAATATTCTGACTCTTTTGATTTTTCAGGACTTTTCGGAAGATTTTATTGGGCTCTCAGGATCTAGGGATCAAATAGAAGTTGCTACAAAATCTTTTCGTGTCTATTACTCTGCGGGATCAAAGGATGAAGTTGATGGCGACTATTTAGTTGATCATTCCATCATCATGTATTTAGTAGATCACAAGGGAGATTATTGCGAGTATTTCGGTCAAAATTGTTCTGCGGCTGAAATTGCCAGAAATATTTTACGAATTATGACAAAGTCGAAGTCTTCACCGAAATAATTTCATCATTCAAACCTTCATTTATTTATTTGAAACTTTTTTACTTTCGTCTTCAAACACAAAGATTAGTATCATTGAATGCCGCTGATGAATACAAAAGTGGCACAAGATATTCAAATTATAAAAACTGATCTTTTATGAAGATTTCAACAAAATTGTGATTTCTAATTCCAGTTTATATTTAAATGTTCTTTCAACCTTCAAAAGCTAACATAATATGATTAGATCAGAATAAGCTGACAACTAAATCATCTTTTGCTTCGCTGGGAGATGAGATAAATAGAAATTTGAGAAGAATCCGATTGTTCGATCATTTCTTTAATAAGATTTCCATATTTGTAAATATATTCGAGTCTTCGTTTCAATAAGATGAAAATTCAATTCCACATTTTGCAACTTTTACAAATTGTAGTTTACAGTAGTTGCCTCATTTCATTATTTTTAACGTAAGATTTGAAGTGATCTTTTAGTACTACATCAGTTCCTCTTCTTGTTAGAGTCTACTGACCAGTAGCTTCAACTCAGATAGCTAAATCTAGCTCCTATCTATGATTGTCATCTAAACAACAATAACATCTCCTAACGTCAAGTCATTAAAGATTTTGTCATCTTCATATCTTCCGACTTGAAATAGACTCATCACGTAAATTATTTGTTCAGAATATCTGCTTCATACCGAATTCTCAAATGTTTTTCAAATAACTAGAAATATTTTACTCTCTCAAAACTATTTATCACATACATCCTTTTACAAATTAGTTTCAACTTTTCTGTTTAAGTCCTCATCATGAAAAAGATATTTAATTAATTGTTCATTTTAACTTTAAAGTTTGCAATTAACCAACTCAGCAACTTTCAAAAACTTATTGTAGTAACCGTTTTTCCAATTGGATAAACATGGTTTGGTATTATCTTCCCGACTCCATCACTACATCAAAATTTACTACCTCTTTTAAAATTTTGTTGAACAAATATGGTTTAATTAATTTTCTTAACAAGTGGCATATAGTAATTTTTCATTTATTTTGTATATTCAGTTTATTTTGTAACGCACAGAGAATATACTAATTACTAAATAAATGATGAAAATAATTAGTATAAAATACAAATAACAATTATGGTAATTCATAACATCAAAATGATAATGAAAGTTGGTAAGTTACATCATAAATTAACTAATTCGGAGTTTCAGCATGAATTGTTTATCAACTGCTTAAAATATAATTACTTGGAAAAGATTAGATATATCATACTTTTCATCAGTAACCTAATCATAAAGATATTCTAATTAATATATTTGTTTATAAAAAGTTGTTATTATTATATTGCATTAACAAATTCATTTAAATTAACTAAATTAAGTTTGATATTGATTTTCTAAAGAAAAAGTATTTTAAAACCATTATATAGAGATCAAAAACTTCTAACTTATAAATACTAACATTTTTTTAAATATCAACAAATAGATAGTTTTATGTTGAGCTAATAATGTTGAATAATTCAATCTGTTAAATAAATGTATTTGGTTTGATGTTATATATCAAATATTTTGTAAACCTTTAATAGTAAGTACAAAGATAAAATTATTACAATCTTAAAATTCGTATAAGAATTTAAAATGATATCCCTTTAATGATTCGTTAAAATGCTAAAATAAGAATAGAGAGATCAGAAAAGTATTTTTCAATCAATTTTAGTTATGTGTTTATCAAACGGAATTTGTAAAAAATACTTAGGTGAGTCATATTACAATTGTTTAGAGTTAGTTTAAGTAAATGAGTTGATTGTTTGTAAGTTATGCTATACAATTTTTGAACATATTTTATAGAATATTATTTGTGAGAATGTGTGTTAGCGGAGGTGTGTTACAGTTTTTAAAAAGATAAAATAAATGACTCTAAGTTATCGTTTTTAACAATCTCAAAAAGACTTGAATTAAAGATGAGTTTTAAATGATCACTACACTTTTTAATTTGTTTTAAAACTATCAATTGTTGAAATTAATGAGCAATAATAATGAAACTATACATTCAAAACTAATTTTTTATTTTATTAATTAAAATAGCGCCAATAAAACCTCATAATTTTTTATCTACTAAAATACTATCATTCATAAATGTATAAATAATTATTTAGAGATTTGTAAGAAGTTACTTCAGTGACTGCTTAATAGCAAAGAAGTTATATTCTGTAAGAATTATACAACTATTTATCATAGCAAGTTAAATTAGACTTCAAAAAAGTTGATTATCAGTAAAATAGTAGACGGCTGTATAGGTTATTGAAGTTTACTCATTACAATTGAACAAACTTGTTGTATTTTGTTGTATTGTATTTTATACGCAGCTGATTTTTGTGAGTAGACTTCCGTTTTATAATGAAAGGGTTTATATTGTTCATTACTTTACTTTAGAACAAATATTTCTTAAGATAGCTTAAGCAAAAAGTAAGATTTTTAATCCAAGTGTCGTTATCAGTAATAATTATATTTTGTTTTAGTTTTTAAACAGCTATAGCACAAATAAATGTTTGTGTCATTACCAGTATTATCACAAGTATGGTGTAACAAACTGCTCAAAAGTTTATGCTTTTGGATATATACATCATAATTTTCTTATAAAATAGTTACCTATCAATTTAGCCAACTTACAATTATTTAAAATTAGAATGTTATATAACGTTTGAAGTTGAAATTATATAGTTGAACTCAAAGACACAGATCAAAATAAATATGTATGTTGGATATTTTAAGAAATGTTGTAGTGCCATATTCTCCAATAAGCTTAATTTCAAATGATTGTAGAGTGATACTGAAGTTGAATTGTAAATTCCTCTATCATTATTAATTTTGTGGGTGTACAAGTTTACTAGTGTGTTAATCTTACCGGTAAGAAATTGAGTTGTTTCAAGAAATAGAAACAGCTGCGTTATACTTTACATAACTAATTGGCTTTTCAAAATTACCCGTTTGATTTCAGGTCAATGACATGAGATTATTAATCAAAAAAATATTTATAAAGTTAATTAAATAAAATATGCCTCTGATAATAACCAATGACAACTAATAAAAGTATTTCAACAATTGAAAACTGAGATTAAACAATTATAACTTCTCTTAGACACCTTTCTACATTACTTTTTGGTTTTATTAACAGCAGCGTTTATCAATTATTAAACAATGTTTTAACATTTTTTAAATATAGACTTTTGTATAGACAGATAAAAGTTTTTTTTGAAGCTGAGAATACTCAGTATATCGATAAGATCATGTTTTTCTATTTAGAGAGACGTTATATGTAAATTATAAATAAACATGTTCAGTGTGAATACAAAAAAGTATGTAAACGTGTATTGAAACGTTAAAGTTTTTTATGAATAGTATCATTATGAACAGTTATTGTGAAAGCCAATATTTTCCATCTAATTTATTTTAAAAGATTAAAAAATTATTTGTTTTGAAAAACTAACTGTTTACTACTAATATAAAAAACAGAGATAATCTTTCTGTTTCAGAAGTTATCCATTAATGTTGAAAAGTAATGTAGCTAGTAACGAAATAAGTACTTTTAGAAATAGTGTTGGAAATTCATCATTACTTTTGGTTTATATAAAGTTTTTGTACATAGTTTTTTACTGACTACTTTTTTTTCTTTTGTTTATCAATAGGTTAAATGATTAGTATAATTCTAAAATAGAAAGAAAATAATTATGAGTTTTAAAGTTTAAGGATTTTTTGTGTTTACCTTTAAACGTTTAACAATCTAGAAAATAAAAATAAGTTGAATTGGTTGTTAACTCCTGTTCTTTTGATAAACAACAAAATGAATAATAAGGTATTTTGTACTGACAAAGATACAGGTATATACCGTATACCACTCAAAATAATACCAAGTATTGCATTACGAGCATTAAGCCCACACTTAATTCAATTATAATTAATTTACTTGTGTTAGAATACAGAGCAACCTAAGTAATTATTAAAGTTTTTGTGCATTAAGTAATTTTTCTTGTTAATTAACAGTGAGCTAGACAATTAAAAAATAGATTTGCAAAGTAACCACTTGTGAAATATGTTATAGTTTTTACTTGAAAAAATATTGACTTTATAAGTCATCAGCGAAATATTTTTAGAATTTATTTTTAAGTAGAAAGTGAGATATTTTAAAGAAATTTTTAAAACTAGAATAAATATTTTTTCATTGTGGCACATTATTGTTGATTTAAACAAATTATTCAAAACTAAAAGTTTTATTTAAACGTAAAAGTAGAATATTTGAAAGAAAGTTATATAAATATCTGCTGCATTTACTGCTTAGTTTAAAGCAATATTTTATTTACAAACTGTTTTTACTTCATCGTTTAAACAACAAAAATAAGTCCTTATAAATCTATTTAAACTATGTATTTGATTCAATTGCTTTTTAAAGAGCAAAAAACAATTCATTTCAATTTTTTAGATAACATTTGAGAAATCAATTTTTATTAATATTTCATTGAATTATACAATACTGAATTTGCATGGCTACAAGCTTAGTAAATCGAACTTAATTTTTCAAAGAGTTGTGCTTATTTAAATAAATAATAAAGAAACTAAAGTGAAAAAGACTGTAATACATAATCAGTCGTAGTCAACTTTAAGTGTCGATCAATAGTTAAGCTTTTTTGTTTTGTTATTCTTAAGTGGTTTCTATGCTTTTACTGAAACGAAATTTAAGTCCATAAAACGTTTATTTTCCTCATCACATCATCTATACTACCATACTAGTAAATAAAGCAACTTATTGATCGTTGCTAAGATTTATACAATATTTTAAAGCATCATATAGACTTTAGGTATAAGATAAGAGTTTACAAAATGATCAGTTTTTTTTGCAACTATTTTTGATTGAGCGAATATGTAGCATTAATAAAGTAAAGATTATTTATTGAGTAAACTTTATTTTTGTAACTTTGAATTATTAGATTTGTTTTATAAAAAAATTGAAAGCAGAAATCGTAAAATTTGTGTTTTTTGTGACTATAGCTAATTACTTTTTATTGTTACAAATTCATAAGCAAAGTATAAATCGATAAAAAATGCATCAAATATACTCATTGAGTTAATTTAGTTTAACATGTTTTGTTTGAGCTTTTTCATAAAAAGTAATTTTTAGATTGAATAAAACGAATGACTTTTAAAGCTTGCTGTAGAACATGATAAATTAATTTTTCATTAAAATGATTTATCACCGAAAATTATAAACTGTTTCACAAAAGTACTTCTTAGAAGTAATCTTCTTGCTTGAAATCTTTATAAATTGACTTTAAAATCGAAATTATTTTTATTTCATTTCAAATATTTTCTTTGTGCTGTTTTGATTGTTCTTAAGAATCAATATTTTTAAAGGTTGGAACGCTTACTTTTTATTTTCTATAAATTTCAAGTGTTACCAGGAGGCAGTCTAGAATGGGTTTTTCTCAATACTCTAAAACGCATTTTTATAAATTTTTTCTTTGAAACTTTCATTTAGTAAGCTATGCCTTTCGCACTACAGCTGGTACGTTGATTGCTGGTTGAATTGTGTTAACAGCCATATACTGAATATTTAAGGCCTGGTAAAAAGCAAGTTAAGCATAGTTACATTACATTTTGTCTTTTATTGAAATGGCTTTAGATTTAGTTTTTAGTGGTTTCTAGAAACTTAGCTCATTAATATTCATGTGAGATATATTGACTAGAAAGTGCTGGGTAAAAGCAAATTTATTGAAATTTTTTCCGCTATAAAATGTTGTAATTTTTAGTTTATGCTTGTTTAGATATTTAGAAGATAAATATTGATTATAAAATATTGATACTTTTCAAATTAAAGTTAATTATATAATTTTCTTATGTAATTATTGACTTGTTTTAATTTTTCTAGATTAAACCAGTTAAGACTATGCTTTTACTTGGCAATACTTAAAAGATTTTCTTATTGTAGAAAAAAGTGTTTCATAAAAATTTTGGTAATGTTTCATAACAGTAACCTTTCATGATATTTATTTTTAGAAAATTATTTTATTTTTGTAACTTATTCTTATTTGAGTATCTAGTATTTAAGGTTTATAATGTTTACATATAATTGTTATATTTGAACTTTTTTCAACTTGTATCAACAGTCTTTCTGATTAATCAACACAATTAAATAGTCATTATTCAAATAAAAACATTTACTCTTGTCATGGTGCTTCTGATAATAAAGTAAACTTGAAAAACTAGGTGTAAACTGTTATTTATCTTTTTCTGTATTTATTTGTCTTTAGACAACTTGTATTTTGAATTCTATCATCTAACCTTAAAGAGTAATTGATTTTTGAAATCTTAAATTGTTGTCATAATTGTTAAATTTGATTATCTCTTGGTTTTATTTGAAATTAAAGTATATATAGATTTTGATTTTTGATATCTATTTTCATGTTTGAATTTATATTTTGTTTTTACTTTAAATTAAATGCTAATATTTTATTTAAGTGTTTAGATAAAAATATTTTGTTATAATTGTTTATTTCCTGAGTAGAGTATGTTTGAATTGTCATTAAGTATCATATTTGTGGTCATCTACTTGACCATTTGACTATTTTTAGTAACAGCCCTACTTTAAACTTGTATATATTTGATTTAATTAAATTATAAAAACTAATTTTTTATGAGTCTTTGACAATATTATATGTTTAAAATTAAAAAACTGAAATTTGAGTTCTAAATTTGTATTAAAAGTTATAAATAAACTTTTAGTTATCTGTAGGGTAGATTATTTTGATGATCATCACTGCTTATTTATAATTTATAAACTTTGGTAAAATGAAAATAAACTGTTGTACTTTTATATTAAACCTTTTATAAATATAAAATAAGTTTTGATGGCAGGAAATCTAAGTATGATTTAAGTTTTTATATCTTATTAGTTTTAAGTTCATTTTATATATCAAAATCATTGATCATAGAAATATTTAAGTAATATTTTGTTATTTCATTGTTTTTGTTAGTGTTTTTATGATTTATATAAAAATACTGTTGTATAAAATTTAGTTTTTTTTATTATAGTTCTTAAACTTCTAAAAATAGAAATTATAAAAGTAACAATTTTAGATAGGCAATCTTCTATGTAAAATATTCAATTTTATAATTGATTTAACAGTTTTTGCTGTCATAAAATTTAATTTAATAAGCAACAATTTAAGTGTGGTTATAAACAGCTAATATTTTAAGGTTTTATATTCTCATAAATTTTATTGTGGCTTTTTATTGTATACATAGCTCATGAAAAAGTTTGTGAGAAAATAATTTATATTTCTGTATTTTTTTAAAGAAAGAATTAGACTTAAAATGTGGCTGGTATAACTGGTTTTTGTGAGAATGTCAGAAAAAGATTTTTATTGTTTTTTATCAAATTTTTTATTTCTAAGTCCTTTAGTTGGTAGTTTAAAAAAGTTGTGAATTGATGAAATTCTTAACTTTTCTGTACACAAAATGCAAGATGATGAAACCAACAACAATTCTGAAGATAAACCTCATGAACTAAGTGATAATAGCAATCAGTCAAACTCTACAATTTATGATGTAAAATCAACCTCAAGCCTAATAGATATGACTGGAATTCTTCCAATTTATAGTGAATTTAGTCCAATTGCTTCAAGTGATCATTCCCTTGTATTCACTGCAGTTACAAAGCAATCTAAGAAACGGGTAGCAGTTAAGAAGGTACTTTTTAAAGATTTAAAAAAGAAAATTTTATTTTAATTGTTTTAAATGAATGTTTCACAAATTGATGAGGTTATTTTAACAAAACCAGATGAAAAAAGTTGGTTTTACTTTAATTGTTGTCACAGTAAAGGCTTTGATGATATAAGCTGACCTTGTATTCCAATAAAAGCTTGTTCGTGTACACAAGCTTTGAGTACAAACGATAAATTCTGTAGAGACTAAATTAAATCACTTTTTAAAAAAAGTTACATAAGAACTTATTTGAAATTGAACTTGATAATTCTCTGATTTCTTATAAAATAAAAACAATTTTTTATGACAGGTAAGTCTACAAACGACTAAAAATCCAATAACATTACGAAATCTTTTACGAGAAGTTACAATCTTAAGAAGAATGGATCACGATAACGTCGTTAAAGTTTTAAATGTTGTAGCTTCTTCATATTCTAACCCTTCAAGCGCTGTAAGCATCATCTCTTAACTCACTAATCATTTGCTTAATATCAATTTCAAAATAGGCATCAAGTGAAAACGATAAAACTTTTTCTGTTGACTCTTTGGAATCTATTTATATCGAAATGGAGCTAATAGATATTGACTTGCGCAGTATTTTAAACCAGCGAACATTATCGGCTAATTACGTCAAACTTTTTTCTTATCAACTATTACGCGGACTTAAGGTTGGTATTGAGCATTTTGAATATTTTAAAAATACAAATTTTTCATCAAATATCATTTATGTACAAAGTGCTATCTTCTTAAATATTAGTTTTAAACATCAAGTATCGCAACCTTACATCATTTACATTATTTGATATTTCCCCATTTCATCTGCACGTTTATTTCATTTCTTTGAAAGTATTCTTCCAATCAATCAGCACTTTTAAGTCAGTGAGTCACGTGATACACGAAAACTCGATATTTTGTGAAAATTCTTTTCTTTGTTAATGAGATGCTCACAGCCCATGAGACAAAAGTCCTAAAATAAGATCTGAAAAGGTTTACATTCTTGTGGTTTCAAAGAACATCAAAAAAAATCTTTAAATATTTGTCTTTATCTTCACGTTCTTATATGAACTGTTTCTTTATCGGTAAGACAGACTTGTGTGGTTATTTCCACATATGTTACCTAACTCCTAGTTCATCTTCAACTTTATTCTCATTTAAATCCAAGCAGCAACTTTTGAAGTCACTCGTGAATAATTACGGATGTTAGCTGATTGCAACTGGTATTTTTAGTGTAATTATTAATCTCTTCATGTTAGTCTATCAGTCATTGAGGAAACCAACTCTTGGTTTACTTTTAAACCACTTTTTTTGCTTTAAACATTTTCATTTTTCACTTTTATTGTTGAAAATAATTTTTTCTGACGTATTTTATTATTCAAGTTGAAATAAGTCTTCGAGAACAACAGAATTCTTCAGTACAAGTAGCTTTGTCTCTTTCAAACATTTCATAAGATCTTCAGCAGGATTTCAATTTCATGCTGTCATCTTGTCACAGGCATCTTTTGTTCCTATCAAATCTGTTTAGAGTCTTTACTTTGTCAGAATTGTCTGAAAAGTTTAACTTTTATCATTTCATTGAAGTTAGAAATGGTCTTTCCACCCAGCTACCAACCAACTCTGTTGTCTGGTCACAAATAACTTTCAATTATTCATTTTTATCTAATTTCAAACTTCTTTTACAAACTTAAGTTTCAGGAAATAACTTTATCTTTGTATCAAACTCTTCGGTAATTTTCAACTTTCAAATCTACAGGCGAATAAAAACCTGATAATGTCATATTTATTTTTGCCAACGATAAAAATATATCTGAAAATTTTCAAGAAAAAAGTTTGATGTAAAAGTAGTGAGTTGAACAACAGCTACACGCGTTTCCATGTCAACGTGTCTACTGGTTGATGATTGAATCTTTTTTAACTTGCTCTAATTGATCTTATAATTAAGAGATACTATCTCTAAATTTAATTGGAGAAAATTATCTTGAAAAATATTTGTGAGAAATAGGAAAGTTTGCCTACATTTGTCGTGTTTGCTCTTCAATCTGTTTCAAGATCTCTGCTTACATAAAAACACTATCATATGTTGCTCATGCTGTTTTATCTACTTCTAACTGATATCTCTTAGCTTCTTCGTCAACCTATCTTACCGAAGTTTTGTTGGTAAACCAACCAAAAGGTTGAAAAAGAAGCGAAAATATTTACTCAACAAAGATAAATAGATTTGTTGAAAGTAATTAGGTAACCATATAATTAAGAATTTGAAATATTTAGTTGTGATATGAAATACTTGAAACTTCTGTTGCAACTACCTTCCTATAGAATCAACTTGAGTCAATTGAGTTCGTTTTATCGAGTGCTTTATTGTTCAAACAGATAAAATACACAACAGGGTCGAGCTACTACTACTTCAAATAGAACGCTTTCACGTCGTTTTGTTTCAACTCTAATAATTTTGCAAATAAATCAACTCGGGTTTATTAATTTTGCGTTTCTCTTTTGCACTTATCTAAAACGCGTTTTGACGTCACGTCGTTTCTGCTCTAAAAATGTGCAAACGATTTCCTTGTAGCAGAATTATCAAGTACTTGCGTCATCGGTATGAGAACAGCGTTTTACAGACGTAATTCTTCTTCAACCCGAATCTAGTTGTATTTGTAAACAAACTTGTTTTTTTTTTCAGTATATTCACAGCGCGAACGTCATTCATCGTGACTTGACGCCGTCAAATATCTTTATCAACATCGACACTTTAATGTTGAAAATTGGCGACTTCGGCGTTTCGTGTGTCTATGATCGTGGCTACGATCGATCTGTAAGCTTTTAATTGGCATTTGAACCAACCTGCTGGTGTTTGAACCAAATTGCTGGTGTTTTTAGAACCATCTATCTTTCACAACCACCAATACCTGTTACCAATCACCTGAAATGATGATATGTCCAGGGCATTACAACCAAGCTGTTGACATGTGGGCGGTTGGCTGTATCATGGCTGAAATGTGGACAGGTTGGTCTATTTCCGCTTCACATCATCTGCTTCTATGTGACGTCATCATTTCGCGTGGAGTTCCGCTCACTTGTAAAATATCTAGTTTTTTTAGCTTCATTCTTTTACTCACCTCATTTGCATTTAATCGCTTGAGTATTTTGATGTCACGCTTCAATACACTTCTGTCGAGACCCCCTTATTCTGCCACGTGACTTTTCTGGTTTTTTTTCTGATAAATTGTCGAGATTTTATCTCAAAAGTTAAGTTTATTCAACTTGTGAAAAGATTATTAGAAATTTGAAACTTAAATGATAAGCACAAAATTGAAGTAATCAGCAAAATAGCATGCAACAACTAGAACTACTAACACCACAAGAATGTTTTCTATTTTTACAGCTTTTAAACCAACTCACATTTTGATTAGGTAACAAATTTGTTGGAATTTCTTGAAATTGATTTGAAGCAGCAACAAAACCAACATTATCTTATATTTCATTTATTTTTCTTCTCAAATTATTTCTTTTTGAGCTTTTTACATTTGAAGTCATCACCATCATCCACTTATTGATTACCATGTAGTTTCGCTTTGATCTTTTTCTCGTCAATTTACACAGGATGTTATCGATAACTGAATATAAGAGTCCTTGACTTGATAGTTGGAACTACTCGATGTGTTATCAAGCAGGTATCTATCTCAACAAGTCGTCAACTTCCAAACAAAAACATTTTTCCTTACATAACCCCCCGTCCCTCCTACACTACTTGGTCGTCAACTCCTTCAAACAATATTTGTCTATTTACGTAACGCATCAGTTCAACGTACTTCACTCGCTTCTAGCGACAACAGTCGCGTTGATGACGTCACTGGCGCCATCAATTGACAACTTCATCTCAACTGATCCCTGTCATCCACAGGACAAGCTCTCTTTCCTGGAGATCATGCTGTTGAACATATGCAAAGTATCTCTGATTCAGTATCAATCACCAAACAAGATTGGGACTCTCTCATCTCGACTCCCTGCTCCGAGAACTACTGTAATATCGGCGTCGCGATGCCGTTGCTAAGCAACGAAGGCAAACCGACACGTGACTTCCGTGAACGCTTCAAAAGCATCATTGACGTAGGTTAGTAGTCCACTGGTCACCAGTTGGTCACCTAGCAACCGTCTGTCGTATCCCAGACTCACTTGATCTTCTCGCCCATATTCTCTCTTTCGATCCACGGAGACGGATGACGTCACAAGAAGCACTTGCGCATCGCGCTTATGATGACTTGAGCTGTATTTTTGACGAACCGACTTGTCATCAAGCTTTCTACATAGAAGATGAACTCGACTCTCCTCAACCAATCACAGTTCGTCTGCGCGCGCGTGTTTTGCATCGATATTGACGTCATTATTATTAGGAGCAGTTGAAGTCGATAGCAGATCATCTGGTCAACATCCACACCAGTCGTGGTGGTGTCTGCGAATCAGTCGCTAGTTACGAGATCATGGTAGGTAGCGATGATGCTGATGACGTCATCAATCTCAATCGAGCGACTTGCAGACGTCATCATCAACGACGACAGCTACATCTGGAAAGAATCAGAATCTACTAGAGTTGTTGAGATCTGATCCATCGGTGAATCCGATCAGTTGTCATGACGACCTTTCTGAGTCTGAAGCTCGCACGATGGCGTGTGACTTTGATTACGGTGTTCAGGTACTGCTGATGACGTCATCATCGCGTGCTTGTTGCATCATCATCATCGCCTTTGACAGATCGCTGACGGATCAGTGAATCGTGAACGTAAATTGATGGACTGGCGACCAGTGAGTCCCGAGACCGCGTGCTTCGATCCCTACAAATGGGATCACTGTGACGTCAGTGCTCGAGTAGACAAAGATGACAAGCACGTGACAAACACCACCACCGACCAATCAGTAGCCGTTGTCAAGTCAGATAAGACGATATCTCGCGATGGGTGAGTAGCGGTGATGACGTCATCGCTGATATCACTGATGACGTCATTGTATGTAGAACACAAGACGTGGCTTCAAGTTCAGATCATGGTTATCATTCGAGTTATTGTTCATCAAATATAAGCGGAGGGAAGCCGACCCATTCAGTATGGAGCTTATCATCTCCAGATGTTTCTATCGATCATGAACATCGTGCTGCTCCTGTTGCTTCCATCGCGATCCATCGCGCTCCTACTCCTGACACTGATGATCATCACGATCCTGGTTTGTCACTTTTTTTGCGACCTGATGACGTCACTAAAACTTGTTGATGACAGATTCACATTTGGATTCATCACCAGCAGCCAGTGTTGATGTTGATGACGTAGAAGTTTCCGCGCTTCGAAAACCGCATCAATTTGATGACGTCATTCCCCATCATCATCAGACGTTCCATCATACACATCATCACCACCATCATCATCACCATCATCATCATCACCACGGACATCATCACCATCATCATCACCACAAGCATCATCGTCATCGACACTCTCTTGCGTCATCTCAATCTTCTCAAAGAACCACTCCAGAGAATCCGACTCATCAAAGACATTGTTTGGTTGAAGAAGTTGTTGCCGAATCTGTAGAGGAGTCCTCCGTTGAAATTCAATCTGATAATCCTCATCCTTCATCGTCAGGGAAACGTAATTTGCGTCCGACACAAGACAGATCAGATCTTCAGAAGTCGGATGAGAAGATGGATGACGACTCCCAGAGAGGGATCTTTAAAAGACTCCCTGATCTTCATCAACCTTTTGAAGATGTCCTTAATTCTCATTGTAGCAAATCATTTCCTTATGAGTTTCCTTGGACCCCAAACGCCCCAGATTTCGCCACTACATCATCTTCCACTGATCAGCATCCAACAAGAATCATCACTTCAGTTCAAGAACGCCTCAAAACCTTCCACACTTCCTCGCCACCTACTTGCGCCTCGCAGATGAGAGTTGAAACTCTCGAACTTTCAGCCTACTCGGTTCACAAACCAGTTGAGGATCAACAGGAAGCTTAACGGAGTATGTCTCAGAGAAGAAGAGCTGGGAAGAAGGCATCGGTACATCGTCATCTATATTGTACTGTGTTACTTGTTTTAACTTATCGTCAAGGACCCTCCGCTGAAATCGCCCTATTCAGCCTGATATATCTCAAGATCTCGCCAATATCAGCTCCGTGATGGGTCAATTAGATCTCTCGCCATTCCACCTCCTCCCCCCACCCTAGCAAGCTCTCTTATATTTTTTTATCTTATTTATCTTCCATTAGCTTGTGATGACGTCATCACTTTAATTGTCGCAATGTCATACGTATATCATCATTTGCTGTTTGTTGTTGTTGTTTGTTTGTTGTTGTTACACATGCGCGTGCATACAAGTATCGAAATCGTCAAATCGAGCGCACTCCTCGGTGCTCCTCACCCCCTCTAGTGGCTGCTCCCCACACTTTTACACATGACATCTTTACCCGGTGCCCCTATTCCTTCCTTCCCTCCTATAACATCGTCGTTGTCGTCATCTCCATTTCTTCTTTTACTTTTTTTTTTGTGCTTTTAATTTATTTTTAATTATACGACGCCATAGTAACGATGACGAATAGCGGTGATGACGTCATATTTTCCATCTGTACTCTTTTTTGATGTTCATCGCGCGTCTTCGATGTTGATGAAGAGGTGAAAAATAAAAAAACAAATAAAAACCGAAAAAATTGATGATGTCATTTCAAGTGTTGTCAGCAAAGCCTTACTTCGATCACGTGGTTGCTTCAAATTATTCAAAAATATTTTGACTTTAAGATAAAAAAAAGTTCTAGAATTAAAAAAAGCCATTTTCGTAGTATTCGATTTTTTACAGTAGTTCAAAAAAGAGATCTTTATGATAGCTTTTCTCTGTAATTACGACTAAAACAATTAAATAGAAGAAAATTTATTGTTTCAAATATAAACAACAAAAATAATATAGTGTAGTTCTTGAAATTGTGTTAATAATTGACTAAACTCAATTTCAACTCTTTTTAAAGTCAATTTAAGCTTTCTCGTTACGTAAAGTAACTAAAAGTAGCCATTTACATCGCTCTGCGGAGGTTTCATGTGATCTGACCATTTTTGTAAATTTTCAGTTGCTTGTGGCATTTATTAAACAAATATTTCTGAGAAGTAAACAATTAAAATTAGCAAATCAAAGTGTTCAATTTAAATGGTCGAAACGTGTAGCGGTGGTGACGTCACCAAAAGCAGACTTGGGGGCTTAGTCACCTGAAAAAAACTTCGTTGGAATTAAACTACTTGCGTCTGGAAGCTGAAATTTTACTTAAAGTTATTCACTGATCGCCTATGAGTCATACTTTGGTTTAGAGCTTGAAAAAATCCCATTTAACCGTACTGTATTCCTATTTTGAATTTTCGTTTTGTATAAAATAGTTTGTTAAAGTTTATATTATAATTGGCCACGTTTAGCTTTGTAGTCACTTGTTAAATACTCGACAATTTGGGTTATTCTCGTTCTGGAGCAAAGTTATCAAACATGTTTTACTTCATTTCAACTAATTTATTGATAAGAGGAATTAATATTTTAAAAATAAACAAAATTTAATTAAATGTTTAAAAATGTTTTTGATTAAAAAGTGATTTTCTTTTTCAATTTGAATTTTAAAAGCTATTTTTTGAACAATAAGTATTCGCTTAGATAAATTAAATTCTTAAATGAACAAACTATTTAAATTAAATTGTAGTGAAAAAAGTATAGAAAATTATTCTGCTTATTTCTAGAAAACCAAACAATGAATTAAATGAATTGTTTTCAGTAAATTAATTTTGAAATTGAAAACAACAACATTACAAAGTTTATTGGCAATAAAACGTAATTTGATTGACATAAAAGTTTAATCATTCCAAAAAAAATCAACTTTAATGATAAACAAAGCAGTAAATTCTATTTTGTTGCAAATATTTTAAAATCGCTGTAGATGAAATATCTCAGCTAATTATAACTATTTTCATTTTCATTTAATAAAAAATATTTCATGAGAACTTGCAGTAGTCATCAAAACTTCCAAATTTGTTATTTTTACATCAAAGAGTTTTTGTAATTTTATTTCTTTAACGACTGTAAAGTTTATCATGAGTAAAACTAAAATAAAACTTTTTGACAGATTTTAAAATTCCCTCTTTTATCATTTTCCTAAAAGCATTTATTGGGATTTTTTTATGTTTGCTATCAGCAAAGCAACATTCTGATAAAACTGACATAAAAGTTAACTTAACTCTTTCAATTTCAGCTGAAAAAGTGTTCTTGGAATTACTTGTAAACAATTGTTTAATATCAATTAATAAAACCAACAAAAGTTTCTTTATTTTGCTTCTGTATAAGTAGCTTAAATCAATTCAAAAATCTATTTTTCCAAAAACTAGTTTCAAGAAGATTTGAATTATTATTCAGCGTTTAATTCTGTTTTTGTTTTGTTAAAACTACTTATTATGTTTGGGCGCAAAATTCAAAACTTGTTATCAAGTAGTCACTCCTTCTTCCCCACAACGTGAACAACCCGTGATTTATCAATATTTACTAAAAACAGTGAAAATATTTATTAGTTCAAATTTGCACGAATCTTGAAAAGTTAATATTTGATTAAAAAATTAGCATAAGACTTTCTCAAAAAAGATTTTAATCGAGTTGGATTCTATAAATAATTGAATCGTTTAATAGGCTTCAACTATCAGACACAACCAAGCATCATGACGTCAGCAGCTGCTTTGAAACCATTCAACCGTGACATTCACACAGAAGAAAACGTGACGTCACAAAAGCTTGAACTTTAGCTAAAGCGAGTCGACAACCGCTAGAATTAAGTTGCTTTCGAAGGCAAATTTGTCTAAAACTTGCCGATTGGCTGAAAGAATTTTCTGCCGAAATGTTGTGTGAAGAATGGTTATGAGAAATGTGTTTGAAACTTTTCAGTAAATTTACTGAAATGGGAAGACGTGTGGTTAGGATGGAAGCCTTGTATAAATATCAATAAATCCGTTTGTCAAATATTAATCAGTTTCTAAAGGAGGTTAGTTTACAAACAGAAGTTTCCAACAAACCATATTTGGATGAACCAAAAAGATTTACGAGTTAATTATGTCAGTTCAAATATTTGATGTTATTATATAAAAAACCACATTCGATGATGATTGGTTTATTTTCAGCATCTTCAGTATCTACACTAATTAGTCACATCAACTGATTTGAACTATGGTGCAAGCTAACCACTGCTTTTATTAAATATTAAATAATTTTATGAATGAAATGAAGAAGATTAGTTGAAGTCTTCTTGGTAGCTCAGAGAGTTTATTCAAGTTCACAAAAAGCTTCCAACGATTTTCTCCTTAACTACACAATCATCATTCAATTTACATAAAACGAAAAAACAACAAAGCGACGTCGGGTTAGAGACGTTTGCAGCATCTTGCCAAAGAATAATTATTCTAAAAATTGCTCTACAGGAGGCGGAGGAGCAGGTGATGGGCGATTATGAGATTTGGTGTTTTTGTACAAAAGTTATTCAAAATGATTCTCCCTGTCAGCCATATATGAGTTCCAACCACCATCTTCCATCGCTGCAAAGTTGAGGAAGTGAGAAGGACGGTGAACTTCGTGATAAAATTCTTTAGGATTCGATAATTGCAGTTCATATTTCATGTTGGCATCGTGACGTACACCTACAAGTGTGATGATGACGTCGAGAGACGAGAAGATCGGGATGAGGACTTACCCATGAAGTTGTAGTTCCATGATCCTTGTGCGGGAACCATAAAGAAACCGAGGAATCGATCGGACAACAACATCTGAACCAATTCGTAGTGTGATGGTAAGTAACCCTTGGGATTGTTGCCTTTATCTGTATTTTGTCGACCCCATTCATAACCACTAGGTGTTAGTTTGTAAGCACTAAGCGAACAGGAACCGGGTGTAAAGCTGCCAACAAGATCAACATCAAATTGTTGCTTGAATAGAAATAGTTCGATAAAAATCGATTAAAAGCAACAAGTTACATCGCGAAAGTCAACTAGCGACCACTAGCGGAACTCACCTGCATGTGATGATGACCGTCTTTTCACCGTCCCACACCGAGTTGTCGGCCATAATTTTAGCATGAGTAGTGACATCTTGTGGTGACAATTGTGGAGAGACATTTGGTTGTGTGTGGATCCAGCCGAGAGGCTCTAAGTCCCTGAAAAGGTTTTACAAGTTTCAAGGTAGGACTGAGGACCCGATGGAGGACAACTTACTTGAGGTACTCATGTTGGGGAAGCTGGTTGGGTAAGTGGACAGTTTGGTGAGTTCCCCACTGGGGTACCATCACTACACAACGAATCTCTTTGACTTGGGGATTGTCTGGAGGACTCACTCCATATAAGTAACCAGCAATCTACAAGCAAGTAAGAGATAGATACGTTGCTTGACAACCAGTTGCTAGGAAACCAACCTGCGCTCGAAGATCAGATATACAAATGAACTTTTTCAGAATATTCTTGGGCAGGATGTATGTGAATCCAGTCTCCCGGATGTCCTCAGTGGACACGTAGATGTGGTTGGTCCTTAGATGCAGATTAGTGGCGGAAATCGCGCGAACACGCCATTCAGTCTTCGATGAGAAGGTTTGTGTCTCATAGTTAGATGTAGTCGAAGTGATGATTTCATCTCCATGTTTGTTTACTGTTCGCGTCTGCAAACATCGAGACGGTCGTCATGGTGACCGAGCACAAGCGGGAGAGGGGACAAACCTGGGTAGCGGTCAGCTGCGATTGTTCTTTGGTTTGTTTCTCGATTTCAGCAATCTGTTGACGCTGTTGAGAAGGAGCGCTGATCTCCATACCCAAAATGATATCTCGAATCTCCGATTGTGTCAAAGATGCCACGTTGACACTAGTAACAGCGCGTCGTTGTCATAGTGATCGACGGTGATGCAGGACTTACTTGTTCTTCTTTCCATAATCAGCTAGAATGAGATCTTTGAGAGCAACTTCGACTTTGACCCAATCTTCGAAACTGAGTGAGGGCCACATATGATGTCCTTCAGTGATAGTGGTCTTATCGGGCTTCATGATCACCTTAGTTCGGTCCGGATTGACATGTAAGGCTCTCAGGATGAGGATAAGACGCGAGAAGGCCTACGAATGACACAAATGACGTCACGTAATTGGAAGAGAAGCATATACCGTGTAAGACGAGATCGCTTTCAACCAATCATCGTAGAGATTGAAGAGGACCATCTGAGGTTCAGAGGCTTTCAAGATCAAGTCTCCGAGCTTCTCAACCTTCAGGCAAGCCTGGAAGGGAAGTTGCAGTTCGCTACCCTTGATCACGATGTTAGGGAAATCAAGAAGATGGACTTCTAGGGGGTCCAACATCCCTTTTCGCGTCACAATGATCTGTTTCGGTTGTTCTTCAACTGGTAGAGATCGAATCAAGGCAGCAACTTCCTCAGCTACAAATTGTTTAATTAGATTCTATTAGTGGACACATTGAGGTGGCACTGACCAGTTTTCCATTTAGCCAACTGGCCTAGACGCTTCTGACCAGCCCACACAGATGTGTGGATGATTTTGAGGAAGAGTTGACCAGTTCGTGGATTAAAAATGAAAATTGCTCCATTGATTGGTTTAGTTGTTAAATTTCCTTCAAAAGTCTACAAAAAAGTTGCCGTGGATCACCTTGTCCACCTCTAAATAGTCCTGACCTTGTGTATGGTGACACGATAGACATTTGTGTCATCGACGAACCAGATGATTTGGTTGCTGAACAACTCCCCGTAGTTTTGTGACGACAGATAGGGTTCCGTGGGTTCACTGCTATACAACTGCAAACCCTTCCTAATTCGCTCTCGGAGCACATACAGGGCGGGATTTGCTTTCATGATCTTCGCCATTGCTTGCTGGATCAACGGCTTGCAACCTGAAGACAATCAATCAACAACTGCCCACTAGGTGGCAGTATATGGTGGTCAGTACCTGGAAACCAGTTGCCATATGCACTGTGCAAGTTGTAAGCAAGGTCAATAGCGATGAGGGCACCGGTTGGGGACGGATAGATACTCATGTTGTCGGTTGTGTAGTCGAGAAACTTGGCTCGCGCGTATCTTTCCACATCATGACTGTCATAATCTCCCCATCGAAGCTGAATGTCCAACCAGTACTTTTGGGTCGGGGCACTGTCCATGATATCCCTTTAAATACAAGTGTCAGATATGGTAGAGGTGACAGGGACGAGTGGTCACTTAGAGTCGGCGAGTAGTGAGGGTTTGGAGACATTCCATTTGTAGGCAGCAAATAGTAAGATGTCAGCACATGAACTGTTCATCTTATATGATTTCCGAGGATGGATGGTTTCTTTTTGGACAGTTTCAATCTCCAGGGCATCCAGTTCTTGATCAAATACCTGTCAGTCAGTTTGTTGGTTAGTGATGAGGACAGCGGGTCAAGTGGACTTGTCACCTGACACAAGTCCATGACAACACTTTCATGGACTTTCTGCCAAAGATGGGCACGGAAGATTTGAATGAGAGATATCTTGAGAGTGGGTATCTTTCCGTGCATGAAGATTCCAGTCAAGTCGAGTTGTACTTGGAAACCAACGTACACCTACGTAGAGATGGTTAGAGGACAGTGAAAGGTGGTCAGAGGTAGACAGACATTTGCACGATTTATAGTTGGTGACCACCAAAGAGTAAAACGTCGATTGGGAATTTGGTTGAGACCAGAGCGCTGGGCATTAGTCAGCTTCTTGTATTTCATCGATTCTTCGAAACCACTCGCTTTCTCCCAGAAAAGACCCTCCCAAGTAGGGAAGTAGGTTCCTGAAGAAGGCAAAATATGCAAATGAGGAATGGAAATATGCAAATGAGGAATGGAAATATGCAAATGAGGAATGGAAAGATGCAAATGAGGAAGTGACCTTTGAAGAGCGTATGTTCGAGAATTCCTTCGACGCCACCAAGTGCCTGAATCATATCTGTTCGATAATTGTTTAAATTCCACAATTTACCATCGTGACGTTGATGCGTCCACCAAAAAGGATTTTGCTTCAAAACCTAAACACAGATGCCGGTCAGTGGTTGATGGAAATGTGGACAGGATAGTGGACAGACCTGGTACTGCTTGAAATCAGTCCTTACACGCCATCCTTTGTCATATGCGAGTGTGTGTCGATCTTTCTGGAAGAGTGTGTTGACACGAGGAATGCCTCGATCCCACGAATCTTCTAAATCTTCCAATGTCAATCGTCTATCAATATAACATCATCAAGATCATTCTCGAGAAGTTGCTGATGACGTCACCTGTTCTGGGCATTAGCTTCTTGCCGCTTGAGGGCGTATTCGGCCCACACTCGTTGTGAGTCGATGAACTCGCTTTCCCAGGGCAAGATGTAGCGATAAAGATTAGGGATGAGCTGATCTTCATCATGACTCATTCCGGAACGGAAGTGAGTGATGCCAACATCCGTTTGTTTTGACCATCTCAGATCAGACTGAGGAATGAGGACGTGACCCATGGACAGCATACCCAGTCCTCCCAGTTCTTTAGGAGTATAGAAGACGACAGGAGGGAATCGGGAGGGCATCTTCGAGTTCAATCCGATCTTGATTCGAGTTTGAATCTTATTTTCACATTTAACAAGAAGATCGAGAAGTTCTTGTGTGTTGACGACCGCTTCGCGGAAATACGTCATCAAACCAATCAACGCTGTATTCCATTTGTTGACAATCTGAGAGTGGAAGGGTTAGAACAGGGTGAAGAGGGGGCGTGTGGGGCACCTTGGTGAAAGTTGTTGATCCAGAAGCCATGAGAATCTGACGAACGCGATTATGAAAGCGATTAAGTGATTCTACATCGACACGAACAAAACATTGAGCTGTTCGTTCTTTTGTCACTTCATTTTGTAAATTCCAAATTCCATCTCTAAACATCTCAATTTTAAAGAAGATAATTTAACTGGGGCACCTGACTACCAACCTGTGAGTAAACTCATCAAATGTGGTCCGACATTTGGGCAGAATTCGACATTCAAATCCGCACATATTGAAAAGTAAATTTGGATTGTCTTTACTATACACAGATACAAATGAACTTTCCCATTGAGTTGTGGTCACCGACCTAGGTAGGCGGTTCTTAATGTCCCAGAAAACTGCACGGCCTCTGTCAATTAAAAGTGATTACAACAGCACGAGATGATGACGTCATCGACGTACAAGTTGACGTCATGCTTCATTAAACGCATTCGCGAATCACGTGGCCAGCACTTCTTGTTGTTGTAACCAACAATGTTCTCGTTGTTTGGGTCAGGGTGTTCCGTCAAGTAACGCTGGATGAGGTCACGTGCTTCATCAGCAGTGAACCTGATGACGTCAGTGATTAAAGATGACGTCAGAGTGACTCAAAGAGCAAGTGAACCTGAAGAAGATGTGGATTTTGTCGATGTAACGCGAGTATAGACGAATTGGATGGTTGGTTTCAGTTGCTACGTCCTGATAGGTGAGAAAATCGTTGCGTAGCGACGGGGGGCCAGCCATGTCACTAGCTCGCTGTCAACATACAGTTAGTGGTCGGTTGTTATGAGACAGTGGGCCACAAACCTGAAGTCCAAGTACAAGTAAATCGAGGACAAGACCATAATATTGAACAATGAAAGAAGCAAATTGAAGACCCCTGATAATTCCGTATGAGTTCGTGTGATTCATGTCTTTGTAATTGATGACGATGTTGTTCTTCGCTGTCATGTAATCAGCAATATTGTGATCAACTATCAACCGCAGCAATCTACATGACAAGTTACCAATAGCAACGAGCCAGCTAACCAACCACTAATCAAACCTGTTCAGTAAAGTTAAATCGATTTTCTCATAAAGTTTTTCAAACTTCGTTTCCATCATCACATTGCATTCACCTTCTCCACTTTCCCAAACATCTTGTAAGTTGTTGATACCTGTCAACATTTACTTGATGTTGCCATATGTACGGTTGCTATGACAACCACCAACCTTGGCACCATTTATAGACCAGTAGTGGAGGCGGTTCAGTATCAGCTGGTTTAATCCAAGATGGAAATAGATGACGTTTGTCAGATTCATACCAGAGATACTGGTCCAGATACGCATCAGTGATTTTCTCTAATGGTTCTACGTCATAGACGGGGACCAGATGACTGTAAAGGTCCATAAACTCGATACCACACTGAAACAGAAGCAGATGAGAACCACCATTAGTGGTGGTTGCCTGGCAACCTCTTTGAAAGCTCGTTGAGTGAGTAGATGACGTTTAATTCTCGACAACGCTTCATGTGGGTTGTCATAGGCTTGTTCGACCAGACCCAATTCCTCGCGCTGTGATTGGTTGAGACGACTCTTGACGCTGTGGTTGATAAGTTAGTGACGTCACAAAGACGCGTGTATCATGGTACCTATAAGCTTCCTTGAGACGTTCAAGAGCCAAGATGAGAAGCTTCGTGTCATGTTTGTAAGCGAGGGGTGGAAAGGGGATGGGTGAGAAGCGTCTGCTTTCCAACCAGTGGACAGTGGTCGTGTAGATGGCAACTGCTTCTTCGGAAGTGATATAAGGTCCATCCTACATGACAACTAGTCAGTCACGATGACGTCATAAGCGCGAAACCACCTTCAGGTAATTGTGTTGACGTTCTTGCTCGGATTTGAGGTAGAGACGAGTAAGGCGTCCAAGATTCTTCTTACAAACTGTCTTGTCGACTGTGGCGCCTCGCCGGATTCGTTCGCGGTTGTAGTGCGCGGTGTTGGTCCACCAATCAGCTTTCGCTTTCACATATCGAAGGATCATGTTCTCGATAGGAGCAGGAAGACCTGGAACCTTCCACGAGATGTTAGCTTTCCAACAACGCCAAGCTTCACTAAGATGCTGAAGGATTGTTCGCGCTTTGTTGTGTTTGATTCCTTCTGGCATCATATCAACGATGTCATGCATCACTGACGCTCGCAACTCGAGATCAAAGTGAGATTCCACGCGCTGTTTCGTCACTGTTTTCGCTACTCCCTAAAGATAAAGATCAGAAGATGAGAACTAAGAAATAAATTTGAGAAGATGAAGATTACTTTAGAGTGTCTTCCTTCGAACTGACGAGCAAGCAAGTTTCCAAGCCATCTTTCAAGAAGAGGAGTGATACCTCTCATAAAAAACATCCAAACTCTCCACCCAGGAGCCCAGAATCCGCATCCAGGACCCTTGCCAACAGATCCAGTGTTGAAACGATAGTAGATGATATGTTTAAGATCTTTACACATACGAATTTGTCTCATCAACTTATACTTGTAACGATACATCCCAGTGAGTTGACCCACATGCGCAAATATGTACTGTAGCCCATCTGCCAACTACACAAATCGCTGTTAACCGTGCGACTCGTCTTATTACTGGTTGCTAGGTTACCTGGAAGGCATCAACATTTCCAAGACGATATTGAACGTGACTGTCGATGACTAGCTTGGTGAGACGAAGAACTTCACGGCACAGATGAAAAGCGTTTCCAAATCGAGACTTTTTACGCTCTTTAGTAGTGAGGGTCTTGACGGGTTTCAAATTGAAGTTATAATCGAGATGAAGATAATTGAGATTCTTTCGATGAATCAACAGATTCAACATATTGTAACCCTGAAGTAGGTGAAAGGTCAGTTGACACGAATCGATGTGAGAATAAGAAGTTACCTGTCGTGTCACTTGCAGACCAACTTCAACCCAGTCCAGTTTAGTGGACTGAAAGAATTTGGTGGCTTTAAAGGACCGGAATAAGTAGCTGTAAATAGGACAGTGGTCACGATGATTGATGACGTCATCACACGCGTCACTTACCGTTTCTTCTGTGGTTTGGGTTTTCGTTGTTTAAGGGCATTTAATACGTAACATTTGAGTAACTTCTGATATGAGACCCGCACCTTGACAGGCTGGCCTGCTGGACAGTGCTCACGGTACCTGTGGACAAGACGTTTAGTTGCTAAGAAGAGACAGTCACAAAAGATCACTGACCAGGACTTGACTAATGGGACGTCTACAGCTCGTCGAGTATTAGATGAACGAAGATTGTAGGGTCGAGGTGCCCACATCAAAGCAATCCCATTTGCGGTGTTGTCACTGTACAGAGGGCTTTCATGTAAGAAAGGTTGGACATCAGCAGGCAGCGAAAAGTCCTCATCTTCCTCTTCTTCCACTGGAAGTTCGCTCTGTGACGAATCATGGGTTGCTAGGAGCAAGCGGAGGTTTTGAGGGGGATCACCTTGACATTATGACGATGAGAAATAGGATTGATAATGGGATCAAAATAAAATGCTGGAAGATCGGGATCTTCAGTTTTGATAAAGACTACATTAGGAGTGTGATACCTGGATGAGAGATCGTTGATGAGTACAAGTAGCAGACCAATGACCACAAGCTTACCAGGCTAAGTGGACAAACTTGGGCAAGTTGTTATAGAGATAAGGAAACGCGATTTTATATTCAGTTCTGATCTGTTGCCGAATGATGATCTTGTTGATGTCATTGAATTCATTCCAATCTTCATCTCTACAAATCAGGATGTAGATCTTTGAAGTCTTTGAGATCTGATACTCACTGCAAGGTGTTGTCTCGTACAAGAGGTTCAAATTTAGGTCCTCCGGGAATAGCTTGGTTGAGAGCTTTTGATGTAAAAAAGGCTTTCAGATCAAATAAATAGAAATAATTGTCATCAACTAAATCTGTAATCAACTGATTAGCCATTCGATACAAAGCTGATAGTTGAGGAAGTGACAGATGCCATTTGCGGTAAGTAGGACCATTCACATATCTACAAATGGGGCTAACATTAAAAGAGGCTTTTATGTGAGAGAGAGGAGTTACTTGGAGTTATTTTGAAGAGGTTTGTTGTCATAGAACCAATCCATAACAGCGGAGTCTTCCTCTGGATCCAATTCCATCTACAACAAAAGACCTTCATTGTTGAGTTGCTATGGAAATAATGAAGAGGTTGAAACCTGAATGGGTTCGAGCGGTTCTACATCTAACACGTTATCAGCGTAGTCTAGAGGTGGCTCTTCATCATCAAATGGTGGAAACCTCATTCGTTTAAAGTGACGTCGATCGCGTTTTTCTCGTCTCATCATAATCCACATAGTTCTGCAAATTGAACAATCAACGAATAAGAAGTAGAGAGACCTTCAACTGACCCCCATTGCGCTATATAAGCAGGTTCAATAACCCAGGGAATCTCATTGACAAAAGTGATTGCTCCTGTGATGTGATAAATCACTGAAACATCACGAATCTGTTCCCATGGCATCGGCATGTTCTCCATCAACTTCAAGACGGCGTGAGGCATATATTTAAGTGCCCTGAACAAAATAGCTAGTTTCAAATTGGTAATGAATCATTTAAAAGGTACGAACCCGAGGTAGACGCGTTTATCGTGTCGAAACTTCCTGTTTGTCATATCACCATGGTTTTTTATGATCTTTCTTACATGCTCAGCAGGCATGTCTTCTTTTTGGGGATCTATATATCCAAACTTTCTTTTTTCAGCATAACGTTTGCTTTGCAGTTGCTGCCATCTATAAAAAGAAGAAACTGTTGGATGACACTAGTAGTAATCTAAATTTCCAAAGATGTTAAATTTATGTGAGATATAAAAACTTGCAACTGATAATACAGTTGAAACATTTACTTAAACTTCATTCATAAAAAAGTTGATCAAAACTTCACAATGTTACATCACAATGACTTACTTTCGAGACTTCTCTTGTAACATTTCATCTGTGAGACCTCCAGCAGGCATTGGCATTTGATGAGCTTGATAGGCAGGAGGTTGTATCTGACCATTATGTGACATTGCTAAAGGGACACCAACCATGTGGCTCGGAGCACCAGGAGGAGGTCCCATTTGCATTGGTTGATGAACCATACCAGGTGGATAAGCAGCAAATCCAGTGTCCATAGGTTGCTGGGAGGGGTGATTCTCCATTTCTAACTAAACTTTAGTTCAAAACTCAATTTTTAGCTTTTATAAAAAATAAAAATTTTTGAGCCTTAAAATGTTTGAAAGATTTTAATCAAAGTTCAAAAAATAAATGAAGTAATTACATCTAAGATTTATTCAGTTTAACAATTATAAACAATTTGAATGTCAGTATAATTTTGTTAGATTAAATATAATACTAAAATATAAATTAGTTAAATAAAAAATATTAAAACAATAACCAAAGACATTATAATGAAAAACTAAAATACTTTAGACAAAAACACAATATACATGTGAACAAAATTTTACACATATAAGTACAATCAATTTTTATCAAAGAATATTTTTACATAAATAGTACATACTACTCAAAGGCTAGTAACAATAGATTAAAATGTATTTAAATTTTTTACTTCTATCAATATGTCCAAAAACCAATCTAAGTAAAAAGAAATTACTTATTAACAATTAAATGAAAACAAAATAAAATTTGGAAAATTTAAAGAATTCTTAACAGACTTAAAAAACTAAATCATAAAAAGCATCAATCTACAAAAAGAATAAAGTTGAAGAAATTTCAAAAATCTTAATAAATTAGTCTTTGATTTTTATATGAGAGATTTGAAAATATAAAATTAAGTATAAAACAATAGCTTATAAAAAGCTCAAAAAAGCAATACAATCTTCATATTAAATTCAGTTAAGTTAATTTTTCAACCTTCAAAATGTTCTTTATTTCTAACTTATATTTACCTCTGTAGTGTTTTGATACTTTCTATATTATTTTTTTATTACTTATTTTAAACCTTTTTTGTTTATTTTTCTCATTTTGTAGATTTTTTGTCTTAACTTTAAGAACTATATAATTTGTTATCTGCATGATTAAACAAATAATAAAATAGTTTGTTGAAATGATGAAAAATGAAATAAATAGAAAATATGAACTTGTTTAATGAAATTAGTTTTTAAATTATAAAAATTTAATCAGATGAAAAAAACAATCAAATGAATGAAAGTTATATTTAAAAAAATATATAATAAATACAAAAGCAGTTTTTTGATTGTCATCCCATTTAAAAAAGTCAAACACTAAAAAGAATAAGAAAAGAATTTATACAAATTGTATTTATAAATTATTTTGATAAATATCATAAAATTAACAATAAATGATGAAGATTAGTAAATACCACAAATATTAAAAGTTATAAAATTAACTGAACTTATAAAAGGTATTAAAAAAATTATAGCTTCACTATGCTTACATAATTTACAAAATAATTACATAAATATAAAAAGTCATTAAAATCAATTTTTAAAAACTAAAGCAAAAATTATAATAAAACAATAATCATCTACATTAGTATCAAAATATAGTTAATAGTAATACAAAAATAGTACTCACATCAACTAAATGAAAATTTAAACTTTTAGAAACGTCAACTAAACTCATATTTAGAAGTAATTTTTTTAAATACTAAATTTTATAATTCTCAAATCTACTATCATAACTTATTCAACTTATAATATTTGAATAATATACTCGAGCTGCAATTTCTTTTATTTTTTTCAAAAACAATATAAAATCATTTTATAGGTAAAAAAAATAAATTTTAATTAGATTGCATCTTAAAAAAATAAAGGTAATTTTTTTTAAATGATATAGAAAATACAGGCCTCGTCGGTTTGTGGTGCATTGTTGCCGCTGTAAGAGTTTCCAAACGAAATTTTAGATACTAAAAATGTTTCAGAAACACTTTATTATCAAAAAGAATGTTTTTTCAATTTTTGCCGCTGAAATAATAAATATAAAATAATAAACTTGCTTTAAAAGAGTTACAAAGAGTGACATCGTAGAATTTAATTTATAATTTGTAAAATATTGTAAATACTAACGTGTTTAATACAAAAACAAAATAAAAGCTATAAATCACTTTGAATTTAAGTAATAAATTTTAATTTTTGTTGTTATAGAATTTCTTCACGTGATATGAGCCCATCATCATTGAAAGCTTGTAAAGGTGCTAAAATAAAATCGATAATCTAAAAAAAACTCTTATGTGCTCTACAAAGCATGAAACCATCTTAATTGCGTGATGAACTAATTTAGTTAATTGCGTAATCACTGATAAATTATTATTCCATTGCATTTATATTCATATAAATACGGTTTTTGAACTTTCCATCAAAGTAAAGAGAACTTAAAAGAAACAATTGGCTTACTCTGCTCTTCTGATCTATTTATCCAAAGACTTAAAATAGCTTGTTGAGCAAAGTCTAAGTAGTTTTACTCTATTAAGCTAAAGATTTATAGTGGACTTAGAAACACCTAACATAACATAACGCTCGATATATTAAAGCAGGACCAGAAAAATTAAACCCAAGGTCAGAAGCTCTTGTACACTGATGTCCAGAATATATATGGAGGTGCTAAACAAGTCAATCAAGTTTCCTCAATAAAAAAATAAGCAGTTACTAATTTATTTAACTTTTCTAAAATTGGTGTATGCTGTCTCTGATGAAGGATGATATCAAAGTATCTTATCAAAATGGCTTAAAATCTGTCAGATACAAATCATGACGCTTTCTGACTTTTCAGCTAAACTGATCTGCTAAAACTCCAAAATCTCAGCATTTAATGCTTTGATGAAATCCATTAAAATTTATACTCAACCAATCAAAAGTTGGTCTACAAAAAAACTGGCTGTTTGAAAAATGAGATTCTGCTCGAGTTGTTAAAGGATAGTTGTTGAAATTTTGCCATTATCAATGAATGATTAATGAATCGGTCGTTTAGCTTCAGATCTTTTAAATCAACTTTCTGCTTCTCTCAAGTTGACATTTCGACTTTACGAGATAATTCTATGTAATTAATCTAATTTTGTAATAATAATATATAATTGATTTTTTTATCAAAAGGTCAAACAAGATGAACTTTGTATTTCTATTTTTCAGAATATGAATTTGAGTTCTCCATTTGCATTTTCAAAATCCAGAATCATATTCTGTTGTGCCTTATTCTTTATGATCTTTGGCAATTAGTCTAAATATTACACCCCCTATTAGATAATATAATTTTACTCCCATTTTCACCGGTACTTTTATTTTTATATTTTTATTATATACCAAACTTCAAAATATTTAATAGTTAAAAGCTCTTAAAAGACATAAAGTTCATTAAGACTGAGCCTGCTAATCAAATAGAGAAACCTTTCATAGTCAGAAATAACAAATGTTTACTTGTACTTGCTAAAAATAATCAGCTTGACTTGATGATGGAGAAGAGCTAAAAATTCTGCTAAAAATTACTTTAAGTGAGCTGAAAGCCAACATTTTTTTAGAAAAATTGAAAAAAATTTTTACTTTTCGACAAGATTCATGTTGAAATCTATTACCAAATGAAGAATAAATCGATCAACATAATTACCGTTTAATGATTAACACCTATATATTCTTTTCTCTTTGAAAATGTTAACAAAGAGCTATAATTACAGTCTTTCTATGGTAATTTTATCCTAATTATGAATAATTTCATTCCAAGGTTTGCTCCATTAAAAACTCTTTCCTAACGGTTCTTCACGTAGATTCTAAACACCAACCATCCATAACCCCTTATTGATAAAAATTAAAAATATTCATCTCAGTGATTTTTAAATTTTAAACCTTCAACTTTAGCTATAAATCTCAAAGACAACTGCCGTCCACAATCTTTAAGACAAACTAACTCAAACACCTGAAAAATTTATATCTTGTTTTTTAAAGTGTTTTATTTATTCTATAAATCAAACTGCACTAAGTGCCTTTGATTATTCATTATCCTTTGTACCTTCTTCAAAATTTTACACCAATCTTACTTGGAATAAGCAATCTCTCAATGATAGACAACAGAAAGTCATCATCAATTAAATTGTATCTTCCAGTTCAAAATATTATTGAAAATTATCGATGGCTTTTCCCTTACCTTTTTTTTCTGTTTATCTTTCTGGATTTTATTATAGTGGAGAGCAGCGTGTGCTGAGCTAACACCACCAATCCATGGATCTGTTATTCGATGATACAGATTAATGAACTCACAGCGACTTCGAGGTTAACGAATTGTTGGTACTCTGCCTATGTTTACTCCAATAGCCTTTATATACCTTAAGGCTTCTCTAACTGAGAATAAGGCAGTGGTACTATTAACCCATAGCTATAAAAAATACTTTTCGCATTTGTTAGCTCGTGGTGGAATATAGAGCAGCATGCAGTATCATTGATAGAACGATCGAAGATCTTAAGGTTAATTATTTCTTTACGGACCGCAATTTTTTAGTCAAACTGAAAATAAATTCGATTAAAAGTTTTGTTAACACTAAGTGAGATGGTTTTTACAAATGCAAATTATCTATATTCAATAAAATCAAATTAAAAAGTAAGATTAAAGTCTTTTTGAAAATCGTATATTTATTTCACACAATTTCTTTCCTAGAAATGTTTTCATTTTCATTTCTGATTGGTACATTTAACTGTTTTATACTTATTTCTCCACTATGTTCTGATTTTTCACTTTGCCTATGTATTAAAACCTATAATAAGTTATTTTTGTGCGCTGTTAGAAAACAAACTAATTGTTAAGACTTTAAGATAAATTTTAAAGTTTAAAAGTTTAAATAAGATAAATTTAAAAAGTTTTTTAAGGGTGAATATTGAAAAAAAAGTTTATAATATATTAGGTTTAGTTTTGTTCGTCAAGTTTTAACAAGTTGAGATGCTACACCATAAACTTTTTCTAATTGGTAAAAATAAAAGCTTTTTTTAGCCGTGCTTCTAATAAAAAAGGTTTGCTGTAAATCTATCTCAAATCCAAATTTGTTGAAAGTCATGAATAAAACTTTGCCAAAACTGTTCTTGCTGCGTATTTGTACCCTTTTTTCTTAAGATTGGTTGCTAAATTAAAAAAACTCTTATTTCTAATCATAATGTACTTTTTAATAATGCGTAAAATTCTGCAGTTGAAAATAAGTAGCTGAAGTAATCAAACCTTTGTAGAATCAAGGTTGCTAAATTATTAGTAACAGTAAAATGCAGCTTTAGGTAGAGTACAATTACTGTTTTAATTTTTTGCACAAAAAATTTTTTTCAACTTCTTCATTAGAATCTTTCTTTACTGTCACTTAAACTTATAAAAAATCAAAAATAGTTGTCTAAGAGTTAATCTATATTTTTTATTAACTTGCTGCTATATTTGTTATCGTATTTAATCCTTCTTTGCTGTTAAATTCGAATGTATTTAAGTTATCTTACTTTTTTAAGATTCATTTTTAAGCTACATTGGCAATTTTAAATTTGTTCATACTTATATTTTAGTACTTAATATTATTTACAGTATTTTTATTTGCCTAAATCTTATATCAAAAAAGGTTGGTGTATATTGTAACATTTATAGTACTTTTATGCTGTTCTTTACTGCCACTAGTGGTAATTTTGTTGTAGTATTGCTAGTCAGGTTGTGTTAGGCCTCTTTGATAACTTCTGTTCGCTCGTCTCGTTTCGTGTCACACGACTTAAAAGTGAGTTTTAATTTCTTACATAGTTTCGTTTAGATAATGTGCTATTTATTCGATTTTTTTATATTACCAATCTGTATGGGTAAATCATAAGCTCTAAATCAATATTTTGTATAGATATTTAGTATTATTTAAATATGTTTACTTAATTATATCTCCTTTGGGCATAAATGTTATTGTGACTTTTTTCTTTTCATCTAGTCTCAATTAAATAGTTATACTAACTTATATAATAATTAGTTAAGCACTGGTTTTTTCCATTTCGACATTATGTCAGTAGTTGTCATGAAAATATTAGATTATTCTTTTTATTAATTTCGAACTTAAGCATCAATGTAGATCATCTAAGTTTACCTATTGTTTAATTTTTTTATAATTTAAATGTTTTTATTTCGTGTTTTGAAGTTTCAATTTTTATGTAATATATTACAATCTATTTATTCTCCAATTTTTAATGCCAATGATGATTTTTTCAACACCATCTTTCGACTGAAAAATTTGATGTTAACTTTGAATCTGAGGCAAACAGAAATTTGCTAATCATTATTTATCAATAATCAAAAATATTTTCTTTCTAGAATGCGTTACGTTGCAGCTTACCTATTGGCTGCCCTTGGTGGCAACTCAAATCCATCTGGTGATGATATTAAACAAATTCTTGCAAGTGTTGGAATCGATGCTGATGATGACAAATTAAATTTGGTCATCAAGCAACTCGATGGCAAGAGTGTTGATGAAGTGATGGCTGAAGGTTTGAACAACTTTTAATTTAATTTCACAAGCATAAAAATGATGATTTAATTACCATCTTTCGCCTGAATGCAATGATGTCAATTTTTTAAAACTGATAACTCATTTACTTACTAAGTAATTAGTTTCTTGTCACAATCTCATTGGACTATTTCCTCTTAGGTCTCACTAAATTGGCAAGTGTGCCCTCTGGTGGTGCAACTAGTGCCGCTGGTGCTTCAACTGATGCTCCTGCTGAAGGTAAGATTTTGTTTTTACTCAATTTATTCCTTCATGATTCTTACCCGGTGAACACTGGTTTTGTTCAACGGATTTACCTGAAGGAAAATCAACAGCTTATTGTTTATAAAGAAACTAATAGCGACAATTTATAGAAATAGTATTAAATTCAAAATTTTCAATTTTATATTGAATTATAGAAGCTAAAGAGGAAGCTAAGAAGGAAGAATCTGAAGAAGAATCCGATGATGATATGGGTTTTGATCTCTTTGGTTGATTTTCTTCTAATTAGCATCTAATAAAGTTTAAAAAAATAAATTTATTTGACATCTTTAACAAAATATAAAGAAAGTTTAAAGTAGAAATGTTTAGAAGATCATTAGTCAGGTTAGTGTAGAAAAGAGTTCAACTTCTAAGTAAAAGTCTCCAGATTAAAATTGAGTTCTGAAACCGAAATTTTTCAGTAAAAACAGTCTTGAAAGAACGGTGGCTGGTAACTCGATATAAAAAAGAACAAATAAAATATTAGAGTTATTATAGAAATAATTTAGATCACATTGAGATAGTATCCCTGATAAACTGCTCAAAATTCCAAACTCTTGAGTTCTTGAAAATCTTCAGTTCTTGTCTCATTCCGAAATTCAATTTCTGTTGAAGGTTAGAAACAGTGAATTTGAAGAAATAAAACAGCTGAATTTTCACGCCTGAGAATCACTGATGAAGTTACTTCTTCGCAAGTAGCCTAGAAATTTGTTAAAAATTTGATAGCTTTTTTAAAAAATAAACATCCGGGATTTCCTTCAAGAAGTCGTTAAAGTAAAAAATAATTTTTTAATTAATATAAATCAGTTTAATGTAAACTGGCGCAAAATATTTCAGAACCTATTTCTAGAAAATATCTCAAATAGGAGACAGATAAACTAAATTATCAATTTTTCATTAAAAAGTGCTCAGTTTTTGAATTGATAATCTCACAGAAAATCCAAATTATCTTAACAGCAATTTGCTCTCTGCTTCGATTCCTTAAAGTCATCCCTCCTGTCTCCACTAGTGGCTGTATTCCTCAGCAAATAATTTAACAACCATCTATACAGATATTCACCAAGCTTTTGACGAAGTTTCACATCTCATTGTGGTAAACTTGCAGACAGTTTAACTTTATTATTATCATGAACGATCTGGGAATATTTATATTTCATGAGTGAGCTCACCAATAAATAAGTTTTTTGTTCAGATTTGATTCATCAATTTCATACAAAACTCCGATCTTTTGAGACAAAAAATATTTAGTTGTTCACCTCATATTTTTCTTTTGCCTTTTTCAGATCTTGTATTACTTATTTAAAATTATAATTAGTTTATACATCTTAACTTCATAGAATACTTTAAAGATCCCCAACTTTCCATACTTCCTTAGAATTTAATTCAAAATTTAACTTTTTAAATAAAGTGAAAATTCCCTTTCCGAATCCATCACTACATCAAATTGTATCACAATTTTAAAGATTATTCTAAAAAGATATGATTTAAGTAATTTCCTTGACATGTGATATATGAAAATACCAATTACCTCACTTCTATTTTTTTATATTAAACTTTTGATCAATAATTTTTCAGTCTACCTAAGCCTCTATAGTAGTGGTCTTGTTTTTTCTCAATTAGTTTAGATTGTGATACTTAAGACCTTTCTTCTCTTTTCGCTCCTGATACTTTGCCACAAGAGCTATTAATTTTTCACTCGCAGCCACGTGTTGAGTAAATAAATACTTAATACAAAAATGTATCTCATACAAAGGCTAGTAATAAAATTGTTAAACTTTTTATGATTTATAGTCAATTATTTTAAATTATTGTAAAACTAAAAAATAAAATATAAAGTAAAAAAGGAATTGAAATCATTGTAATTTAAACTAAATTACAAAACTTTGTATTTACAAAAGTAATTCGACAAAAATATTTTTAAATTGAACTTAAATTCTTTCGATAACATTCAAGACTACACAGAGCTGTATGTGATTTCGAACAATCATACTTTCGACGATTTACATTACAAACTTCACACATTCGGATTTGTGGAGGTTCTCGGGATGTTTCTCTTCTTAAAGGAAAATCAAATCCTTCGGGATAAACAAGGATCGTTTTTACTGCATCAGAAAAATATCTGATCATCGGAGCTCGGATCTTTTCAACTGATTTCTTTCCACTTTTCTGATGACTTCCTGATACAACTTTAACCAGCTTCTCTATCGTCTGCCGTTTGTTTTCTTCAGCTTTAGCGATTGCCTGTGAACAATTAATAACAGCAATGTGAAAAAAACTTTTCCTGGACTTCTACTTGAATTCTTCTTCTACGATTTTTTTCTTCTTTTTTCCTCCTTGCATCTTCACTTAATTCCTCTTTGATTTCAATTTCTTTAAGAAAATTCTGTGGGTGTGATGAAAACATCAGTTTGTTTTTCTGTCGAGCTGTCAGCTGTAGGACGTCACGTGATTTGGGTAAGCAGCCGTTCTCATCAAGTTGCCCTTTTTCTAGTGCATCAAGCCAAACAGCCTCATCGTCATTAGCTAACTGAACAAAAAATTGAAGATATTGAAATTTATCTTCAATTGCTAGAATTTTAAAAATAAATTTTCTCACTTTTTTAGATATTAAATTACTTCCATCTTTTTTCGTTGTGTTCAGAGTTCTAAATTCAACAATTAAAAATTTTAATTTAAATTCTTTTATTTAATAATAAATTGCTAAAAATTGATTTCATAAGTTCAAAAATAAACTTTTTAATCAAAATTATTAATTATTATAAACTTACTGTTTAACAGTTTTATTTTTTTTACTTTTTGCTGCATAAGGTACACTTTCGTCAAAAAACTTTTTTTGTTTTTTAGTTCTACAGGGTCTCTTATTCAAAGATGATTCTGTAAGAAAATCATCCATACTTAAAATTAGTTTATTATTAGATGCTATTTCCATAAAATTATTTCTAAAGTATATTTGCTTTTTCATTTAAAATTGATATAATGAATTTTAAGATGTAATATAATAAAGTATATGAATTTTTAATATAATAAAATAGCATAATAACATAATTTAAAAGTATTTTTTAACAAACCATTGGTTGTTTGATTTTCAACATTTTTGGTGTTCATTATGAAACAAATTTTATCTATTAACTTTTTATATAAAAATCTAATAAAATAAAAGCATGTAAAATGAAACAAATATAAGGTGCAAAAAATTATTCATTTTTATAGTTTTCTACAAAGTTTAAAATATCGAAATAAATAATTACATTTTCTAAACTTAAAAGTATTGAGACTTTTTATTGTCACAAATTAATATAGAAAAACAATATACAGTGCTTCAGATATAATTTTATAAAATATAGAACACAAAAAATAATAGTTTTGGTGAGAATATCAAATTATAAGGCTTAAGCAGCATTAAAAAATTTATACAAAATATTTTTTTGTTTTATTTTGCTAAGAAGTTGAACTTATAATTTATAGGGGAATCACCTACATTTTATGCAGTAATCAGACAAAATGTTATTTTTGCTTAAATGGTTTCCTAATTAATTATAAATTATCAATAATCATAATAATAGTAAAATATACAAAATAAAAGCAGAAAATGAAAATACTTTTGAGTTACCAAATTAAAAGATCAAAAGTAATAAAAGCTGGAATGGCATTTATAGTTTATCAAATGTTGATATTCTCTTTTCACCATTCGTATACTTGCAATTTGCTGCAGAAGTAGTGGATTTACGTTAAATCTACATTATTGTAGGACTGATGAATTTGTTTATCAGACTTTAATCTTAAGTTAATTTTTAACTTAATTTGAATTTAAACTTTATCAGACTTAATTAGCATTTCAAACTCTATAAATGCACTCCATTTGAACACAATTGTCAATATTAAAAATAAATATGAAGTCTTACACTAACAACACTTTGCTTGAAATTCTAGCAGTATATATCAACAAAATTAGTTAATATTTTAAAACTTGATTTAAAAAGAGGTGATTTTTGCTTTAGTGATGGAATCTGGAAAAATATTTTAAACTTCATTGAAAAAATTATTTTAAACTATATTTAAAATTATTAATAGTCCACCGAGTTCAATTAAAGTTATTGAGTTGGTTAATTTGTTCAGAAGTAGTAGTTAGTTTATCTTTAATATTGTGGACGGCAGTAAAAACTACAAGATCAGTGAAAATAACAAAATTATTTTTGATAAAATTTTAATCAAAAGACTATAAGGACAATCTTTCATTTTAAGCACGCATTTTCAGTCTAATAAAAGAAACAACAGAATCGTCGCAGGTGAAAGAGAAAAAAAAGTTGAGTGAACAATGTTGCAATTTGTTAAGCAAATGGAATGTTACAGAATAAAAGATGCAAAATCTGAACTTTTGAGTGAGTGGGTTAATATATTGAGTTAGGGAGCTTGTAGTTATAAAATTGAGAGTGTTTTGGGCAGAATCATTAAGTATAGAGACATTTTTCAATCTCTGTTATGACGATGGAAATCGTTTAACAAATTAAAAACAATCATAGGCATAGCATTTACAGAAGCAATGCAGAAGATGAACCTATTCAAATTTTGAGTCATTTATTGAGTAATTAAACACCACTTCCTCTAGAGTCAAGGCAATCATGTTTAATGATAAACAGGAGAACAGAATACTCGGTCTAAAATTTTATTAGATAGCGAAGGCTAGATAGGAGCAAGCTAAGGTCAGTTTGATTGTATTCAAGGCATCCGATTTGTCATATATCTAATAGATCAATAGATTATTATTATTAGATTATTATTATTATTATTGATAGACCAAGGTCCGATTAAACAAAATTCGGATGGTTTGGTCAGAGCAATTTATTCTGAGTTTTTAGAGTTTAAGCAGCTTATTTTTCGTTGGTTGAAAACTTGTATACATTTAAGAATATATAAGAATGTAATAAATTTGCTGATTTTGTTTATCGAACCAGATGGTAAATACTATATTATCATACATTGGAACATTTTTATACAGATGAACATGATAAACAACAGTTCATTCTATACTTGTATTTTGATTTCAAACTACAAACTATAATGTCCCTTTTTATGGCATAATACTACTACCATATTTAGAAATTATGAAAATATTAATAAACAAATTTATGTATAAAATAATGAAAAGTTTAATCATGCTCATTAATTGCTAGGTTTTCTAGCTTACTTTTACTTCAAGCTAACAAAGAAGTTATTACTCTGAGCCATTATGTTGTAAGGACTATTTGGTCAACTTGCAGACAAAAATAGATAATTTTTGTTTACTTTACTGTTTACCAAATTATTTTCAAACTAGCACTCATATAGAAATTAGTAAAATTAAATAAGATTATCCTTGTAATTATTTGAATTACTAGAATTCCTTTTCAGATTGTAAAGTTATAAAAACTGGTTTTTATTTTGATAAAAAGTCTGATGGAATCACAGTCAAAAATCAAACATTCAAATGCCTTGGCAAGAACTTTGAATCATAGAACGTTTGATCCTATAAAGTGTACGTTTAATATTATAAGAATAGCTTTAATTTGATAGTAGAAGTATTATCAAGTTTGATTTAATTTTGATTTTCAGTTGCAAATAGTATAAGCAAAGAATCTGATGGTGATAAAGATTTGCATGAAACTAGGCATAGAGTTCATTTGTTAGGAGAGGAAACTGCTCAAATTCTCAAGAAACAAGTTTACCAAAACTATCAACTCTTCATCAACACTGCAAAAGAGATTTCCTGTATTCTTCCAAGTTTTATTTATACATTTCTTTATCTAATTTTTAAGTTATTAAATATAAAGAAAATTAATGCTTTAGTTTCTTACAAACTTATTATTAAACAATTATTTTTTTCATTCTTTTTACATATGTACAACTCTGATATAAATTTGGTAATTTGTATTTTTGAATTGATATTGGTAAACTTGTGGTAATATATAGTTTTAGAAGGAGAAATGTTTCAACTCAGTAATATTTTAACTGAGCAAAAGAATTTGATGGAGAATATGACGAAGAGTTTTGCTGCAAAAGAGCAACTTTCTGGTGATTAATTTCTTTAAGATATTTAATAATTTCATTCATTTTTGATCTTGAAAAACCTGATCCTTAGAAGCTTAATTGTGAAACTTTGTTTTATTTCAAAACTAGGTATAAAAATGTCTCTTTGTGTTTGTTACTAAACTTGAAATAATTGTTGAAATTCTATATGCTACCAAAAAGTTAAATCATATTTCAAGCATAAACTTATCTTTTAAATGATTTTTACATAAATAATTTTATATTACTTAAAAAAATGTAATATTTATTTGACTTTTCTTTATATCATTTAATGAGTAATATATTATATCAGCCACTATATATAGGTCACTATGTCTAAGCCACTATATGTCATGGAATCTTCTTTGACAAACTTCTAAGCATTTATAGATTTTTGCTGGTAATCATGCAAGACTGTTCACTTATAACTGAGAAGAATTTATCTTCTCTTAAAAATCTATTTTGGATTTTATAAATATTTTCTTTAATTTTATATTGAAATGATTCATTCTATTTACTGTATAAAATAAAGTCAACAAAATCAGCTTGAGCCAAAATCTCTTTTTTTTGGTTGCTGATCTGATTAATTGATTTAATGCAATTTGAAAAATATTTTAAAGGTTTCAAATTTAGAATGATAAGAAATTCTTTAAGAAAACTGTAGATATTTTTACCTACAGTAGAATAAGTAGAATTTCTGTTAATTTAATTTTTGTGAATTTTTTTAGATGATATCGGACAGGAAAAAAGAAATCAACAAATTTTATTAAACAAAGAAACAGAAAAAAAACAAGTGATGGAATCATTGCTAACGAAAGTGGAAAATTGCCAGGTACTTTACTGATGTGGTTTAGTTGTTATGCAAACAAAACCAATATTACAGCAAGTCGTTGAAGTTCCCGGAAGACATTTAGTGTTTGATGGGGATGTGCTGGAACTAGACATGGATTCATTTCAAGTCCTAGAAAAAGTTCATCTGTTTATATTTAATGACTGGTCAGTTTTGACACAAAATTATTCAAGTTTTCTGATAAGCTTTTGTCTTTAGCGTTATGTTGGCAACCTCTCTTAACTCCAGGAGAGGAAAAAGTACGAGTGAGAGGTACAAGTTCCAAGCAGTTTGGGAGATAGATACATTAGCAATGGTTAATGCTCGAGATATCGGCCGTAAGTATTTGATGATCATTTCTTGAAATTTCTCCTTTTTTACATTTGTAGGTGTCAAAAATGCTTTTAAGATGTTGGTTTTTGCCAATGCACGAATGTTTCAATGTGAAACTGCAAAAGAAAAAAGAGAATGGATCGAAATCATGGATTCAACTAAACGACGTCATCTGAGCAAAGAAGATCGCGAAGAAGCTCCAACTTCTCCATGTATATATTTTCTTCCTCTTCAGACTATTTCTTTTATCTTTACCAAATTTTGCAGCAATTCAGACTTTTGAGGCTCAAAACAGTCCCAAGATATCTAAAATTGATGAAATTAATGCAAAAATGATTGATGAAGAAGTAAGACACTTTCTCAATGTCTTCTCTAACATGACAGAAGATTTGGACGTGTTCATTGCGCAGAGAAGTTTTGAAGAAGCTGTTGAAAGCACTTTAGAAAGTAAACAGACAGATGTAGTAGTATAGAGCGCTTTTAAACATGATTCATTTAGTGAAGCAGCTGATCAGTGAGATTCGTGATCCTGTATCAAGCAAAGACACAACTGAGAAGTTGGAACTTAGGATCAGTCAACTTGTCAAAGTCCTGCTGGGGTAATTGCTCCTTTTTCCTAAACCTATACAAGTGATGACTTTTTTTATCAGTGAGCTAAGAACAACTCCAGATCGAAGCTTACGAAGAGGAGCTGCAGTCCTCCGCCGTCCTGTCGGACTTCTTATTCGCTTAGATCAAGTTTCGAAAGTAAGATAAATCTAAATCAATCATCAGACTTTCTACATCCATCACATCACAGGCTTGTCAGCTCTTCCTCAAAAACCGATCCGGAGCACTCGAGTTTTCCATCCAGCAGCTCCGGACTGAAGGAAGCTTGACTCTATTCATCAATAAACTCTGCAAGATATTTTTCAGCTTCTTAAAGGAAACTGCGAGCGAATTCAAGATCTCTTTTGATGAGATAGATGGATGTTTTTCAGGTTTTTTTAAACATTTGTGACAAATTCAACCAATTGACAAACTGATTTACTTTCAGCTTTTACTGTCTGGATGGAAAGTGAAATGATAAAATTTGTGGATCGATTATCGGTGCAGGTGTTTACAGGAAGTTCAGAGATCTCGGATGTTGCTGAGTGTGTCCTAAGTGCCAGGAAGTACTGCTCAAAGCTGGCTAATTGCGGCTTGCAGCTGGATTTCTTGCTCAATAATTTGCTTCTTCGTCATATCTCTTCTTCACTTCGAGATCACCGCCAGAAAGTCATAGATGCAACAAATCTACGAAACTCCGAAGAAAGTTGGCGACCTCTTAATTTAGGGGACCCACAAGTCAGTTGATCCAGATTTGATGATACAAATGATCACGTGATGATTGTAGGCTGCCGAAAAACTTTGTGCTGAAATGAAAAAGTTGGGAATCCAAAACTTTCAGGACTTTTGCTACGATTCTTGCTTCATTCATCTCACTTCATCCACTATTGCTCTAACTAGAGCTCTTCTAATACACGTGGATGTCTGTTTAAAGGTATCAACTGATAGTATCTGCAACAAAATGAAAGTATAATTGTATCTTTGTGTTTAGATGGCTGTACCAGAAAATGAAAACGATATAATTGATGGAATTGTCGAGATTATTTCATCTTATACTCACTTCATAGATGGTTGTTTACATTCCGAAAAAAATAGGCAGAATAAGTTTCAACTCATCAAACGAAATGCTCGCTTTTTGGCTATCTCATTGATTCCATTGGTTGAACAGAAGTTAAAAGTTAGTTTAAATCAAACATCTTTTCCATCAATATGTTTCAGTCCTGCTAATGAATGTATGCAAATATTGAATATGAAAAGTTTTTACTTAATTAAAGTTAAATATATATTTTCTAAGTTTTAAACTCTAGTAATTAGAAAATATTTTTGTTTGTTTTGTAGAAAGAAATTATTCAGCCGTTGAACAAGTTGGTGAAACTAAGAACAACTTTTCTTCAAGAAATCTGTAAATAAAGATGCTAACTAATTGAACTTTGATGCTTGTTAACTGATTTTTATATTTCTCAAAGTAGACTTCTTTAATTATTCATTTAAGAATTCATTTCCTTTTATCTCTGTTTTCTACTTTCACATGTATTTGGATAAGATGTCATTTTAAGTTTGATTTTATTTAAAAACTTTAAAAATGGCTTAACAGAGGAAATAATTATTAAAATGTTTTATCAGTTATTTCGAAGTTAATTAGTAACAAAACCATTAATTTAGTGGAAGATTTTTCAAGATTTAGAATTGAACCTTGGAAGCATTTTCCATTAAAATCAGTCTTTTTAGTTCAATTAGTTCTAAAAGAGAACTATGAATGTAAATCTAAGGTTTTCAAATTTGTAAAACTAGATTAGCTGCATTTCAGCCTTTAAGGTAGTCAAGAACCACATATTTTTTTAATAGTAAAGTCAGGAAATTCTAATAAGTCTACTGATAACAGATAGATCATTCTAAACAAACACTTTCACAAATTAAAAGCCAAAGTTAAGTCACATTTCGTCTTATTCTGAAATTTATTTAATAACTTATAGAGTTAATTGTAAAAGCTAATTAAGATTTTTGTCATTTAATCAGTTATCAAATCAATTTTTCATCTTAGTAATTGTACTAAAAAATTTAATCTTAACCTTTTCATTCAGGCTAAAATTTGTTTGCAAATGTAGCAATCCCAACAGAACAAGATCAAAAACTTGCAGGTGAATCTAATGTTACACTATTAATAAGATCGGGAATTTTATGAGGCAATCAGTATGGCTATCGCACTGCTATAAATATCATTAGATCACCAGTCAGCATCAAGATTTTTTTTAGCTTGTGATGATTTTGTGCTATTTTAATTACTGCTGTCAAGTGTAAAACCCCTACAGAGCTATTATTATAAAATAAATAGAATTACTGTGTTAAAAACTACTTTACTAAAAATAAAACTTTTTCAATTTTTATTTGAATTAAAAATCTAAAAGCACTTTAAGTATGAATGACAAGCGTGTTCTACATGAAGCTATATATTAATCGGCTAAAGAAAAACTAATTTGCAAGACTCAGTAATATGTGCAGATGTCATAACTTTCATAGAAACATATGTAAAAATCATAAAACTAATTTTACAAAAAAATTTATTACATCATTTAACTCTCATTCAAGTAAATCAAGTTTTTATAGTTAAAAAAAAAGATTAAAATCTTTGTTCTTTGAGTTTTAAGAGAATTAAATTTCGATCAGATCTTTAAATTGTTTTTATAATTCATAAACCTATTTTTATTTTTTTCATATGGCGAATGGAATTCAATTTATTAGAATTCAAACAGATCGGCTAGAATGCGTAATGTATTATGATTCAATCAACAGATTTGTTTAGTTTTCAACGAAAAATATTTATTATTGAATAAAAAACAAGCGCAGAACTTTTTTTCATTATTGAAAATGACAAACAATTTTAGATTATGAAAGCATCCGACTGAAAAAGCAGAAGTTTTAGATAGTTTATGGTATTATAATTTCTAAGTACCATACTTTAAATGAACTTTTATTTTACTTAAACATGTAAAAATATAAAAGTTTATAAAAAACTGATGTTACCTTTAACAGCCTATTTGTATTTCATAATCTGAATGCATCCAGCTGTAAAAGAAGAAATGAAAAACACTTTTTATCTCTTGGATTGCTAATTATTTCTTAATAGATCAAAATAAAAAAAACATCTAAAGTAAAACCCTAATAAGAATTTAAAAGCAGATTTTCTAAAAGGATTTTATCTGTTTTCTCCTCACAGAATTAGTTTAGTAATTGCTACTAGATTAGTACAAATAAATTAGATGAGCCATACAATTAGTGATTCTTCTAATTAATTTGTGGTTTAAGATAAAGATTGGTTCAATGTAGAAGGTACAATTATGAATTTTTTGTTCAATAAACAGAAAAAGGGGTAGAGTGGTGCTTAAAGTTTTTGAATTATTGAAGTTGATATAGTATTATTTATAATTAAAACAAATTCTATATTTTATCTTTACAAAAGTAATCTTACGATCTATTGCATCTGCACTGAACTCCACATTTTCTACTTTTACACTGCAAGCAGGGGAACCCACATCCATCACATTGCTCTCTTAGACAATCGCAAAGATCCTTTCCGCTTTCCAGTAAAATCCCATTTTTATCATATATTGGTTTATGCCTGAGTAGTTTTTGAAAATAAGTAAATATATTCCACATAAAAAAATAGAGTTTATACTTTTTCAATTATTGAAAACAAATAAGCTTATAGTAGAACTATTTATGATTAACGTTAAATTAACTCAATTAGTAGCTTTAATAACACTCAGTAGGATAATAGCATTTTCAATAGAATAATTTAGGTCGTATTTCCAACTCTGTTACTGTAGCAAATTCTGTTATTTCATTTGAGTTGAAAAAGTATAATTGAAGTAACTTTGTTGATAAGTGATGCTGTCAGTTGCATCCATTTATTTTGTAATCCTAGTCTTGGCTCAGACTTATGTCTTTATAGTGTTCCTATCCTTTAAACTAATGTTAAGTAATAGCACTGGAGTTTTTTTGTTTCTCTGCAGCCATGTATTGAATAAATTGATATTGATTCTATACCCAAGCTTTTTATATATAATTACTATATTAATATTATATCACATAATTTCCCCCATATTATATTCTTATATTATATTCTCTGATAGCATTCCGGAGGTATTTTGTATCTTTAGTTGGTTTGAAAATATCAAGTTTCACCCTATCCTAATTTTTACATAACAAAGTTAGTTCAAAAATTTGTTTATATTTTCAAAATTGTCATTTTCAATTTTTTTCTTTATAATATTTTTGCATGTTAGTTAATTTGATTTAAAAATAAAATTTCAAAAAAGATTGTAATTCAATTAGCTTTTAGAATTTGTTGTATATGGATATATAAAGTTAAACCACTAGTACTATATTAAACAAATTTGTTGAAATATTTTCAGCTTTCATCTTCAATTTTTGAAAAAAAAAACGTTAAATAATTAATGAAAAGTATTATTATATGTTTTACTTCAATTTAAATTGAAAATTATTCATCAACATTTTAGCTAACTAAAATGGTATAAATAATAAAAGATCAATAATATATATAAATATAGAAGTCTTGACATTAGGTTATAAAACAAACAAAGTTATAAAAAAATATCTAATATCACAGAAAAATGCCAAACTTTTTGATCTTGTTGAAAACTTCAGGTTGAGGTTTAACTTTGACTTGTTTTCTTCTTGCTTGTGTTTTCTTTTTAGGATTATTTTTATCAGGAACAAGCTGGGTTTTATTGTTTATAGTATCATTCTCTTTAATGGCAGATACTGACTTTTTAAAAAAAGTAGTGCTGCATTCACCAACTTTTTCATGGGTTATGTCAAGTCTTAAAAATTTACAAGGGGTTTCTTCATAATCAGTATTGTTCTCTTTATTTTTATTTTGGCATGTATTTATCAAATTTGAATTCATCATATTTTTCATTCAACAATAATGTGAAAGGAAAAAAAATTTAATAAACAGTTTTTAAATAAATATCTGAAAAGATTTTTTAAGTGAGATGATCTTCTTAATATTTGATTCATTAAAATTTTATCTTGTCTTAAAAATTGTTTATCACTTTATCATGAAAGCTTTTTAATTATAGAATTTAGTGAAGTTAAAAACAAATCTAATTTTCATTAAGTAGTGTCAAATGAGCAAATAAAAAAAAAAAAAAAAAAAAAAAAAAATATTCCATAAAATTACAAAACAAGACCGTACTCAAATAACGTTTTATAAAATATAAACAAATGTAATAAATAAAACTCCAGCTTTTTGTTGTACAATTGATTTTTATGATAAGCTATACCAAAAATACTTCATTATTAAGATTAAAAACTTGCGCCTGATATTCAAAACTTTAAAAATTCCTTTTGCTGATATCTAAGCTATGAAAAAACCCTTTTCAGAAACTATTTTTACTGTTCTTAGGATAGTTTTACTAGTATAATTGACTACTTTTTGTAATTAAACTTTTAGACTTTGATTGACTGTTTTTATTCGAAAGCTAAAATGTTTATGATAAATTACACAGCTATGACCATTAGACATAAGTTAAATTTAAATTAAGAAGTTATTTGTCAAACAAAACTTTATAGATGAGTTTTTAGAATGTAAGAATTTTGCGCTATTGCAAAATATTAACATAAAATTAAATATTAAGTTAATTAAGTTGTTAAAAATAAGCCTTTTCAAACACCAAAGAAATTATTCATACTAATTTTTACTTGGAGTTATACTGACTAAACTTATTTTTAAGAACTAGTGCTATATTTCGAATTGATTTATGGTCTCTGCTTCTTACATGACATTTATCGCCCCCTTAAGACGTTATTCAATCTTTCTTTTCTGCTCTCTGGAGAGTCTAATTAAAGGACTTTTAAATAAATTAAAATTAAAAACTAAAACCTTAACGTAAAACATCTGATGACGTAAAGCATTTATTACAGCACTGGTTATATTTACTAACACAATACTTTACGACATATTTAGTAGCATATCATACAAGATACATTTTTATAGAATTTTGATATTATTTATCAAAGAATTAAATTACGATGGCTGTTATTACATTTTAATTTTTATGAAATATGTACACATTTCAAATAATAATTATGTTTGAATATCTAGAAAAATAAAAGTGCATACATTTTATTGAATTTTTACTATCAAATTTGTATCTCTAAAATTTACAGCTTGCAGATAAAATAATGACTGTATATGGCAAATTATCAATTTTAAATCTACAGCTATTATAATGATAAAGTACTTAGAAAAAAACACGTTTAAAAATTATTAAAAAGTTTAAAGTTTAGTTGGCGATTGGATTGAATAGAATTTTTGTAATGATCACAAATAACACGTATACAAAAATAAATAACCTTGAAACAGTTGATTCATCAACAGAAATATCCTTTTATAAATAATGTTCTTGATTGAGGATGGGAGTAAAATACATGTCATGAAAAAAATCGATCAAATTTTAAAGCAAAATCTTTAATAAAAAAAAACAGTAGAAACGCTTATTTTCTATTGAACAATAATTTTATCTCTTTAAGAAAGTTTTTACAAAATAAAAAAAGGTAATCAATATTTTAAGAAAATACGATTTAAAAGAAAAAGATGTGTTCTTAAATTTGTGTATGAACAATCAAAGTAAGAACATGAAAAGTATTTTTTTTTAGTTTAAAACACGTCAAAAGCCACATGTTAATTACATATTTTTAACACATTTGATTTCAGCTTCACATTTAGGTTTCAGACCTTATGCTCAGAATAATAAAAAGAAATTTACAAAGAATTCAGAGTGATTAACCTTATGTTATTTTGATCCATATCTGTAAAACAATAAAAAATACATTTTCCTACAGAAAAAAAACTTCAATATAACTTTCTTAATATAAAATACTATTAAAATAATATATGTTGAAAATATTGTTAACAACATTAAAGCATGTGATTTATTAAGCTGGAATGTAATGATACAGCCAGCTTTATTGAATGATTCATCCAAATAAGGCAACGTATAAAGTCGCACGTAGCATATTAAGTATGTTTTGCTTTTATCATTATAAAAATTGTATTTATATATAAATCAAAGCTCTAAGCTTAACTTACTTTTTAAAGGATTGTTTTGAACTGTTTGTGTTTTCTTTATAACGATTTTGAGTATGATTGCTATCTTCTATAAACACAGTACTGGAGTTTCGATGGAAGTCTAATGAGCTATCAACGAAAAACCTAAACATTGAGAACACAGAACAAACGAATGGAATATGAATGATAAGCATGTATCATGGACATAAATGAAGCTTTTGAGCCAAACATGCATTTGATTTACTAAAATGAAAAATAATCAAACTGAATTTTTATCTGTAGATGTTTTCTCATTTCAAATGATGATACTTTGTGAGGTTTAACATACCTTGTTTGAGTGATGATTCGTACACTGCTTGCAATCCTAGACGGAGGTCGGAGCTGTTTCATCTCACCAATATCTCGCGAACTTTTAGATTTAGACAGTTGATTGAAGCAAGAAAAGCAATCTAATCTTGACATTCGTCTCATCATTTGAATCAGTTGGGTCTGCGATTCAAAACTAAGTTAGATATTGCTAGTGAGGTAGGGTTTTAAACTGTGAAACCCTGAAAACTTTACATTAAACTTTTCGTAGGTTAGTCTTTGCTATACCAATATTTATGGAGTTAGTTAAAGGGACGAAGAACGTAAACAAAAGCAAGCCAACCACTTAATTATTTAGTCCATTTATCTATCTGCTAAAGGTTAGCAAATTAAATATACATGAAGAACAGATTTCAACTCATTTCTTCCTTCGCTCAAATATATTGGGCAAAGTGTTTATAAATAATTGCGTTACCTTTAACTCCAAATCCTCTCTAATCAGACCATATAGGACTGGATTTATGCAACTTTGACCATATAGAAGGCATACAGAACTCATATGGATGATGTACATTAACTGTTGTCCAATTATATCAGTCTCTAAAATACATTAGTTCTGGTCAAATGCAGAATTCAGGTGAAATTTTGTCTCCAAAAATTAAATGATTTTTGGTAAGAGTTACTAAACAGTGTTTCTGTGTTTATTTCCAGGAACATTTAAAAAAAGGTTGGGAAAAAGCTAAACATTTATATGTGAGTTTTTGAAGCAATCTTTTATCAAGCTTTACTAAAAGTTGTTGGCAATTAAATAGAAGATTCAAAGGCTCAGCAGCATACATCATTTGCATCTATTTAGAACCATAAACTATAAAACACTTCGGCCAACATAAACAAGACTAAAAGACATGTTTAATCTTTTTATTTTTATGATCATAGGGTTCGTTGAAGTTACCAAGTTGTGCTCAGACCGAAAAAGATGTTATTAAAGAGCATTAGTTACTAACCGATAAATCTGTTTGCCCTCAGAAAGAAATAGAAGTTAGATATTTGGTTTGGCAGCCAGCATATGATGAAAAATACCACAACTAGTAGCACGACTTTAGTTGCTTTTTTCTAATTAAATAAAATTTTAAAAATATATGACATTTAATTCACAATGAAGCAATAACTCATTTTGTGAAAGTTAATGTATATAGTTTTAATAAATTTTTCATTCAAAGAGTGCTACAAAGTAGAATCTGATTTAAAGTCAAGTTGGTCTTATTTAGATTGTGCATATAACTTACTAATAAAGTGCTTTATAGATTAAGTTCTAAAAGAATAGTAACAAAAGTTACTTGTCTTCGTATCGCGAGTCTTCCAAGCGCCTTTTTATTTTTTAAGTATACTGCTATGGTGATGCTGCAAATACAGTTGATGGTTAAGGGTACGAAAAAGCCCAGGATAGTTCTGTTGAAAACAAATTAGATTTTATAATTTTTGGAATTTTTTGGAATTGCTTATTAAGATTACAATTGAACAGGAACTTAAGGAAAGAGAAAAATGAAAACTTGTTACGCAGTTAGATTGCTAACAATTGAAATTAAATTAACTTAAAAATGTTTCTAATTTAAATAAAAATGCTATACTGATACTATGGTATCATTAATAAGTGTGTTATATTTCAACATTAAAATCAGATAAGATTTTTTGTTTAAATAAATATCTGGAAAAAGCAAAAACAAAAATCTGTTATTTTTGCATCTAATACTAATAATCTGAACTCACCAAACAAGACTTATTTTAAAATCAAGATAGTATTGAACATTTTCTTAAATTAATGTCACGTTAATGACAGTTTTTTATTTATCTTAAAACCTATCAGAGTTTTTAAATTGAATATTTAGTTTCTAAGTATTGTCTATTTTAGCTTAAATAGTTGTAAGTAACATGAAAGAAGCTTATGGATTTTACCTTGTGTAGTGACGCATTGAGATGAGAAACACATCATTTGTTATATTCCATTGGCAAGAGTCTAAAATGCAAATCTATTCATCAGTATTCACTTTGCTATAGTATTTTTTGTTCAGTACGAGCTTTCAATCATTCAAAAAATTCAATCGATTTTAATCAATAAGAACAAAGATTAGTTTAGTTAATAATATTTACACAAAGAAATCTCTAAGCAAACAGGTCAGTATTTGCAGAGATAAACAATTTAAGGTGTATCCTTTCAAACAGAACACACTTTTGTCAATCGACTAACAGAAGCCATGCTGTTCTACAGATGTCCTAACTTTTAAATACTTTTCATTCTAACTGTTACAAAAAGAAAAGGTTCTTACTACAGCATACAGTATTTACCCCAAAGTTCTAAACTACTTGATCACCTACAAAAAGCTATTACAACAAGTAATACAAGTAGACAAGTTAAAGATAAATTATTTATTATAAGTTTTAAATTAAAGACTAAAAAGAGCGATATTGTTTGGTCCTGTTTCATGGTGTTCAGCTATGTTTTGTAAACCTCATGTTAAATACTTAATAATTTCTTGACCTTTAAGAATGAGCAAATTAGGAACTTCTATATCCTTTTAAATATCAGTAAACTAAAATAATGGTGTCATGATAAATAGTTGAAAATATTAATTACTTTTTACAATGTTATTACATCGTTTGCTGTACTAAATTATTTATAAAGTACAGCAAATGATTTCGAGCTTTGTGCCGTCATCTTAATATTTAATTGTTTAATTTCAAGCATTCTAAATATCTCAATTACCTATCTTTTGAAAATTTTAAGCGAGCTAAATAAACTTTTTTAATCTTAATTTTACAAATAAGCAACATACCTTTCATCAGCTAAATTTATTTTTTTACTAAGCGTAGAAAAAATGAAAAATATTAAAAAAAAAACTTTCAATTTCTGACTTTTGCATCAGTCTAACAGGGGAAAACCAGTTTTTTTATGTTTCTTTTTACAACCCTTTTACTTTACTTGGAGTGTCCATATATAGTTAATTCAAATCTGTAAAACACTGCTAAAATTCGATTTAAGTGTCTTCGACAAACTGACATTGAAATGAAATTATAAAAAGCAAACGTTCAAAATAGATTGTAAGATAAAACGATTTGTAAATTATTTTGATTAATCCTTAATCGTCAAAATTAATTTTATGATAATTTTAAAAACGTAAAATGAATTTAATTGAGGCAATAAAAGTCTTAAAGCGCTTTTCCGAAGATATCAGTATGATAGATGGTTTGCCAAAATCGTGTGTTTACTATAATCGTAAGCTAATCAAGATCAAATTTTAATGTCACTTTTTCTTGGCTTAGATTTATTAAGCAAGGCAATTTGGTATTTAAGACGCTAATAAATCTTGCTGACTTTTTCATCAAATCATTGTGCGTCATCTAAGGTTAAAACTAGTTTTTTTTTTGTATTACAGATTAAGAAAACCCAAGTTTAAGTATAATATTCACCAAACTTTTATAAAATTTCTTATAATTCTATTTCTAAAAATGAATCTATCACAACATTTCAGAAAACAAATATGTTTACTTGTGCCATGGAATTCAACTACTGTGCAGTTTAGACCAAGAAAGGATAGTGCAATTGATATTAACCAAATAACCGCCACAATTGTCTTGGCATTCCTTTTTGTTCTGAAATAGTTGTAAATATTTAATTCTTTGTTCCTGTAATATCAGCTGAAGTTGATGTTTTAAACCAAAATAAGCATCAACTAAGGAAAACGCTTTTGAAAATTATTTATAAATCCTTCATTTATTTTTATCAAAATTCATAGAAAACTTTCATAAAAATTCTATTAGATTTTTAATAAATTTTTAATTTTTTGATTTAATTTCTAATCGTATTATAAGTACGAGTATAAGTTATTATGAGTATTTATTTTAGTAGATGTAAAATTAATATATAGAACTGATTAAATTCAAAACAAATAGTTCATTAGAACTTTTTATATAATAAGATAAATACTACACATTTATACCTAACTTGGTAATATAATTCGAGATAAATTTCTTAATTGCTAGTTATTTCAAATTTATACGAAATCAAACATTAATATTAAAGAACAAGTTTAACAAAGCTTTGTCTGATTTATCTAAGACACAAATGGAACTCAGTTAGGTGCTTTTCAGTTATAATGTAACCTGGAAAATGAAAAACTCAGAATATAACTTCTTACTTCCAAATTTATTTGTAATTTGACTAGAAAGAACAAATTCAGTAAAGAGAGATACTTATTTCCACTTTAACAATTTCATTAAAGAGATGATCGAATCAAAAGTCCCTTTAAGGACTACTGAAATGCCTTATGTTACATCTTTGCTTTCTATATTTCTAACTTAATAGATGTTCTTTGTGGGAATGTGTGTTAGCGAGAGGTGCTCTCTTCAGGCACCATCTTTCGCATTTATAGTAATAAATAAATACAAAAAATAATTATTCAGCTCAGAATATGATTTTAAACTGCTTTTAGATGATATTATTTGCACATTTTATATAAAAGTTCGCTTTATATATATGTCGAGTTTAAGATATTTAAACTTTTAAAAATATATCTCAGCTTTTAGTAAATGGAAGAGCATTTTAGAGTTTAAGGCAACAACTAATGTTTTTTGTACTATTAGCTCATTTGTATTATGTTTTATGCAATATGATGTGATACGTTATGATTTTTTAGAAATATCACGAAAAACTAAAAGGTTTACTTTCTCACCTGAACCTTCCACATGAAACATAAAAGACCACTGCCATAACTCTATCAATAGCCATAGTAGAGATGAAGAAGACACCAGCATACATATGCATTTGAGATGAAACACTCGAAATTTTACACATAGCAACTCCAAACACCCATCTAAGACAATCAAATAAACGTTGATTTGATTAAGTCCAGTTTGAGATGTAAAGCATCGAGTGTTTAAATTAACGCCGATGTAAGTCCTTTAAAGTGAATTAGCTTATTGGTTTATATCAACAAGAGCTTCATTTTACCAGAACTTGAAGTACAAAGCTAATGTAAATATCGAAGAATCGGGTTTAAAACTAAAGATGCTTTTCTTAGCATCCATTTAGCTTCTTTATATATGCATATCTGCGCAAATTATAACCCTTTTACTTTTACAAGTAGGTTTTCTTGTTTTGATGGTAATGACCAAGCAGTTGTAATGTGATAACTTAACTTGCTTTTCATTAAATGTTTGCGAGATTTGAATCAAATCGTTGCTACACTAACCAAAGTTCTTCGCATCGCTACACAAGTGTAAATGAATTTAAAAAAAAATCGCTTCTCAATTTCGTTTAAATAAAGCTCTAAAATAAAATTATTAACTAAATTTTCAAAACTAGTTTTTTTTTTCAAAAACTATCGAATCAAATACACGAATTTTAATGTTTAATTTAACGCTTAGAAATATAAATAAAAGTAAGATAATAGTGCAGACAAACTGCTTTCTGCCGTTTTAAAAAGCAGATTCACAAAAAGCTGTTTCAACATTTTTCTACTTACATCTTTTTAAGAACACAGTTGGTACAGATTATAAATGAGTTTAGTCTCTAGAATTAGATATTATAATTGAATGAGCGAGTCCGAAAATTCTATCAAACATACTTTAAGCTGAGAGCATAAATTCTAACTATAATTAGGTGCTTTAGCTATGACTATTAAAGCCAATAAGTAACAATAAAAAGCTTACGTTCTACTCATGTAAAAATCCACGATCCAAAATGGCAAGATGAGTACAAAAAGAAAGTCTGCTAAAGCAAGATTAGTGACATATATATCAGTGATACTCCGTTGTTGCTTTGGAGCTGGCATCTATAAGAAAATAATATTTCTGATTTAGTATTAAGTGACCTCGCGACTTATAAAATTATTCGAAGTAATTGCTGTGTTTAAAAAAATTAAATGATTAATGAGTAAAAGATTTGATGATTTTGCTGAGAAACATTATATTTGGGTCTTGACATTTTTCAGGTATGTGAACATTCATCAGGCTACATACTGAAGCAATTCCACGAGATCTGGCATTTATCTCACGATAATAACAGTTATAAGCTATTAAAGAGTCTTTAAAATATTCCCACTTAAAATAAATCGTATGCACAAAATATAGCAAGCAAAGTTTAATTTTTAGCTGAATATTTGTAAGTATGGTGAGAATATAAATATTTCTAGATTTTGGAATCTAAACAAGTTGCCCTTTTTGAGTTAAAAGTTGGTCACAAACACGATTTTTTCATCTTACTTTTCTGTTCATAACATACAGCACAAGCAAATTGCCAACTAATCCGATAAGACAAACCACACAAAGTATGGTTGGTACTACTCTATATAAAAAGACTTTAGTTTCACTGCTCAAAGATGACAGTGTGTCATTGTCATCAGTATGATTAGTTAATGCTTTGTAGAATAAAGAAGAAAACTTTGCAGTTGTGACTTCACTCTTCATTCTGTTAGAAAGTTTAACATTTTGAAATAGTAAAAGTTTAAAAAATCTATGGTTACTTTTTTGAGAAAATTTTAATATGAAATAATTTCTCGTTAAAAAATTATTTAAACAGTAAAACTCATGCTTAAAATAATGACTGTTTTAAAATCGATATTTTACAAAATTACGAGTGAACAACTATTTCTTGTTAAATACCTTAAATTAAAAGTTTGAGTTATCGATGACTATAATAAATTGAGATCGTTTTGTAAAAAAATTGAATTTTACCTTTAATAACTTCGTAAAGTTGGTAGGTCAAACTTTTATTTAGAACTGCAAACAAAATAATTCTTTTAGTAGAGCTTTTTAAAGATATAAAATTATTTGTAACATAAAAATTTAAATAATGTAACTTTTTTTCAAATGTTACCATTATTTGGATGAAATAATCTTTCATTTCAGTAATTTATTAAAGCTTATTTAAAATTGACAGAAAACATTTGACTAGATTTGAGTAATGAATGCAAAAATACAAAAATGTCGATTATTTAAAAACAAGCTTCAGAAAATATATTAATCTCAAAACTATAATAAATAGTTTTCTATTTTTTATCTAAATCAGTTAAAGCCGTTGAAAATAAATAATAAAAGTTTCATATTTATTTTAATTAGCTTAATTAAAAATTGTCATTACTTACATGTTTACTTGCTCTAAACGATAATTATTTTATATAACTCGAGAAATTCTAAAACCTAGAATAATTTTTCAACAAAACGATTCCAGAAGAAACACAATCTGATAAGATTCAATTTTTATTTTACAGCAAATTACATATAAAGCATTACTGACAATGAGTTTTAAATGTGCAGTAGTCTTTGTTTTGCTATCAAATGAGCGGATAAAAGAGAATAAATTTACTTTCCATACTTCTCTCATTTCTTTTAATTTCATAAATAGTTTAGAGCTAAGCAAAGAAATGCTTTAAATTTGAAAAAATGTTTTATGAAATATTTATTTTAACAGATCAGAAAATTCTTCAAACTTATACCACCAGAAAGTTTTCGAATATACATTTATATCAAAAACTTAAAATAAATTTTTGACAAAACCATTTCTGACGACGTTTTAATTTTGTATTCTGAAGTTTTGAAGAAATTTATCTGTTAAATGCTATGATTAAGTTGTGGTGGCCACTTACAATAGCTCTGATAAGTGTAATGTTCAGAGATCTTATAATTTTACACTTTATTAAGCTAGAAGGAAATTATTAAAAGTTGTATTTCTTAGACTCGGTTTGAAAATTGACAAAAGATCTGATTTTACTTCAGTAATAACTGAAAATAAGACCCAAACGCAAAAAATATAATAAGAAAAAGTATTAGATTATACAAATGAATAATTAATGAATGCTTATTCTATTATTAGTTTTTATAAATAAGTTGTATATGCTCATATAGCTTTTTTATCGTTTTATATCGGTTGTTTTCCAAATCATTAAAAATATGCTTCAAGAAATCTTTTGAAAACGTACATCAACCCAATGGCATTTATAACAAAATAATTACATTTTACCAAAGATTTCAGATGAAACATTAAAAAAACTAGTTTTAAAAGACATCTAAGCACAAACTTCAGATATTTTGAAGCTGTTGAATTCACGAGGATTAGTAGCTGCTAAGCATTTAAGTAAGCCTCAGCTTTCTTGAATTTTTAAAAGTTTGTTCTATTAAACTTTTTATTGTGAGAAATCTGTTTTTCTGACAAGCACTAAACTTAGATAAATAGTTTTTATATCCTTATATTTCTAAACTTAATTCAAAATGAAAAAGATACAGAAGAAATATAAAGTGAAGTACATTTTTGGATTTGTGTGGTGTTAAAACTTTTTTAATTACTTTATAACGTTTTTTAGAGCGTATAATAATTGTAGAATTGAAAAAAACTTATTTTAAAGATTGAAGATGTTTGAATAATACCTTGTATTAAGTAAAGACAATATTTGCTTTATTTGCACGATCAATTTAATGAAATCGATTTTTGGAGTTTTCCGCGTAGAAGCCCAAAATAGATTTAAGCTGCAAGTAATTAAAATAATCGAGTAGAATGAGTATTGGCTTGTTTTCCACTTTGAGAGCTATTGTCACTCAAATTTACACTTTATATGATAAATTTCAAAACAGAAGTTATATAAACTAATCCAAAGTTTACAAGCCTCGTAAAAAAACTACCTCTAACCATTTTAAAACTTCTAAGAGCCATTTGGTTGGTCAAAAAAGCTGTTATTGATTAATTGTACGTGTAGCTTACTATAAAAAGTTTATATAATAGTTGTTGATATGTAATAATGTTACTTGAGAGTATTTTAATTATACTAGAAAAAGGATAGCTAAAGACTATTATATTTTCTTATTAGAGCCTTATGATATAAGGTATAGTATATAGTAAATCCAAATTTATTTCTACGTTTTCTGCTTTCAATTTGATTTCTATGTTTTACATTTGTTTATTACAGCTGAAGTTTGAAACTAAAAGTTACATCTTCGTAACGCTAAACGTGTCTAAACTTACAAAGATTTTATTTCAGTTTCCTCATCTGAAGTTCTCTTGAATGAAACTATAAGCTTTTATTGATAGTTTAAAGTTTGAAAATGTCAGCCAGGACTTTTAGATAAGTTCAAGCCTAATCTTTAATTTATTGAAACTTTTTAATTTGACAATAAAAAGTATGTAGATTTGAATCAATTTATAATTTTCTTTATACCATGAAAGTTGAAATAACACTAATTCTTTTAAATTAGTAAGTAGTCATAAAAGAATATTCAAAGAATAGTATCATCTACTATTTTAATTTTTATTAATTTTATTGTCTGTTTTTTGCAATAAAAAAATTTTGATTAAACTTCTTTGTTTAAAATTTTATAAAAAAACTGAGTAAAATTATCATTGCTTATTGATAAGGTGTTTAATCTGTTTAAGTAAATTTGAGAAAATGATAAAAATTGAATTTAAAAAATGATTACAATCTGTAGAAATGCAGTTTTAGTATTCTTATATATAACTATTTCATTATTTATTTGGTAAGAAATAAAAAACATTTATTTCATTAGTTTCTGTTTAAAATATTCTTGACAAAATAAAATGTGACAAAGAAAATATACAATAGAGTTTATAGAACATGCCCATGTACAAGTTCATAAAAAATATTTTCACTGTCATTACTCAGAGTATAAACAATTTCTTCATATTTTTTTGATCATGTGTTACATAAACCTGCATCAAAAATATTTTTATTAAAAAAAAACTTTTTTATTCAGATTAGAAATGTAAATATAAATTGCAGATAACCCTTAAATTGTTATGAAATAAAATACTGATTTATAGCTATCAACTTAAATAAAACGACTAGAATATTTGTCACCAAAACAAACACGATAAATTAAGTAAGTGCAAAATAGTAAAGTGTTAAGTTTTTACATAAATTTAAAAGCAAAAATTGAACTAATGTATTACTAAAATTTATTACTTCCAAAACTAATTTTTTTGAAGCATCTAGTAATTACAGAGGTAAAAACGAAGTTTTAAAAGCATCTGACTAATTCATTTTGTTTATTAAATACAAATTTGTATAAAGTCTATAAAAACGTCACTTATTATATACTTAAAAATAAATGAAACATATCAACACAGATTTTATGCAGATACACAAAATTTTTGGTATTTTAGATGATGGCTCGCATTTACGTACAAGCAACACAGCTTATAGTTGAAGCAAATAGTATTTTTGTGTAAATCAGTTTATGTAATTTTTGTCTTTCTGAAAATAAATAAATTATAACCAAATTTTGTATTGCTTAGAAATACTAAAATAATAAGTAAGCAATTTCTGATTCTTGTTGTTTTATTCAACTTACAATTTTCACAATAATCCGTTTAAAAACATGTTGTTGATCATAGCAAGAAAATCAATAAAATTATAATAGATAAATATGTGACAATGATTACTGTAGAGGTTTAAAGTAAAAACAGAATCTTTGATATTAAAGACTTGGCAACAGTTTGATTTTAAATATTTTCTAAATTAGTAGTAGCTTTTTCCAGAAAAAACTTTCTACTAATAAACCACAACCGTCAGTTTGTTGTTGGATTTAATAAAAATAATTTTCTTTTGATTTATGTGTGATGCTGATTAAATCTATAAATTGATCTGAGAATTAAAACTAGAATTTATTCAATTTAAATTAAGGCAAAATGAACGAAATGAATAAGCCTAAAATTTTAAATTTAAGTTTATAGAAAAATCTAGTGATATAAAGAAAAAACTCCGGTTTTCGTTTATGATGAATCACAACTAGAGATTACTAAACACCTTTAATATAATTATTATGAGTTTTCTGCAGGATGGAATCAAAAGAAACTGTTTTGAAGAAGAATAGCTGCAAAATTAGTCTGGTGTACTTACCTTTGCAAAAAAAATACTACAAATTTTTCATAAACTAAAGATCCCTGTAAACGACAATAAATAATTGAAATTGTTATTACTTTACTTGAAACTAAAACAAAAAAACAACTTAAAGTGCTGACTTAGAAAAACTTTAATCTGTTTCAACAAAACTTAAATAAAAATCTCTCCCAGGTAAAAATTATTACATTCAGATCTATTTGATAAATATTTTTGCAACATTTTTAAATAAAAAATTATTATCATAATGTTTAATATTTCCAAAAAAAGCTTATATATAAATCCACTATTGGCTGTTTCCTAGCTAAATAAACTGACAGAATAACTTGTATGAAAAAATTTGTGAGATTGTGACGATGTTGAACTAAATTTCAATTTATCTTTAATGAATCTGTGATATATATAAATTTTAAATGAACAGACTTCTTAGAAAGGTTTTGCTTGGACATCAATAATTAACACTATTTTCAATAAATTAAATATTCAGACGTAGATACGTTTTATTCTTTGGTCTTGCTGCTTTTTGGATCTATTTACAAAATCTAATTTCTACAAAGCAAACATAAAAAATAAAATTTTTAAATTGAAGTTAAATTTGATTGACGCATGTTTTCCAATAATCTGTATTTTAAAACAACTTTTTAGGATTAATTGGGATTTTTTTGACTTTTTTAAATATTTTCAATTTTTTAATAACACCATTTCTATCAAACTGAATGATCGTTTTAATCAAGTGCAATTTGAATTTTCTTTTATGATTCATTTAAATTATTAGATTGAGAAATGGAACCAAAAGTAATTTTCAGCAAATAAGAGCTAATAACATTTTCATTTATGTACTTTTTAATGACTTTTCTTCTAATAATCATTAACAATTTTGATTGATTTAGAGCTTATTAAAAGACTAATGAGAGTTTATCACTAAATCTAAAGCTCCTTTAGAAGACTTTGGAATAAAAATCAACTATTTAACTGAATGTTACCACATAAATGGGAATTTTTAAACTAACTAGCTAAATCTTTTACGTTCTCAACAGGTAGAAAGGGTAATAGGAGATTTGAAGTAAACATTTATTTAGTAGTGATATAAGATTAAAGAATGAAACGAGTTCTCAGCTCCAATAGTACATCTAATTTATTTCTATAATATCAAATATTTTCAAAAGTAATTAGCATTAGTAGCTTTAGGGACTTTTGAAAAAAGAGTCATGAACAAACGAAGAGAATTATCTGAGGCATATCCACGATTTACAGTTTCTTAATGTTGACAAAAATCGATATGTAAGTCTTAAGCGCAAATAATACAAACTAGTCAAGTAGAAATTTGTAAAATAATGGAAAAGACTTGGTAAAGATGCCAAAAAACTTTTATTTCTTGCAAAAAAGTGAAAAAAACAACCAGTTTTCGTGAATAACAATTAAAGATGATTTTGTCCAATCAGTTGACCAGGAATGCAGTAAAACCGGTTGTCATAGGGACAGAAAGGACCCCAAAAAGCAGTTTTTGAACACTATATGTCACTGTATAGTTTAAGATTTAGACAAATTAAGTTAGATAAATAAAAATCTGTCAGCAAAAGATATTATGAGCAATTTATACAAAAATAGTAGGACTACAAAAGAAAGTGACAAGTGTGAGACGTCATCAAAAATTCCTTGTATTCTGAAGTAAAGAGTTTACTGACAGCAAAGTTGAGGTATTTAAAAATTGGCAACTTACTTGATTTTGCTGATACATTTGCCCTCCAATTATAGGGTTTGAGGGGGCTCCGGTTGGGAATGGACCGCCTGAGTTGGATGTGTTGTTGTCATACGATGCATTTGTGGTTGAGCTGTACAAAATATCATTTTTTTATGTTTAAGAGTAAATAAAAGGATCACAAAAAATTAGAAAATTAAAGTGCAATCGATTGCGTTTAAAAATAAGCGATTTTCACAAAATAATTTAGAATTAATAACAGTTAAGTATTTGAAATATTTCGAACAATTTGGCCGTTTCTTAAAAAGACCTACTACAAATTTACCTCTGAGTTGGAATAATTTGACCATTTTGCTGGGATGAGTTGACTGTAGTGTAAGGTTGATTGTTGTAGCCTAAAGTGGCGATAACACAAAAAATAAGCAACAAGCAGTAATTAAGCGCACCAACAATTTGCTTTAGCAAGATAATTACATCAGCAAATTAAATAAGATAAGCAGAAAAATTAACCTTGAAGTTGTTCCTGGTGCTGAGTGTTTTGTTGCGGGTTTGCCACCATCTAAACATCAAACAAATTGTTTACAACAGTAAAAAACTGACAAGTTGTTTCAAACTACCTGCGGGTACATATACTGAGTTGACATTTGATTTTGTATCATTCCTGTCATTATTCCACTTGACATTTGAGTATTCTACGAATTGAATTTATAAATCTTTGAAAACAATCAATTTAAACTTACATCAACATGTATAGCTGGATATTGTTGATTTTGATAAGACATATAACCTGGCATGGGTAAACTGTGACCAGGCATTACCATACCACCTCCTGGATTACCAAGAACTTGTGGACCTCCATACACTGGCAGTTCCTTCATGAGCCTATAAGAAAAAATAGTTAAATTGATGATGAATATTAAAAGAGATAAAACTTACGTGTCATACATTTTTAATGATTCCAAAATCTTTTCATTAAGCATAGTAAGATCAAGATGTTCACGATCTATTCTTTGTAGCTTGGTATCAATCAAACTTTCCATTTGTCTGCACATTTCTACAAAAACAATTTGAAATTAGGCTGAAGTTTACATATCGGCTACTCGTTGTAGAAGGCCGTTGGTTAGTTTGAAGATTTTTTCAAATATTTTGTAGCTTTTCAATCATCACTACCGTTTTTACGTAATATCTGCTAATATTAACATTGCATGAAAATAGGAAAGAGAAAATAGATTTTCCATTGATGAAATGAATTAATCAAGTTATGGAACGTTCAATCACTATCATTTTTGTTTGTAGATCAAGTATTTGTTGTTTTAGTTTGATTGATTAGTAGATATATGTGCTTCAAGTAGCATCACCTTCATCTTGTAATAATTTAGGATCATCTGTAGCTTGTGTTTCAGGATCAGTGTTTTGTAAAGTAAGCAATGTCTTGTCGATGAGAGCCTGAAACCCAATTGATAAGTAGAGAGCAGTTAGTGATTAGTAGGGAAAGTACCTCATTCACGTTAATCACCACCTCGCTGCTGCTGCTGTTGTTTTCTTTCACTTCACCAGACTCGTTGAAGCTTACTTTATTTGAAGTTTCCACTTCTAATTTGGCATTCAATTCAGCGGTGACAAAGTTTGCTGGAAACAAACCAACTCCATTTGAACCTTCTCCTTTCCACCAATTAACATCACTACAATCAATAAATTCAGCCAATCACCGACTACTATCTGTCTTTCTTACCTATCATCTAAAATCATGATGACGTCACCTGTATGAAAAGTCAATTCGTTGTCTTCGGCAGCTTCAAAATCGTACAGTGCTTTCACCTTACGCTTACCACCGCCACTCACAGCTAAAACAACATACTCGTTATTACCACCTAGTGGTTATAAAACCAGCAATCTTACTTGAAGTGGCGATAGAAGAAGACTGCTTAACTTCATCTTGCATTGACGGATAGAGACTCGATGACCCCTTGTGCTTGTTTTTTTCTTGTTCTTCTTTTAACGAAGCTTCAATTGCTGAAAAATAGCGTTGAAAAGTGAAAAGTATGTTGCCATAGAAACCTTTGGCGATGTCATCAGCTTCTTGTTGGCTAGAAACAGCATCCGGATTTGTAGTGAGTGGTTGTGAAGGCTTCTTTGGGGCGTCGTACTCATCTGTATCTGGAAAATCAATTCCCTCACCGCGTAGGTAGTAGTAGATGGAAACGAAGTGGCTGTGAATGCGTGAAAGTGAGTAGACAATAAGAGGTTGATGAATAACTGACGCCAAAGTAGGATCATTTTTAAACTCTTCAGCCCATTTTCGAACCAGATACTTCATGCGATTGACTACAGTAGGATTCTTGTAGGTGTAAAGAAACTCCCGAACACTTTCTGTGAAGCTTTGAGAAGCCATTTCTTTGTGAAACTCTTTGCCACAATTTTTGACGCATGCATCTAGAACAGTCATAGCTTGCATACTGACGTGAGGAACTTTGTTGTTTAATTTAGAGAAGATTGCATTACAGAAATCTTGAGGTCTGTGAAATACATATTTTATTTTCAAACAAGTTTCCACTTTAAAATTTCACTTTAATTATAATAATTTTAGTATTTTTTAACATAAGTTTAAATATTTAATACTATTTTTATAATTGCAATTTTTAAATTTCAGATTTATTTACGACAAGTAACCAAAATGCTATAGAGGTAAACGATCAGATTTTTATAAAAACTCACCCTTTTGATGATGTGCTGACTTTATCACATAGTTCTAGCAAGGCTGCCCAATCAGTTTCAGTGTTGATTTCATTTGTCAATTTATCTGAACAAACAGTAGTTTATAATCTACAGTAATATAAACTTTGTTTAGAACAAACTGATGTTCTAATATCAATTATAAAACTTAGCTTACTTTAGAAGTTTCTAAAAAATGCAAAATAATTTGCTTGTAAAAAAACTATAAACATTTTATTTATTCATTTATTTTTTGGCTAAAGTTTGTATGCCGATGTACTAGGTGCAAATGAGCTTTTGATTGTTAGTGGACAGTAGTATGCTCTGAACTATATCCAACCCTTATTTAGCCCATAGACCTAGGACATTAAGATCAACAGAGTACAAACTTTCTGTCTAAGTTTACTAACATAGCACTTGCTTCTGTCAAAGCTTCATAAAGCAATGACACTAACTACCCTGTTTGGAATTACAATGTGGTATAATATAGAGCAGCATCGCATATCTTTGATGACTAGGTAAGATTTGAACCCACACTATCTAAGTTTTATAAGCTCTCTGAAAATAAACTTTTAGCTTAATAGTTTTAATTAAATAAATCTTATTAGATGAACTTAAATTCAGTAAATTAAAAACTTTATTTAAATACAACAAAAATTTATTTCAATAAAAATAGTTCTTGAGCTCATATTACCATCTTATGTTTCTAAGAAATTTTTTATTTTTTTTCATAATTTTTCAAGATTTTTTCTGAAGGTTCTTAGAAACAGAAGGATTTTAAACAACATTAACCACAAATTCTAATCTATCTTCTCAAAATAATCTCTAAGAGACAATTTCATTTATTAAGATTTTCTATTTACTAAAAAATTCTGATATGTTTGGTGCTAAGACCTACCAAACTAAATTATATAATGTATATTTGCTCTCAATGAACTTTTATTCTATAATAATTTGATGCTTATTTGTACATCTAAAGTGAAAAAATAAAAAAGTTACCTACGAAAGAATGTTACAACTATAAATTAACAGAAATAACTTACTTAAAGGTTCTTCAAACTGATTACTTGATCCAAACAACAAACCCATCAGGAATATATATTTTATACTGATATCTAACAGAAATACAAATAATTCTGACAATATAAAAAACCAATCACACCAATTTATGTTACAAATCAGATGTCTTTTATCTTAAAAAATTAGTTTTATTTATTTTAAATGAAAAACGAATGAAAATAAATTAAGTTTACAAAAAATGTGTTTACTTTTAGACAAAAATGATTTATAGTACTTGCTTATCAAATATTATATTTATTATTTAAGAAAATTACTAAAAATAACCAAACCAGCCATTGAAACATGTTTAGTATAACAAATAAAACTTAAAATGCCAAAGCTCATACAATAATTACAAAAAAAGCTAATTAAACACTTATAAAAATAATTATTCAAACTTAAGCGAGAAAAGATTTAGGGAAAATTAAAAATAAAGTTTATAGATGATTTAACTTTTTAGGTAAAGATTAATAAATTGTCAACAAAAGCATCAATTATGAATATAAAAATAAAGTTTTAATGTAGAACAATAAACAAAACTTTTTTAGGATAAGGTTATTTAATGCATTCGAAAATTTAGAAAACTATTGACGAAAAAAGCTTTTTATAAAACAAATATATTGAACACCTAGGTTCACAGGAATAAATGACAAAGAGATGACCATAGTCAGTAAAAAACATCAAAATAAATGAAATACTATAATATATTTTAATATAATATATTAAACAACCATAACTAATCACTAAGAAATAAATAGATAAGACTATACATTTAAAACTAATAAAAACATTTTTTTTATATTATTCATTTTTAAGAAACAAATGTTGAGATGAACCATAACAACTTTAATCAATAATAGTTACAAATAAGCTAAAAAAATTATAATTAAAATATTAATATATTTAATCCATAATTGATATATATATTATTTAATTAGTGTTATTTGTGAGAATGTGTGCCAGCGAGAAGTGCTCTTTCCAGGTACCCCCTTTCACATTTATTGAAATAAATAAATTAAATATATAGAACATTTAGATCTAGTTTAAATGAAAGAAAACTGTGTTTCTAGTGAAAATAAGTAAAACTTAACCTTGAAGTTAGTCTGAAAAGATAAAGAAATGAAATATAACAGTATGCATAGCTTTCTAATAATTTTGGACATATTACATACAACTATTAACGTTAAATGTTTAAAATTTATCTTTAAAACATAAAAAGTTGAAAGAAATAAAATGAAAAACACTAATGTAAACACAGTAGAATTATCTAGGTTTTGTTGGTGTATAACTTTTTGGTTTTGTTAGTGTATAAACCATTTTGGCTTTCTGTTGTGTCTTTAGGTTTGATCATAATTAAGTTTAATATTAAAACACAGAGAATACAGAAACATGGGTTAGTTGCAATTATCATTTTGTCTGATTATGTTTTTTGTATATTAAAAAATATACATTAATAAAGTCTTTTGATAATTGATTTAATAATGCTATGCAAATAATCAGTGTCTAAAAATATGATTGACTTCGAAATAATTTCAGAAAGTTTTATAAAATACGTATTTTGAAGTATGAAATTGTTTCAAAACATCTTAAATTTTTTTTAGAAATAATGAATTGGAAAATATAAGCTTTGTTTTGTTACCACTGTTAAGAGATAAAATTAATTGTTTCTTTAAAAAAATTACGTAAAAGAAATGAAAAGACTATTTCAGTTAGCCTATAACCGCTTTAAACCTAATCGTTTTATAACTATTAATGAATGAGCTGAAAAGAAATTAGCCTTTATGTAAGTTCTTTTTAATCTACTTGTACTTATTTTACTACTAATAAGTGCTACAACTATAGATTAATGCAGTAAAGCAATCTCTTGTGATATAAGAAGAGATTTTTTAACGATTCCATATCGTACAAAATCGATGAAAGAATTGTTTTATTTTTCTAAAAGATTTCTTTAAAGACTTCTCCATTTAAAGAGCTTCTTTTAAAGCATTAAGGATCTTAGAAAATTTATTATTTTGATTGACACAATAGTAGCATACTGCTTTGGGTGGTTATAAAATAATCTCAACAAGATTATAGCTTAAAAACTTGAAAATATTTAAGAAATAAATTATCGATAAGTAGCTAACGACAGAAAGTTTGAAAAATTTACTTATTGTGTAATTTGGTCAAAGTTACAAAATTACAATTTATATAACCCAAATTTAATTGAAGTTGCTCTTTTCAATTTGACTCAACAAATAACATAGATTTTAGTGAACTTCCAATTTTAACAGCAAAAATGATAGCAGGTTTGTTAAAAAATATTATTTTAATAATGATATAAGCTTAACTGAACTTTAAGCCATTTCTACTTAATTATCACATATTTAGTTATCGGACATATCAAGCAACTTAAAGACTTTCATGATGTCACCTTTATACGAACTTGTATATTTTACTAAATTCTTGTTTTTGATTTTGAGTAATCGAATTTTAAATTAGAGTTTACTTTTAATTAACCCAATTTGCACTTTTAAGGCAAAATTAAGATGAGCCCAATTCGTCCTAAAAAAAGGCGAAATGTAACGGTGTATTGTAAATATTGAAAGTCATTAGGTTAGTTTAAAAGTAAGTAATTTTCTTCAGCTATACACGTAGATATGGGAAAAAAAGTCTGCATCGTTGGTTCTGGTAATTGGTAAGTTTGTTATTATATTCATATTTTTAAATATGTAAAATTATAATAAAACATAAGTGTTAAAATGACTTGATAAAAATGAAACTATGTTTGCTTAGACATTATTTTTTGGCAATAATGTAGTAAGTTCAAACATAGTACAGTAATTCTCATCAATATTTAAAAATATTCCAGAATAATATTTAATAATACTTTATTTAAGAAATTATGGCATAAAAAATATAAGAAATTTTAAATTCAATGTTTATTATAAAATTAAAAATTAATCTATTCTAAATTTTAAATAAGGATAAATAATGATAATTATTAATAATTTTTATTTATAATTTATTTATTTATTATTTTATTTATTTATTATTATTTTATTTATTTATAAACTTTTACTTAGAATGAAATTCTTGAATGCTTAGTATTTGTTTATTTGAAATGATGGCTTCTAATTTTTATTCAAATAATATTTTGAATTTAGCAAAAGCTTTTATAATTTTCAACAATAAATTAGTTTGGCAATTATATTTATTTAATTAATTTATTAATTGGCTAAATATATGTTATTTGTGAGTGAAAAAGCAATCATACTTGAATTAGAAAAATTATTATTAAAAAATGTAATTATATATTTAATAGTCAAACTGTTGATAATCTGTTGTAATTAAATTTTAATAATCTAAAATATTATAACTCATCTGTAGGGGATCTGCTATTTCTAAAATCATTGGAAAACGTTGTCAGGAAGATGATTTCTTTGACAAAGATGTTGCTATGTATGTTTATGAGGAAATGATTGGAGATAGGAAACTGACTGATATTATTAATACAGAGCATGAAAATGTGAAATACTTACCTGGACACAAGTTACCTGCTAACATTGTAAGCTTATTTTACTTTTAGTGATAATTGTAATATGGTTATACTTATCAATTATTACTATTTAGTTTTAATTTGTTATTTCTATATACTTGTACATATTACTTGTATAACTGATTTTATATAAATCTTTTCACAAATCTTTAGATTGCAGTTCCTGATATAGTAAAAGCAGCATCAGATGCTGATATGTTCATCTTTGTAGTTCCTCATCAGTTTATAAAACGAATCTGTGCTCCTATAATAGGAAAGGTAAAACCTGGGGCTATTGGAATCTCATTAATAAAAGTAAGTTAGAATAAACAGCAACATTTATTTATTTCAAAACTTAGAATTCATAACAATTGTTTCTACATTGACTTCAACGTTCTTCTCATTCCTTTTATTTCTTCTATAATTATATCTTCTGACTTAACCACTTTAGGGAATGGATCACAGCGATAAAGGCCTACGTTTAATCAGTGATATTATTCGAGAAATCCTATCTATTGATGTGAGTGTGTTAATGGGAGCTAATATTGCAAGTGAAGTTGCTGAAGAAAAGTTTTGTGAAACAACTATAGGTTGGTGGTAACTTTTTAATTTTGTCTTGAATCAGTTGCTTTCACAAAATGATTTAGGTTGTCATAACATGGAAAATGGTCAACTTTTCAAACGACTTATGCACACAGATGATTTTAGAATCACAGTTAGCAATGATCCGACTACTGTTGAGATTTGCGGGGCTTTGAAGGTATCCTTTCATCATTTTTTTGGCCTTTACTCATTAAAATAAATTACTTGAATTTGTTTTTGGAATAATATTTAAAAAATGAAATAAGGATATTTTTTAACAACGAATCTTATGCTACTAAATACAAGCTGAAAATAGAACCTAATGCAAACTTGCTTTTGAGTTAATATTTATCTGATGGTTATTTGATCAGATGATAGTTTGAAATATTAGAAACAAATATTTGAATTAGAAAGTAGAGTTTATCGCATCTTTAATTAATTGCTTAATGCTAGTGAGTATTTATTTAAACTTTAGTGTTGAATCTGTAACAGAACATTGTGGCTTGTGGAGCTGGTTTTGTAAGTGGGCTTGGTTACGGTGACAACACACGAGCTGCGGTTATTCGACTTGGTTTAATGGAGATGATCAAATTTGCAAAAGTAAATAACCTCATTGTTTCTTCTATCAATTTCTATCTTCAATTATTATCAAAGTTCAATTGGAACAATCTGAAATTAACTTTTATTTTAATCTCAATCTTTTTCTTATATAAATTTTTCAACTTTTTAAACAAATTATTTGTTTCTTGACTTGCTCTATCAGCAATTCCATTCTCTCGCAAATCTTCCTGGATCACCTCCTCAAATTGCAACTTTTCTTGAGAGTTGTGGTGTCGCTGATCTTGTCACCACTTGTTATGGAGGCCGCAATAAGCGAGTTTCAGAAGCATATGCAAAAGCAGCAGGTGAAAAGGTGACAACAAATTTATACAACTTTTAACAAAAACAGTTTCTGTTTATCAAACATTTGCCACTTCACTTGACATTGATAAAAATTAACCAATCACATCATTGTATTTCGCCTGAATGACGTCAGTTTCACTTTATATTTTTTATGACGTGTTTCAGTCATTGAAAGAGCTAGAAGCTGAAATGCTGAACGGTCAAAAGCTGCAGGGTCCCCAGACAGCAGAAGAAGTTTTTAAAGTTCTCAAATCACTTGATCTATCAGAAAAAGAGTAAATTTTTGTTGTGGATAAATGTGATTACTAACAGTTTTGTAATTAATTAATCTTTACTTTCCAGATATCCATTATTTGTAGCTGTATATAAGATTTGTTACGAAGGCAAACCTATGAGTAGTTTTATTGAATGTCTTCAAGATCATCCCGAACACATGTAGGCTGCTCTTTAGCTGATGACCTAGCTAATAATCTTCGATATTAGTCGTCAAACCCTCTGTAGATTTTTTTTTCGAATTGGTCATATATTTGTTCGAATTATTTTTATCTTATTTAGAACTTTGAGATCTTTGCTTCTTGTGATCACTGAGATACTTTGTAATGTAACTTGCCTTAATTAACTTTATTATTAAGTTATTTGCAAAATGTAGAAATTGATAAGTTATCAAGTTAATTATAATCTTGTAAGATAATGATGCTGGATATTCTTAGCTGGTTGCTCTATTATTAATTTGATTTTTTCAAACAACTTTAATTAACAGAATATCATATATAGCCCCTTTTAAAAGTCTTATTTATAAAATTGCTTATTTTCTGTTTTTATTTGAACTAATTTAGATGAACTAACTAAATCATTTATGCATTATTATAATTTATTATATTACTGAGAGGCTGAACTTTGAGTGGTCTTTACATGATTGAAAGTGATGAAATATCAGTTGTACCTCCATAAATAGATCAGAAAATCGAGTTTTACTTGTAAAATCAGTATTTATTAAAAATACTATTTTAATTACAAATAACAACATTAGCAGCCTACATGTTGAAGTCTTGTGCAAAGTGGTTGAAGGTGCTGAGACTCGTTTGATTTGCACGAAGCAAAGCACTTACATCAATGCTTAGACTTGTACCTCGACTCTTGTTTCTTAGTCAGACACTGATCTCGTAGTCAGACACAACTTCACTAGATTTATAGTTTTAATTTAAACAAAAAAAATGTTTAAATAAAACTGCAGCTGCTTAAACAAATTTATTTGCTTGGAAAACTTAACAGTTTTATGTCAATTTAAATCAAAAATATTTTTTAATTCCTAAAATTTATCATTCTAAATAGATAAATCATAAAAAAATTTATTAAACAGTTTGACTTCTTTACTTAAATTTTGCTTATGGTTTCTTGGGCTTGATGCTGTTAGCCGAGGACGTTTTGCAGTCTAAGGTGCTAAAATCGATCCAACTGACTACGCTTTATTACAGAAGATTTGAATGAGTATCACTCGAGTTACTAATAAAAGTTGCTGGTTCACGAAAATTATTTATACGAATTTTTATTTATAGGAACATTTAATTATCAAACTTATAGCTGTAAAGTTCCAATTTTGATTTATATTTAAGAGAAAAAGTAACTGGAAGTTATTTGAGTTGACAAAACATTTTTGTCTTTATAACTTTTAGTAAGTTCAATCTTAATTTTATTAGCTGAGTTTACACGGGTTTAAATATGATTAGTCATAGTTCACCTAGAATAAATGCAAGGTTAAGCATAGTTTACTATGACCATAAAAATACCATTATTTCAAACCTAATCTTAATAATTTAAGTTCCGCAAAATAATTTAAATTGTGTAATAATTTAATTCACAACACAATGTTAAAAAAAGTAGTTATGCATGAATGTTGTAACATGATATGGACAATTAATTTTGTATCTACTTTATTAAAAGTTATATCAGTAAAACTTGTTTGCAATTTTTGGTACTCACTGCTATAAACTATACCTTAAACTTGTTCAACAGCTGCTTACCACATAAATGTATAAAGTTCTGCTTGAACACCTTTTACAAAAAGTATATTGTTTTTTCATATCATTTTTATCTTTTAAGTATTATAGAATGTTCTCAGTTTTAATTCAATATATTAGTATAGAAACTAAATAGTATAAACTTCATTAAAAATGTTAAAGAGCCTTGCATTTTCATGTAAATCAAAACCTAGCCAACAATAACTTTTAATTATAGGTAATTACTATTCAAAATTAATTGGCGACGGTTTTGGTAAAAGGTTTCAGAAAGAATCAAATTATTAAACAAAGAAAATTTAAACTGAAATATTATGTAGTTTTTGTTCCAACGTTTAATTTATACTTTATGTTGATATGAGCAATTAGTTCAGAGCCTCTAGCAAAATCAGTTAATAACTCGCGGTGAAGCTTTTGGTTAAGAGATATGAACGCACGGAGATCAGTCATGCGTAACACTTTTTTCTGTATTCCTTTATTCGAAATCAAATAAGTGAAGTTAACTTCCTTTTTGTCAGGTTTGCCTTGGAGCGTTTTCACTGAAAGTTGTTTGTGACATAAAATCAATAATTTAGAAATTAATTTTTTGAGTTAACAGAGTAAAAACTTGCAATTGCAAAAGATTTTGTATGAAATTATGAATTTATTTTGAAAGCAAGAAAGTTTTAACTTTTGTTTTTCTAACTTAATTTTTTACAGTTTAAAAAAGAAGCTTTTTGAAATTTTGTTTGCATGTTTAGACAATGCAACATCTCTTACAGCTTATTGTGATTATAAATAAAACATTAGTGAGTAAAAAAATGTATCAGCCTAATATAAAAAGTTTTTTCTAATTTCTACTAAATGTAACAAAAGTAATTTAATATAACAATTATTTTTAGCACTTTTATTAAATTAGAATTTCTTGAAATCAATATAAAAGAAAATTTACAAGAAGACATCATTGTTATGAAGGTTAAAATGATTTATTTCTTTTCATTACATGTCACAACAATTTGATATTTCAACAAATTGAAAAACAACGAGTAAGCAGTTAACAGTTCTTATTTTGTTAATAATTTTTTTGCAATAAATTCAAAACTTTTTTGAGAAATGATGTTTCAGGAGAATCAGATTTAGTTTAACCAGTTGAGTTGAACTTTGGTATTAAATAAGGTTTTTTTATTTATATATATTTGACTTTTTTTAGGTGATAGTAATTTTCAATTAAAACAATTTAACTCAGCTGTCACTGCCTACATATGTCTTGAAAAGTCTTCAAATCGGGCTGCTTTTAGTGTGGGACGTCAGCATGAATGTTACAGACCCTTGGATCTCAGACTTGCGACAAAGTGGCCGTTACAAATCTGTAACTAGAACTGGACTACCAGCACTACCACAGTACTCATTAAGGAGCTTTCGATTGCTAGTCGGCAGGATTTGGATAATTTTTCTTTTCTCTGTAGTCGCTATTTCTGTTTTGTACTGCAGCAAGATGATGAAAATCGTGAGATTTAAATCTGACTTCAATGTTCACGAATACATTCAATCAGGTTTGTTCCGTTTCATTGAGCTTGTGCTTTTCAAAGTCTGATCTTTATTGTTATGAATGTTTGTAACTTTGCAGATAAAATACAGAGGTTACTTATTCTCAGTGATGACTTAGATGCAGATCTTATTTTCAACAATATCTTTTCAACTTTTCCTGAAGTATTCTTTTCAATTAGACCTTTACAGCCTATTTTTGATGATTGCAGTCCAATTGACTCCTTTGAAAGAGCTCGACTTCTTATAGAGCAGTTTTCTTGTTCTTTTAAGAATCAGTCAACTGTCTTTTCACAAGTAGGACTTTCTAATGATCCCAAAAATCATAATTGGCCGCTGAAAGAGTGTCTAGTTAACAACTATTGTTTCAGGTTGGTGTCTTTAAAATTTGCAAAGTCTGAAGTTAATAGCTCCAAATTTTTGTTTTCCTTTTATGATAACTTATTTTTTATCTTATCAATTGTTGAAAGGTGTTTGCTAAAAAATCTAACTTACACTGAATAAGATAAGACCTTATCGGTGGTTTTATTTCAATTAGCACTCTACCTTCTTTACATTTATCGCTATTTTTTTACTAATTGAAAATAGTTTCAACATTAATCTTAATTAGTTTAAATCGCTATTAATTTTATTGAAGAATTCTTAAACTTTTAATTATAATACAAACTTACACATTAATTATTTAATTTTGAATAGAGTTTTTAAAGTAAATGTTTTTGTAATTAAAAGTCAACTTTTCATGAAGTTCATAATTCTATTTGATTCCCTTTTATCAGTTTAGAAAAAGTATTTGGCAAAAGTTTATAATTTTGAAAACTTTATTTAGAAAGCACAATAGATATTTGTGCAACGAAGAAATGTGTGGCCGTCCACCAAGTCTAATCAATTCATGCTCAAAATGTCATCCAGTCGATATTAAAGTTGCCTCTAAGATCTGTAGGAAAGCAGAGATTCGTGTGATTAGCATCACCAGAAGGTCTTGTGATGCTGGATGCTTGAAGAAATTGCTCAAAATGACAGATATGAAAGTGAGTTTTGATGATATTGAACTTTCTGCATATACGGAAGTAAATACGATTCTACAAATGGCTTGGTTATTCAAAATCACCAAACTTAGTAAAGATCGCATCCAATACTTTTCAGTAAATAGAATATTACAACTTATAAGCTTAAATAAAGTTCTATCACTTGTTAAATAGAATACATTTATTTTTTTTACAGATAATTAATGTTGTTTGTGCAACTTGTAAAAAATCTTCACCCAAATGCGAGCATCGATTTGAAAAGCAATCCAACTTACCAGATTCTTTTGGTCATTTAACTATCAAGTTAGTTATCAAAAGTATTGAAATAAACTTCCAAAAATTAACATTTTGTAAAATTTTGATGAATCAGATTTAAAGATATGTTGAGTCGCTCTTCAATTGTGGAGCAGAAAATTTGTCAGTTTATAAAAGGTCCTCTTTTCTGTTTACAAACTCAGCTTTCTGAAGACTTAAAATTGGATCGAAAGATCAGAGGTAAGACTTTATTTTATGAAAAACATTCAATTTAAAAAACATATCTTCTTAATCTAACGGCTTGAGACGTTTTGAATGATTTTATTGCTGGTATTTGCTGTTTTGTTGCTAAGATTTCTCACTAAAATTATTCGTATCTTTATGATGCTAAGAAAAATGTTCCAACATAAAAAGTTTTTTTAATTTAATGTCATCTTATATCATGAAGTTGGTTTTGCAAATGAGCAAACTCAGAATTCACATTTTTATTAGAGTTTTCTTATTTCTGATTTTTGTAAATCTCATACATTATCTTCTGTAGTGGTTTTTAGACAGATGGCTATCATAAAAAAACTTTATTCTATTTTTTGTATTCTTTTGATGGCATCGTTAAAAATTGTAAAGTTTTAATGGCTGTCTTTTATGTTTTAAAAAATAAGGTTTCTTGCAAAACAGAATCATTTAAAACAAGATTGTTTAAAATGAAAAATGAAAAATGCACAAATAAACTTTTCTTGAAGACAAAAAACTTATAAAACTAAATCACAAAAAAATTTAGATTACGTCTTAACATGTCTTAAAGTTTTAAAGTATTAGCATTTAGCTACGATATAATATTTTTCTAAACAAACGGATTAAAAACCATGTGATACTTATTTTTAGTTACTATGTTACAAAACATAAATTTTGTAGTTCATCGTTTAGCTTTGATAAACCTAAGAAATAATCAAATGAACTTATAGTCAGTTTATATACTCTCGTAATATGACCTATGTAATGGTTTTGCTTTTCACTTGTCTATAAGAAATTTAAAACAGTTTCAATACAAAGCTATGAAAGCAATTAATAGTTTTGAGTAAACTTTAAGAAGTCATTTATTTACATCGTAATCGACTTTAAGTACTATTTAGAATAAGTTGAAGTATGACTACTAAGTATTGAATTTAAAATTTCTTATCAAAATCGAAAGAAAGTTTACTTGTTAATTTGTAAAATCTATTTTGTGGATGTAAACAAAGATGAAACTGCCTAAGGCTTCATAAAAAAGAAATGAAAACAAACTTTATGGAAGTTTTATTTAAAATCAAACTTTTATTTTAAGAATATTGTATAAATCTAAACATAGGTGATCATTAAGGCAATGTTACAGGACTTGTGTTTAAATGTGTTTAACAACAAACTTTATTTTAGCTTCGAATAATGTTTCAAATTTTTGATAAAATCAATTTCACAGTTCTATTTTTCAAATATATCAAAATATTTATTATTTTAGGTAATTTAAAACAGCAAATATTCCTTGCATAGTTCCTAAACGCTATTTTGTTCATTAGATTTATATTAAAAAATAAATTAAACGAAAATACTTTTGATTTATATTATTTTTTAGATTTATCAAGATTTGATCTTGGCGGCTAGATTGATCAAAATATCGATTCTTCCACAACAAGTCAAACTTCATTTTGTGTTTTAAACAATCCTTAAAACTTTTCACTTTTACAATTTTGATTTCGTTTCCTCATGTGTTTACTTGCAATGTTCATATAACAAAGTTTTCTGTTTTTTTTTTAAAGATACTTTCGATGGCAAATGGTTTTGTACAACGAAAATGATTACAAAAACTAGTGTCACACTAGTGTTATTCGCTCACATTTAATTGCCATAGAAGTATATCTTGCATTTACTGATAAAAGCAGATTTTCTAATCATCTATAATAAAAATTTGTTCAGCTTTATTTTCTAGGCATAGTAGGTTTTGAAAGTCAATATATCAGAGGAACAAGATTTATTTGCTCCAATTGAGTTTCAAACCAGTTTCGGATTCAAGGTTCTGAATGTGCTCGTAGGGAGAGAGACATTTTAAAATAGTAATTCATCAAAGTTACAGATTTTTGCACATCTTAGTTATTTGTATACTAAATCTGCGGTCTTAAAAATGCTAAATATTTTGAAAGCTTTCAGTGAAATAATTGATCAACTTGTTGAGTATTTAAATTCGTTGTATTTTAATAACGAATCCGAAATTTCAATATGACTGTCATAAAAATGTAAAGCAAAACGTTGTTAAGTCGCAATATTTTATTTTGTTACGAGATCTCGTCTTTCCTTGGAGCTTCTTGAAAACGCAGCAAATCTTTGCTATTTTTTATCTATTAGGACTTTTTAGCAAACTTTTATTTGCGATTGTTTTACTTAATTTAGATCGAACGTTGGAATAATCAAGATCTAGATATTTAGATTGAAGTTAATCGCCAATTACAGAATTAACAAAGTTTTTTGTAAAAGAATAATTTTATAAAGCTCTATAACTAGTATAGAAGTAACTATAGGAAGCATTCATGACAATCAATAGAAACTGTAGCCGGCTAACTTATTACTTTCTGCTTAACTCAAAAATATTTTTCCTCATATAATTTAAATTATGTAAAAATAGTTTTCAACTAAATTGAAATACATTTTAGCAGAAGGGACTTATATATAATCAATAATTGCTTCAAATTTTATTTGAATCGGTAAAATATTTGGCAGCTTTTCAAAACCTTTTCCACTGTATTCCTGCACTAACACAGTTTGTTATAACTTTGTTGTCAACCCATCTTTCATGTCAGTACATTGGCACTTCACTTTTTGAAAATGTATTGAAAAATATTGATTAAAAAATTCAAACTTAGATTTTATATAAAGTTGAAAAGATTAAAAGTTTGATTTTCTTTGGTGAGTAGTTCTCAAATAGATCAATTTCTTTCACGCTACACAAAGTCTTATGAGGAGAATCTTGAGACTTTATCCACCATTAATAATTAGCGATGGAAGTCGACTGATCTAAACTTAGTCACCAGCACCCAACATTTCCAGCAAATTTCTCTGAGAACTACTATTTTTTTTAATTAATATTTCCTTATATATTTCAATTTTTAGTCTCAAATTTATTTTTAGATAAATTAAGTTTGTCATCAGTCTATTTATAAAGTTGTAAAAGGTCTTGATAACTTTTCAATTTTTTTAATCCTATATGGTATTTATCATTCTATTTAAAATTTGAGTCTCCTACTTTTCATTATTTTTGGAATTGTTTCAATAAAATTATCATCATTACAACATCAACAAAGTTTATGTTAATCGATGAAAACAAATTGATTTAAGAATCTATTTATATTTAAGTTATTTACCTTTTTATAAAAAAGAATTCTCAAAAATTAGTTTATCATATTATGTTTGTAGAAAGCTTTTGAAATTTAGTTTTTTATAATTTACAAAGGTATATTTCAGTCACTTTAAATTTTTAGTGGCATCTCTGTAAAATTAAAACCAGTGTCAACAATTTAACCTTCATAAAAGTATAAAAAGAAATCAAACTTATTATTGTTAGTATAAAATGTCAAACAGCACTTTGAACCAGGAATCATTAAAAGTTTGAAATGTCAATTGGTCATAAAAACAATTATATTTAGCTTAACGAGTATTTTGTTCCAAAATCTATTATGAACTAATCACGGTTTAATGAAATTTTATTGCTTTGAAAATTAACTTCAAAGAACTCTTATCAAAATGGAATTTTTATGCCTAATGAGTTTGCATTAAAGATTTATTAAAAAATATTCTTCCTTAATATTTTATATAGAAATCATTTTCATACCACCAAATATTTATTATAAAATAAAATGTATAAAATTGTTCTTATATAAATCGAAGGATATCAAAAAACGGTTATTCGAATTGACTTGTTATCTGTTATGTTCGCTTCTCTAAAACTAAAAGAATTATTCAGAATGAAATTGATTCAAATTACTTTCAATAAAATGTTTTTTGTTTCTTTAATTAGTTATTTTGTTCATACATTTTTATAAGAGATATGTGTAAAAACCAAATTGAAACTGTGTTTTTATTAATTACGAAAAAAATGACTATTTGATGTCTTCACATCAAACATGGCCGTTCTCCACTGAATCAGTCCTTATTATTATTATTGAAAAAGTTTTGAAATAATAGAATATTTCAAAAATGCCGAAGGTAATAAATTTTTATATTACGTTTTGATTACTTAATAAAACGTCTCGTGATAGGTTTGTCTAAACTTTGCGATTGACACGATTTTTATGAAAAATATTTAACGATAATAGAAATAAAAAAAAGTAGTTTCGTAGATTATTCTTTTAGGAATACGTTTGATATTAAGATACCTTTTGGGTTGGTAGAAAGCTACTGTCTAAGCTATTTTATGTACTCGTAGTCAAGCTTAAAACGTAATTTGTTGTACATAATCTTTTATTTTATAAAAAAGTTCTTGCATCAAATGAAAAGAAATAGTATGTCGCCTGATTCGATCTATTTTTATCTATATTAAAGCTTTACTAGTTACACTGTCAAATTAAGTAAAATAATTTGATGTAATATTATATTTTTATATCTTGAGATGATACTGGTATTTCGAAAAACCAGGTTTGTTATTTTTTTAATCATTTAGCATTAAAAAATATAAATTACATTTTAAAGTACTGCTGTTCATAAATGCTCATCTCAATATTTTAAGGCTTTTGTTAAAGATGTTAAAGTAGATTTCTATTAAATCTGAAAAAGAAATACATTTTTTATGCATATGAACTTAACAAATCTTTACTCTTTCTAAAATGATATAGAAACTTTCACCAAATCTACACTTGGAGAAAAGTAGAGTTCTGGATTTATGCAAAAAGAAACTTCTGAAGTCTCACTTTTCTATTTAACATTTGTATGAATTTACAAAAATTTATTTAAAAGTATTTTTAATACTTAGAAAACCTTAGATTTGTATAATTTATGGTCTATTTGTAAGTATATTTTGTTCTCAACTAACTATATCCATAGAATACCAATTTATAACATATTTAGTTTGAACTTCTGCCAAACTTTATAATTTATAATCATTATTATCTGGCACTATAAAAGTGCTCTAGTTTAAAATGCCAAAAAAAAAACAGAAAATTCAACAAAAAACATGTTGGTTTGGTTAATACAATGACTTCCAAACATTTTCAGTTAATATACAAACGTGGTGATAGAGGATACATATATACCAACTACTACTAAACATTAGAGTGCCTCGATAAGTACTCTATTTAACTTCTATCTGATAATTTAATCTTAAATCTTTTTAGATTTTAAAGCTTTAGTTCTTCAGTTCAGCAAGTCTAAGATCCAAGGAAGAAGAGGCCAAGACTTAAGGACATAGAATGATGTGAGGACCAAACGCAGACTTTTGAAATGTTGAATAATTAAATGTTCGACATTTGGACTTTCATTTAAATTTTTATTTTTTACTTGAAACTAAAGTTTCTTAGAACTGTGATCTGTAAACTATTCAATTCAATTTGGTGAAAACATTTTTAAAATAAGTTTGAAGTTTGATTAATATCAGGTTACTATAATTTCTCGTTTACTATTTATCATAAATTCTTATCACCAACAACCTAATCTTTTAGATTATCACTTATAATTATAAAACATCTACAAAAATACAGACAACAACATGCTTTCATTATCCAGCTATGTAAAAGATTTACAGTGGCGAGACATAACTGAAGTGCTATTACAATATTTTGAAAATTTTAAATAGGTAAACACTTTTCTGGTTCATAAGTTTGTGAATTTCCAAACAGAAATAAGAGAATAACGAACTAGCTCTGCATACAAACATTCTGTATTGGAGCTGTAGAACACAAAAAACTGAACAAATTTTTACTATTTCATTGTTTAAGGTAATTTGTCAAAAATTTATAAATATTTGTTGAAAATTCTTTTGGAATTCTGTAGAATCAGCCGAAAACGAACAGTTCAAACACAATTTGTTGCTGCTTCACCAACTTGGTAGCTAGCAAGTTAAACTAAACTCTCTGATATTTTCCTAACATAATCACAGACACCGTTTTTTTTTTCAAAAAACCTTTTAAAACTTTTACAAAACTGAAGATAACCTAATAACAAGCCATTGATATTTATGTAAAAATAAAACTTAATTTAAGATTTTATTTATTTAGTTTAGGGCAATATATCGGACAATTTTTTTGACTATACATTCAATTATCTTTAATTACAGAAAAAGTATTACAGAAAATTTGAGCAAGGTAACACACTGGTAAATACGATTAACAATAATCTGTTTGTGCAAAGCAGTACTTCAAATGAGAAAAACGATCAAAATTTTCTAATAGTAATTCCATTAGCAAGCTTTAAACTTTGATTATTTAAAAAGATGATTGAAAGTTAGAAAATAGTGATGCTTATTTTTATAACAAAAAATGTTAATTACTGATTTCCAGTTTTAAATAGATAGTAGAAAGTATCAGCATAAAAAAGACAAAAAAATAGTTTTCCAAACTTCAGTTACTGATATGTTGATAGGTGGAACCCGTTAACATCCCATATTGGTGTATTGGTGACATCATTATACAATTCATCTGCTATTAGTCTATTTGTATCATGATCTGAAAAGTACAAACGTTTTACAATTTATGCAAACTACTAAAAGTTATTGTTTAATTGACAACGGTTTGCAAAAATGAAATTTGTTGTTCTAAGCACTTTTAATATCATCAAATTAGTTACCAAACTATTTTATATTCTTAAAGGTTTAATTGTGTGCAGTTATAGCTTGGTAATGTTTAGCGCTTATTTAGGGGAGACTGAAAAAGAACTCTGGAAAAAATAATTAAACAAAATAGTAAAAAAGTCAATGGGAACTGACAACTTTTAATCACTATTTTTAATAGGAAACTTTCGAATTGAAATTGATATTTACCGGAGGTTGGTTTTGATGTGTATCCGGCGTTCGTCGAGAGGCTGGAATTATTGGCTCTAAAAAGAATTAAACATTTATTTCGAATTACTAAATTTTGTTAAAAAAATAAACTTATGCACTGGGATAATTATTTAGATAATTACTTTTTGAATAAAGATTTGATATAAAACTGAAATTAATAAATTCAACTTGTATTTTTTAAAGTTTTTGATATTTCTATTTTATTCTTAAAGTTTTTATCAAGTCCTCTTATAGTCATAGACATAAACTACTTGACGCATACAAAAGTCAAAATAGTAAGTTATCTAATCGTAAGCAAACAAATTGAAGGAAAATCAAGACATGGAGATGAAAAGTAATTGATTAATAAACGGAAGAGCACAATTTGTGACTTCAATAATTTCATGTTTGTGTTTTAAGAGCATTCTGTTACAATATAAACTTGTCCTTTTAATGAACCCCTTAGTTCACTAAATGTTTGGCGCCAGTAAGCCACCCACAAATACGAAAAAAGTTCAGAACTTACGTAAATACTGTATGCTGATCACCACCAGCAAGTTCTACATTGTTATGCACAGCTGCAGACACTGAAGTTACAAATGTAGATTGAGGGAGGTAGTCATATCCTCCATTACTTGTTTTTAGTGGAGTCTTTGAAGGACTTAAATAGGAAGGACTTGTTGCAGTATCAAACGTGGAATCACTGTCATTGACTGTTCGTTGTGGAGAAAATTTATGCAGTTTAATCGATTCGGATGATGAAGTACTGTTGATAGCTGGCTGTGATGAAGAAAGATTCGAAGATGAAGCTCTTGATTTGACATTTGGAAGCTTGTGATCCTTTTTCCACTTCATTCTTCTATTTTGAAACCAAATTTTAACCTGCAGTAACAACATTGACCATTTACAATAAGTAAATAAAAAGTAAAGTTTCGAAAGCTTCTTCAAACAGTTTCTAGCTTAAGATTATCCGTGATTTACCAACAAAATAAAACTATTTTTTCCATAATCACATCAACTAAAACTTTTTTTTTAATAATGAATCTTATTGATTTTTACCAAAACGTATTTTTGTTACTTTGGGTTAGTGTATTTTAGTAAAATTTTTATAAATCATCGGTTACATAAAAGTACTAGTATAAACAATTGCGTCAAGTAATGTTCACTAGTAATGTTCACTTACAATCAATACTTAAACAAACCACTAGATTAATATATTCTTACTTAATACCAAATAACATAGTTATACCCAAAGTTATAGATTTAGGACTTAAGATTATTTAACTTCATTTAATTTGTGAATTTGAAAAAGATTTATAAAATTTAATTTTAACTATCACCACAAGTTAGGTCCAATTGCTTCAATTGGTATAATTAGTTTAAAACGCTTCAATAATTAAAAAGTTCTTTAATGATTAAATATTTGCATTTTATCTTCTTGTAAAAACACGACTGCATTGAAGCTTTTTAAAATTAAGACATTTTTTTGAAAGCAATAAATAATATATCTTAATATGTTCAAAAACATCTTACTTGTCGTTCGTTTAAACTCAAAGCGTGAGCTATTTCAACTCTTCTTTTTCTGTTCAAATAGCGATTAAAATGAAATTCTTTTTCCAGTTCAAGAACCTGGTGCCGAGTATAAGCTGTTCGAGGTCTTTTTGCAATCTCCATTCCATTTTGATTTGCTGAATAATAAAAATGTAGAAATTGAAAAAACAAACAAACAAAATAAATAGTACCAGTCTGGTTCAAGTAATTATTTTACGGACAGTTTTTGAAATTTTAAACTTCTCATATTTAAATGTACAGCCTACTGTTTTCTTAAGTCCTTGAAGGAAACATAGAAAAGTCAATAGTAAAATGCTACGACAATAAAGCCTTGAGAAGTAGCTTCACAGTAGTCAAATAAATCTAAGTTTTGTCAAACAATTTTTTCAACTTTTCCAGTTAGTATGTCCTTTATACTAAGACTTAAATCCTGTCTAAATCCTGTAGAATTAAATCATCTGAACCGTTACATCATCAATCTGTTTCCTGGTAGGTTAAAGCTTGCAATCGATACTATATGTTGATAGAGTTTCTGTAAAATGCATAATCTTGCAATTGAAGATCTGATTACTTAAAAGAAAAAAATTCGAAACTTTGGACTCTTTATATAGCCATTGCAGCTGTGTCTTTTAACTTCCGTTAAAAACTCTGATAGTGGCAAATGCAACAAAACACCAATCACATATACTTAGTTGGAAATCGTTGTTGGTTTTGACGAATGGATCAAATTTCGATTACTTTCGTTTCATTCAATTCGCTTGAAATTAAGAGTTGTAAAGTCTGTTTCAACTATTTTTCTTCTAAAAGTACGTTGATGGTTGAGTATTAAAAATGTTTCACTATGATCGTCATTTTTCTAACTATTTAATCATTAAAGAAATTATAATAATCATAATATAATAAAAATAGCCTGGTTTGCACCAGAATGGTCATGCTGGATGTGCTACAGAAGTATTGTAAACAAATTAGGTAAAGTTTATTTAGCTAGAAACTTACCTGTAAAACTTGCTAAGTTATTAATTTGATTATTTTAATTTAATACTGCTTCAAAAACCTGACAAAATTGGAAAACGTGATCAAAAGTCACAAAAATTCTCATGATATTTTGAATGCTGTAAGTGTTTGATACTTACTGGTCCACTTATTGGCTGACTGTCAATGGTTAGGGCATGATTTCAAACTACAAATATAGGGAATGAGCAAGAGGTAGAAACTACAAACTACCTTCTGATAGCTGGCATTGTTAGAGTTGAAAAGTCTTTTGTAGAATGACAAAAGACTTAGAACAATATAAAGCCACAATACAGCAGAGCACCTTACCGTGTTTGATTTAAGGGCGTTATGTGAATAAAATACCAGCTTAGTTTGTTGTTAGCTACTGAATGCATATCAGTTTGCTCAAAATGATTTATAACTTTTTTCTGCTTTTTATCATTGACACTTTGATACATCTTATAAAATCAAATTTGGTGGTTTTATTTTGATAGATCATATCTTAATGCTATAACTAGTAAAATCTAAAATGAGACAAACTTATTATAAAAAATACTTTAATCTTTTTATAATACATGTCCAAACTTAAATGAGAATTTGAAAAGCAAATTTGACCTAATAGGCACACAATAAATATGTAATTATAAATTAAAAGGAATTGCAAAATGCATAATGCATAATCATTACTAACAATAAACTATATAATATATACTACAAATTATAACTGATATTATAAAAACAAATTTAAATGATTTTATCATTTGATCAAAATAAAATCTAAAAAAAAATAAAATAAAAAATAAGATTATCAGACAACGGATACAACAGAATGATTGTCTATTATAACAAAAAAAAAAAAAATAATCAATACAATTATTAATACACAGGTTTGGGCGAGAAACACAACATTGAAAGTGTATTTTTATTTAAATAAATAATCTAACAAAGCTTACATTATTCAACTTTAAAACAGATTTAGAAATAACGTTTCTAAGTTTATATATTTTATTACAACCTTAACAGTTAAGCTGTAAGGAGTTTAAACAGAATTCTTTTCTAATAAAAGTTTCGAAGTTGATTATGAAGTAAACAGTTTTCTTGGGTAAAAAATAATAAAACAAATAAGTATTTTTGTAGATAAATAAATTGTTGCAAGTATTTCGTTGTTATAAAGATTCATAGAAAAATAACCTTTTCTTCTTCCAAAACCTTGGCACAAAATCGACAAATAAGTTGCCTTCGCACGTTTTTCTATTAATGAAGTTTTCTTAATTCACGACTTGATTTATATTTTCATTTTTATTAATCGTAAAAACAATCGTTCTTTGAAGCTCTTCTTAAAGCAATGTTAGGCTTGATAGAAAAAGTCACAATAAACTATATATTCTTGGTATGTAAACAGGTTAACTAATAATTGCTGAAATTTTCTAAAACTTATTTTTCATCTATCTCAGAGTAATTACTAATTTGAATTATTGAAAAAATTTGCAATCTTTTTTGGTATTTTTAGTTTGATGCAAAAACTTAATTTATTAAATGATAGAATAAAAAAGCAAAATATATTTGTTACTTACAACTTCCATTATGAGCCCTTCTCATCCATGGAAACAATTGAAATTCTTGAGAATTGTTTGATTTGATGTTATCATAATTCATAGAACCAGCAGCATGAAAACTTGATTCCATAAATTGCTTTTGGTCGATCTGAGACATTAATGGCTTAAAACTGTTTGGATTAATATCTTGTTGATGGTAATAACTGGAGTTAGTATGCAAAAGAGGTATTGGCATCACGTGGGAAGCGCGTGGCTGAACATTATAAGTGGGATTGATTTGCTGATGATGATTGGTCATTACTGCAGTTGACTGTTGATTAGCAAGGTAAGACAATCTATTGTTAGCAGAGGGATGTTTTACGTTACTGGTTGAAATAAACTGTGAGGGATCATGTATACAATGAGATGAAATTGTATATGAGTGAGTGGCTCTATTGTCTGGATAGTTCTGCATAACGTTGTTTTGAGATTTACATTGGGAAGCTAACGTGAAAATTAATAAGTTCTTTGTATAAATTATAAACCTGTAAAATATTATAATATTAAGCTTAAGAGCAAATCAACTGGTACTAATCTGAAACTTTATTTAGTATTTAAACTCATAATAAAAAAAATATCACCAAATAAATTTCATTAAAATCGCAGTCAGAGTTTACAAGATTTAGACTCTTATATCATCTTACTTTTGAAAGCCAAAAAATCTCTGCTAGCAATCCTTTCAAGTACAAAGGCTGACTGGTATTTTGCTTGTAAGCAAAGTTATACTTGTAACTACTTTAAAATTAATCTTAATTTATTACTTATAAATGATAAATAAAGCTGCAAAAATCAAAAGCAGACATTGTTACTTTGAAGTAACATTTTACAAAATAACTTAATTTTTTAGTGTTTATTGTTTTCTCTAACAGCCGCTACTTCCATGAAACTCTGATCGTGACTAAAAACTATTTTTTTTGCTCAGCTCATGTCTAAGAAAGTTATTTGAAAATACAACTAAAGAAATAAAAAAAATTTCTGAAAATAGGTTCAGAAAAAAATTGTTCAGAATCTTTTTTTATGTAGATTGTCTCACTTCAAACTCTTATCAATCTTAATTAAAGATTATTCTTTAGATAACAACTTTCACAAAGCTATTGTGAAATAATACGTTGGTATAGTTGAGTTTGATTCAATATAATGATGTTACAGATATATCTTAAAATCAAATCGTGGAAGTGCTCAAATATTAAATCTAATTCTTTTCTAAACTAATTTTTTTGATTTAAGTCAGTTTTGTTGCGCAATATTTGTATAATGAACAAATAAAGTGATAATTGTGTGAGTAACCATATATAAAACTGGTTTTCAGACCTTTTACTTAGTTAACAATTTTATTTCTAATAAGTACAAAAGTTTAGCTTGTTAATATTTGAAAGCTTACGTTAAAAATCTACTAAAATGCCAATTTAACTACAAAATAAAGTCATAAAACAACTAAATATTAAACGTTTTATTTCTGATATTCTTCAATTTTTTAAATTTCGTCATTATATTATCCTAGTTAAAACATATTTTGAAAAAAAGTTTAATAAATCTGAATAATTAAAAACTTCAAATATATAATCTTTATAAATTTGCTATATACCAATTATAAGTCAGTTTGGAATAAATATATGTAGTTACATAAATCAATGGTATAAAATAACGTAGTCTATTAAGATACATTTCTGGTTTTGTCTTTATTGATAAGTAGCAGTTTAGTAAACTTAAACAAAATCTCTTTTCACTGAATGTTTTTGCTCCTCAAATTTAAATAAAATAAGTTTTGAACTTATTGTTTGAATATTGCATACAACTCTTGGTCTAATTGATCAGAATTGTTTTGTGAGTGACCGGAAGCTGTTATATCTAATGTATATACCTGAATGGTGACAGTTCATAAAGAAAATTAATTTATTGAATTTATAAAGAGATGTCTTATGAACACAATCTAATCTTTTAACGATACATTTTTGATTTGAAAAAAATTAATAAATTAAAAGTTAAAATTTGAAAAGTTTGAACTTTAACTTAAAGAAATATATTTATTTAGTCTGTCTGTCATAAAAATGAATAAAACTTGTTGAAAATAAACCATCTGATCGAAGATAAGAATGTTCACTTATCTTATTTTGTTATTGCTTCAAGAGATTGAATTAAAAAAAAATTGAATTCAAAAAGCTTTGAAAAGTATTAAAAAGACTCTTTTATTAGAGATTGCTCTTATAAGAACTCTTCTAATTATTACTAGCTGATTTAAATAAAAATTACATCATCAATATCATTGCATCTTCAGTTGATTAATAGCTGCCATAACATTTTTTGATAAATTTTTCCACAAACTATTTGTTTGATTTTTCTGAATTATGTCAGAACTTTCGACTAATACTTCCTAAAAACCACAATAAACAATCTACCATGAAAAATTTATAATCATCTGTTGCAAGCAAACGTGTTTAAGTCGCTTTCTTCTCGCTTTTAACCCGCCTGATGACGTGACTACAGTTTTTGATTTGTCTCGATTATGTGTTGATATGTAAAGTATCTTGCTACTGAATAGAAACTAAAAAAAGTTGGTGTGACATGTTTGTCCGTCAACTTACATAAGTTTGTAGCACACTCACGAAAAAAACTCGCGGCTTCACAATTTTCTTTTTTAAACTAAAAAAGGCTGTTGAATAAGCCTATAAGCAACTCCTTAGAATATCGTAATTTAGAATTTTTATGAAGGTTTGAATATCAGTATTGTATTTATATTAGAAAACTTAATGATAATTTAAGTAAATTATAATAAATAAACCTTATAGAAGCTTTCCAGCTTAATTTAGAAGAGCTTATGTATAATGTATAAAACTTAATTTTTGATAATTAAATTCATTCTTTATTCATGAAAAATGCTTTAAGCTGTAAAATAATAAATATTTATTCTTTGATTTAAATATTTACAAGCTATATTTTGATTATCATAACCAGATTAATATAGAATAGTTATTTGATATCTTTCAACTGATAATTTAGAGTTGTATAAAAACACTTTCAGTTTCATTATTTCATAAGATGAGTTTTATAAATATTAAAACTTTGCTTATTATTATATTTAAAGTAAAATTTCCAGTTCATTTAAGTAGAGACAATCGTATGCCACTTTAACAAAAAAGCTTTCATAATTAGCGGGTATTGATTTTATTTTCTTTCTAACGGCTTAAGTTAGTAACGAACGGAAATCAGCAACATGCGTAAAGCAGTAACTTGAAATTGATTGCTTTTTCCTTGACGTGGCTAACTGTACACTTTGTCAATTAAATGACACAGTTTTTGACGTTCAGTCCGCACACCAACTAAATTGATTCATGCTTGTTGTGAAAAGAAAGCAATTAGATGCTGTAGAATTTATATGTATTATAGTTTATATAATTTGTAATTGTTTAAAACGGCCGATACATTAAAAATATATCCTGATATTAAACTATGTCAACAGTTTTAGTCACAAATACTAATTATAAGAATAATTTAGAGTATATAACAACTCTAACTTTAATTTTACTTAATTTAGATAACTGTATGAAATAATTTATTAAATGTAAATTTTTGATTTTATGCAACTAATTCAGTGCTCTTAGAGTACTATAGACAAAGTTTTAAAAGTTCTGACTTTGTTTTTATGAAACGTTTATAAATTTACATTTTACAAACCATACAACCTGTTATTTAGCTTCATCAGCAATTATTCTACCAATTTTAAATTATAAGTTAGCACTTAGTTTGATGTATAAGTTATTAATTTTTATAAAATTATTACTAGAATATGAGCTAACATTACTATAAATAAATCTGAAATAAAAAATATGTTGATATTTCAAAAACACATAATGCTGCAACTAAAAAGAATACAACTTGTATATAATTTAGTGAACTAAAAGTGCAATATCTACCAAATTTATATCCGCAAACTTAAGTATTTAGTATTTGTAACATGATAAAACAATTTACTGAAAAAACTAGTAATAACTTTGCAAGCTAACCAAAAGTAAAATATTTATTCAAAACTTAAATTGCAACAACTGTATATGAAAATTTTACGTTTGAATATTTTGGACACTATATTACACACGTTGATCTTATCTCCCAAATCAGTTTTTAGTTATAATGATTGCATTTATTTTTGAAAGCAAGTTCCTTATGGAAAGAATATGGGATGATTAGATATTTTGAATAGCTTTTTCTACCTATCAGTCTCTGATGGTACTAACTTAAAATAAAAATATTTGAAAATTTCTTTAAGCTGCTATGAACAATTTTTCTTGTAAATGATGAATTCATAAGCAGTACGACTTCTATCAACATTTTTATAAAATAACGTTACAGCTAATCATAAAAAAACTTTATGAAGTAAAAGATGAATAAGTTTAGCAACCCTTGTAGTAAAGCTACTAGTTTGTCTATTTTCGAATAAAATCTAAAATATGAAATGATCTTAATGTTTCATTTATAGCCTAATGTCTTAAGGCCTTCCATTACAAACAAATAAGGTATTATTAAATTTCTGTAAATACTTTTGAAACAAATGTTACTTACATTTCGAAAGTCTGTGCAAAATCAACAAATCTTGTTTTCCTCATTATAAAGACCTTTAATTCTAAGGATCCATGCTTTTTTATCAATCTATTCAAATTGTACTTACGTCCAATTCTTGAATACAATGTTAGTGCATGGATGCCATATCAAGTTAGTGATGTCAAAAGAACGAATATGTTCAGGCAACATTTACGAGATTAGTATGCAGAAAACTTAATATCAACTATGATAGTTATAAACATCGTCTTAGCTTCTTAAATTTATATACTTTTTAAATTGGACGGGTTAAATATGAATGAAAACTTATTTTTTAAAGTTCTCTCCTAAATTTTTAAAATTTAGTTCAATTTGATACTTTTTTCTCCGTTAGATCTTCCCTCGAATAAGATCAACTCTGAAGACACATATTACATCTTAATAAGCTCATATCACCTGGTACATTAATCAGATTGAATTTTTTCTCATACCTCACAATTAGTACTTAGAACCAGCTACCATCAGAAATTGTCATGTCAGAATCACTGGTGTTGTTCAAGCAGAAGTTGAACCGTTATAATATAATAATATTGCTACATTTAATACTGCTACTGTCATTTTTAAATCGCCATTCTTTTTTATATTATTAACATTCTACGTAAATAGTAGTGAAATATTAATTACTTATAATACTTATTATGCCGGTTTATTTTCTTATCTACAAATAGAGAGCCAGGTTGCCAGTCACTACCCAGGTAACTTAGGCTTACAAGTCTATGCAAATACAGCGATTAAAAGTAAATAAGTGGTTAGGGTGCAATGCCTAGTTTTGTGCACGATATCAAACAGTGAAAGTAAGCAACAAGTAAGAAAAAGTTCCAGATTCAATTAAACATCAAAACTTTACGTAGTATGTGCGCTGTTCCCAAGAACTTCATCTTTTGATTTTCAGCGCCTTAAATTTTTCCTGGTATCTTTTCAATAAGCTTCAAGAACTCCTTCGATGTCATTTCCAATGTACTAACCACAGCTGGAACGATTTTGGTATTTACTTTCCGCATTCTTTAAATTTCTACTTCTAGATCCTTTTATTTGGACTTCTTCTCAGACTCTTTCATATTTACGTTTGCATCACTTGGTACCACGACGTCATTAATAAACACATTTTATAGGCTTTATCCATTAGAACAATATCTGGTCTGTTGACTCTTATTTCTCAGTCTGTTTTGACACCAAAGTTCCAAAGTACTCTGTAGTTTCTATTTTCTATAACCCATCCAGATATATGATTGTATTATTTCTCATCTGCAGGAATATCTACTGCCTTACAAATTTGCTAGTGAAGGTATTTGGCTGTTTTGTTAAGGAGTTGAAGGTATTCTGCTCCTGCTATTAATCAACACCCTGGTATGATATGATCGATGGCTTCTGGTTCAGTTTTACACATCTTACATTTGTTGTCTTATTTATACATAATAGTTATTATAATATATAATATTACTTGTAAGAATGCGTGTTAGCGAAAGGTTTTTATGCACCCTTCTTCACGTTTATTCTAAAAAATACATTTATCCATAACTATTTTAAAATATATTTTATTCTACTTTCTTAACTGTTACGGTAAAAATATTCTTTTTCCATTTGAAAGCGTAAAAGTTATTTGAATTTGACAACTGTTTAGCTGCACTATCTAGTCCAAGCAAAATCAATCTGAGAGGTTTTGTTTTACTTCTTGATTATACTTGTAAATTATGTAATTTGTAGGTCAATATTGTAATCAAAAAATCTATTGCTATCATTAACTTCTATGTCTGCAGTAGCCATTCTTTGTACTATTAATTTTATCCATTTGTTTATACTGAAAAATTACTGTTATTTGGTATTATTTTGAAATCAGAAATGAAATTTTGATTATATTAATATTAACAATCTTACCAAATTATCTAGATTATTTAGATAATTCTGCTGTACATATCTCTATTTTTAGCCAGTCTTTAGTAAATATACTATCCGTATAAGCTGTCCGTCATGGCTAATTTTAAAATTTTTAAAACGTAGCTTTAGAATGCTGAAAATAGTTTCATTTTTAGGACAGACCGCCTTTTTATGTTGAAATTCCTTACATATATTGTATTAGGCATATTTTATGAATAAATTCATTAAGGTTTTTCATTTACAGCTTTATTTACTCTAAACTTGACTTTAAGTTAAGTTTCATTTGTTAACTTAAAAGAGAATGCATATAAAGTATATTGTTATACAGATAAGGCAATAATATTATTATATAACCATGGAAAATTAGTATAAAGTAAATATAATGATAAAATTCAGAAGATTATATCACAATAGTTGTTAAAAATTATATTTCTTACAATTTTTGACATTAAAAAAACAACATACATACAGAATGGATTACTTTAGACTTTATGACAAGGTAAAGTATTGATAAAGTTTATTTTACACATTGTGGTTTCTAAAACATTTCTTGATCATTGGTTAAAGTTAGTTTTTAGGCATAACAACGCACTCATAAATTAAAATTGTACATTTTTGAGCACTTAGTAATATTGAAAAAGTAAACATGTAAAACCAGGTGTGAGTTAATTTTAGATAAATTCTATACATTCAACTCAGCACCATTATAATGGTTGGCACTATTACCATGAAATTCTGTGAAATATTCAAAAGTTTTATAGTAAGAAGCTGTTTCCAAAACTTATAATTTTTTTTTATTTTAAAATTGTAGCTAATTTTAGTTTTGATTTTTTCTAGCTTTACCTCAATTAATTTATTTTTATTAGTTTTTTGTCACAACAAAATATTATTGCATTGATAAAAAGAAAGTATTATAAAATATTAGGAATTGTTGATAAATAGAAAATAATACTTGTGTTTTTGAAACTAAAATTAGTTAACTTGTTGTTTTCTAGAAAAAATTAATATAATCAGCCTGGTTTCATATTCTAAACTTTTGTTTCTGAAATAAAAAGGTTCAAAAACAGCCTCACTAAGATGTTTTGATTTTTCTACTTGTGTTTTATTGTAGAATTTGAAGTATTTTTATTATTTTTCTGCTGTCAAATTATGTTGTGTTAACTTTAAGATCTGCAGCTGTTCATCAAATAAATTAACAAATATATAGTTGTTAGAAAATTGTCATATCAGATCTCAAAAGAAGTTTTCCTCAAAATTTGGAATGTAAAGTTTTTAGCAAAATTAAGTCATTAGAAAATGTTTATTTATTTCGTTCCGCGTGTGGTTGCAGAAGAAAATTTTTAAATTGAACAGAAAAAAAAGAAAGATAACGGAAAGGTTAAGTATATCAATATTATATAAAGTATCAGTGTTATAACATTATTATGAAAAAAACTCAATTTTAGGCCAGACTAGAGTTCTTTCACTACTGACTGCTCAAAGAACCTTAAGAGTAAAAATTTGAAAAATGTTGTTTAAAAATTATTTTCTGTAGCTTAAGTATTTTTGTGAAACCTAAAATTAATACAATGAAAGAAATTACGAGGTTTAAAAATAAAGATTTTTTGGTTTAAAATTAAATTGTTTTTTTCCTCAAATTAACTGGAAAGCTAAAATTGGACGACTGTTTTTAAAGTTAATTCTTTTTATAAGAAATAATTTAAACCTTTTTTTTTTCAATTAAACTTTCAATCAAGATTTTTTGCAACATCCGTTAATAACACGTATATAATGGCAAGTGGTATAAATTGATAATTATCTTGAAATAATTTATCACAAATCACTAAAAAAGTTTTAGCAACTACTGATTTCTATTTACATAAGTTTTATTGAATTTAAAGCCTGCATAAATATAAGATATGATGATAAAAAGCTATTTACTGGTAATTATTTTATCTTGAGCGTATGTATATATGGGTTAATTTATTTGTATATCTTGCAGATAAATTTTGTAGTAAAATGTTAATTATGATAAATGACCAATACCTAAGAACAAAAATATGGTTCATAGAAAATCAAAATGTTTTGGGTTTTATTTTTTCATAAACAACAGCTAAATAATTTTATCTTATGTAGTGATTTCTATACACAGATGAATGAAAACAAAATAAAATAAGTTTTGTAACACTTGTATAAGCAAGTTCAGCTGGAAAAGTTTGTCAATAATGACTTGGCCATCAAAACTTAAAGCATTTCAACAAATGTTTGACTTTCGTTCTTTGATTGAAATGTTGATCTAATGTTATAAATTCCAAAATTTTATAGAATCGGTCGAAATCGAAACTTATACGTTTATCTTTTGAAAAAAATTAGACTTCTTATAAACAACTTGATTTAATGAAGTTTTTAATTCGACTTAAAAAGACACATGTTTTAATTAAAGCTCACCAAAATAAAACAAAAAAATATATATGTAAAATGCAAAATTATGAATTTTAAGCGTAAATAATCGATAAAGTAGCATTAATTTCACAGATTAAAAATCTTGCTTTATTTCCCGTTCTACAAGTTGAAAGTTTTTATAGAAAGGTTGACATTAAATGACATTTATGTATGTGCACTGTTGGAATGTTTTATTATACAAAAGAGTTGATTAAAATGTATTTCAGTTCTTATCTATATAAGTTCGATGATTACTATTATATACCTTGAATGAAAATATACAAAATATATCAATAAATGGATAACAATCACGCTACATTCAAACCTTCCATCAAAACAGTCACTTGAAAACATCTTCATCAAAATTGACCCTTTTCTAAAACTTTTAAAATTTGTGAAAATAATTGGTATTTTTGATAAAAGTAGAACATAAATGAAATTGATACCAAACATCCATGCAGTGATTGTGAATTTGTAATGAAACATAAAATACTTCATGAATGATGAAATTATATCATAATGATCAGGAAACAACGTACAAAGAAGACTTCAAATGATAAAAATGGCGTTACAGTAAAATCACCTGTCAAATCAAACTGTCAAAGCTTGCTCAAAAATACCAAGACTACAGAATTATACTTAAAAGTACTTAGGACCTTGAACTAGAAGCTCATCACATTTAATGTCCGTAGCTTCAAGTTTTGATGGTGTCTTCTTTAAAGAAGCATATTAAAAAGAAATTAAAAATCTTTTCTGTCAATAACTGTTGACAAAAAATTAAATAACAAAAATAACAACAGCAAAAAATAGTTTAAACATGCATCAATAAACCATGCAGCCAAATTTCACACCCGGCATTGTCTTCAAAACCCACCACAAAGTTTCGACAGAAGAAATAGAAAAACAAAAGCTTGTATGAGCCTATCGGTCTGTCATCAAATATATGAAAGAGAAAGACCAACTCATACCACAACCTTTTGTAAAAATTAAAGGTGCGTCAATCGGTGAAGGCGACCGTGCCCTGCGGACTGCTGCTGGTGATTGGCCATATTAGCAGCTGCTGTAGAGTCCACGTTGACATTTTTCGAATAGTAATCTCCAGCTCCTGGGACAGTGACCTCACTGTGGGGCGGCGCAATAGCTAGGGCTGAGCAGGACAAGTAATCTATCTCTGACGTAGGTGCACTATGATAATAAGCAAGAGGGAGGAACTGATTGGAAAGACTTCTCTGAGTGAGATGAGAGTTAAACGGATGAATCTGTCCATTATTAAAAGGTAAGCCATGACGATGATGGTCATGATAAGGAAGTGGATGAGTGGGAGTTGGGGCGGATACAATATCTGGTCGAGAGTTTAAGATGCTCTTTTGACCACCTTCATGAATGTAACTCCCGTTAACTGACTTGACACCATCAGATGAATATGATGATGATGATGGGATTAGGTGACCTCGGTCATCAGTTTCACTCACACGACAATCTAACCCAACGTTGCCAGCTGCTGCTGCTACAGCTTGTTGATGGACCATGTATTGAGAAGCAGATTCCTGGATATTCATGTAGAACTGAGAAGGGGAACTACTGCCAGTACAGGATGCAATAGCTCGCCGAGAGTCATTTGACAAGTCACAAACTGGAGGTGTCACAATTGCTGATTTGTGCTCATATGAAGACTTGCTAAGACCGCCAGATGGCGATGAAGTACCACTGGTGCACGATGAGGATAGTGGAGACGAAGCTGGCATTCCTAGTTGATGAGTGCTGGCTGCTACTATTGGATACTGCTGAGAAGTAGTAGATTGTTGACGAGGATGGTGTAAAGCTGTCTGTTGAACCGGTTGAATTGAAGTTGGTAGGACTGTTGTTGGAACGTATGAATGCGGAGAAAATCCAGCAGAAAATCCTGTGAAAGAAAATCGATGTAAATGTCTAGACAATATATTTGTAAAGGAAAAGATAAACTTGAAAATAAAATGGTCACTTAGAATTAAATCTGCTACAATCAATTCAATTTTCTGATAAAATTCTTCTTAAATGATTTAAATTTTAAAGTTTTCTTTCAGATTTGCTGTCATCCATTTTTGATTTATCTGAACTTTTTTCGATTGTACCTTAAATACATCCCAGTCAGCCAATTAGCTTTTTGAGAGCGGCTGAAGTCAAACAACTATCTGGATCTTATTTAAATCATTTTATCTCGATCCAAAATGGCCGATTTGGCAATCTTAATTTAAAAGATTATTGGAAAGTTTTAAAAGTTAGAAAAGTAAAGATTAAAATTCTTTTATTTGATTTAGCTGCTGGCTCATACTTGACTTTAAAATAAGCTTCAAAGATCGTGAAATTATTAAGAAGATCTACTTCAGCTGCTCATATAAGAAACATATTTTCAGCATTTACTGCAAAAACAGAAGCAGAATTTTCAGAAATAAAAAAAAAAGAAATTTGACAAGCATTATTTACTATGTCTAATTTATATTATTTAATTTTAAAATGCTTTATAAGAAATCATTTGTAGAATAAGTAAATTTAAGTTTGAGAATAATTCATCCTATACATGATTTGCTAATAAGATTTTTTTTTAATTCAAGAATAAAGAAAAATATTTAAAAAGCAAATAATTTCATTGTGTTAATAAATTATAAAAATATTAAGAAATGTTTTAGACATTGTTGAAATACTGCAAGGTACAAAATAAATAAAAAAAACTAGATTTAAAGAATATAACTATTGGTGACAATACACGACAAATAATTATGTTATTCTGTAACTGACATATTGAAAAGCAATTAAAATTGTACCTTGGATAGGATATACCATATAAAAATATATTTGAAGAAATTGTTATGAAAACAATTTTATATGCTTTAAGTTGTAGAATATAATAATTGATTTGATTTTACATTAACGAGTGCTTAATCTGATTAAGTTAATACAAATATAATCTTCTCGCTTTTAAAGTGATACAAAATCTGTCTATATAATTAAAATATGAAGTTTTATAATAACTCTAGACATATACAAGCTGATAATCATACATATCATTTAATATATACTAGTTTGCTCTGAAATAGTTTTATAGATTTACCTTCATAAAATAATAAAATTTTAAATAAAACATTTCTTTCTTTCTACACAAACCTTCATCCATACAGACGTAATGCAAGGTTTCAAGTCCTAAACTAAAATTAAAAGAAAGAATGTTTCCAAAGACATTTTGATAAATGTGACAGAGAATGAAGAATCGATAAGACAGCATAGACTGTTTGTACTGAATGATAATTTTATTAAAATATTTGTTAGGGTTGCAACAAAACGTCTTCTACTAAAAAATCAACTTAAAATGTTTGTTTTTAAAGCAACCACTTAAGAATTTATAAAATCCCGATAAATTTCTAACAAAGACAAATAAACATGTAAAAACATAATCAGCTGTAGTTTTATCAACATAAATTTGATTAGTGTAAACTTTAAAGTTACAAGTTAGATCTGAATTTCCTTTCAGGTTGAAAGCTGATAACAAATTGAAAGAAAAAGCTTTTATATTTATTATAGTTTTATAGTTATATCCTTCACATACAAAGAAGGTTTCCAAATTGTACAAAATGAATCTATGTCATCCTAGGAATTCACAGAAAATCATTACATTTTTTTGTTTTTAGTGCATGGACTGAATAAAGTTTAGTAAATATGAGCTAAAGAAGAAAGTTTGAAAAAAGTAGAATATAAATGAGAAATAAAAAGAATAAAAAGTAGCTTAAAAGATTTATTAATACTTTCTATTACAAATGATAGCACAATCTGCTATAATTTGGTTCGTATACTAAATAAACACAATTAGAAATTACCAACTTGTGGAATTTATCACTTTTTAGATTTTAAAGGAACTGAAACCAACAAGTATTTGCTTTGTAAGTTAAAAATGTCAAAAAAAGTCTAAAACTAAAGATTTATATGGTTTGTTTTAAATTACATAAATAAGGCGCAAAAATCTTATAATTTAAGATCAAATGCGAAAAGTTGTGGTTACTTAGTAAGCTTTCCCCTGTTGACTTTCAATAAAGTATTGTTTTGTTCATCTGATTTTCAAAACTTCAGACATATCATTAATTCCATATAGTCATAACAAACAAAAATTATTGTGTTTATTGGAAGCATCAATTGTTTTCAACTTCATGCAAATAGATGTCGTTTAACTATACTCACTATTTGTTCGAGTTTAAAAGTAAGCGAACATCTAGACCATCAATTTGCTAACCAATACATAAATTAATTTTTTCAAGACTTAAAATTTATAATAAATGAAGATAGATCAATCTATGGCTTATCAAATTATTGGGTTTTGTTTGATATATTTCCTTAGCGGTTCAAGTTTGCTTTTTAAAGTAGATTTAATTAGAAGTCTTCGTTGACTTTTCTTTAATCTAAGTTTGTTTTAAAAAGCATATTGTCTATTTACTTAAATATAAATCCAACAAGAGTAAAATGCACAGCAGCTCAAGTAAAACTACAAATTCTTGAATGATACCAAACGATTAATTACTGGTAAGAATTAACTTTTTACGAGTGCAAACTCAAAATTTGAAGACATCTAGTAAATCATAAAATGGCTACAGTCTTCTACTGATTCTTATGTTAGATAATAATTTAGTATTTTAAAGCTTACAAAATTTTGCATAAATTGTAAAAATTATTTTAAACGACTTAAGCCACACATTAAAAGTCAACTTTTTATTTGACTGGTTTTCTTCGTTTTTAGACAAACACATAAATCTTGATGAATTGTCAAGCGTGGTGAAATACACATAGGATATCTTACGTAAGGCAGAAGTAACAACTTTGAAACCAAATACTAAGGTCTTACTGTATAATTAAATTAAACTTAGAGAGATAATTATCGCTGAAACAGATGGTGTTGGAGTTTTAAGGCAATAGGATTATTTTAAAATTTAATTAACTCACTTAAAAAATTTCTAAGAGTCTTATAAGAAACCATTTGAGCAATTTTAACAAATTTATTCTTTTGTTAACTATCTTTTTGCACAAGAAAATTGTTGTACGAACTTCATTATATGTATCACAATTATTTTTATAATAAAATAACAGTTCATACAAAAGCAATTTCTAAATACCATTTAAAAAAGTAAATTGTGTTTAAACTTTGTATAAATCGGCTTATATCAACATTTAGAAGTCTAAGTGTTCGACTGATTCTTTGGCTATACAAAAACAAAAGAAGCAACTTCTGTTAATGTACAAACCAATATTTTGCAACTAAAGATAGTTGTTACATATAAACTTGATCATGAAAGACCAAGTTTGCATTTTTCGACTTAAAACCCTGTGATTAAAAATAAATAAGGCTTTACAATTCGCATCTCAAAGGTTTTTCAAAATATCAATTAAAAAAGATATAATAATCTTTCCACAAAATTTTCAAAATCCTTTTCCGTAAAAACTTTAAAAATCAACTGAGTTATCTAAATGAAAAACTGTTGCCTATTATACCAATTAAATCGATTTTCAAAACGTTGGACAAAATAGAATAACAAATTATTTTTTATATGATTAAGTCTTTCAAACCTTTTAATTATTGAAAAACCTCAAAATTTTTGCAAGCATTTATGAAAAAACATCACAACTGCAAATATTTGCATCCATTACATACTACTAAATATTTTATAAAATTATAAAGCTTGTCCAAAAGCATTTTAAAAGAGTATCTAAACAAAAATCCGGTAAAATTAAAAAAAAAACACTTCTGCATTTATCATGTTAAATAAAATACAAAATTTAATTGTTAGCTGTTTGATATATATTAAAAGCAAAACAAATGATAAGATACTACATTTGGAACTAATTTAAAGTAAGCTTTTGAAGAAAATACAAACTTTAAATTTAAAGACTTTGTTATAAAGTAAAATTTTAAAACAATTTTTAAGTGCTTGCAAAGCATTCTCAGTAAGATTTAGATATGTAAGCAAGCTATTTAGTTTTAAGAATAATAATTGCAAGCTTTTAAGAAAAATATCAATTCTAGTCATTTGTAAAACAGTTTTTGTATTACTATAAAACAACTTAATCAATCTAACATAAATTTCAGGAATACCTTTTTAAAATTATTCTTTTTGTAACATGTTCGAAACTTTCAAACTTGTATACAAAACAAACAAATCTATGAAATGATTATTATAATATTTTCGCTAAAGTTTTTTTAAAAAACTTAAAGATGTTTTAACCTTGTTTATAAAGTGAATTAATGATTAATAAACTTCGTGTTTCAATTAATTTAAGCTTTTGTAAATTGTTTCAAAAATTAATTACTTCTTATAATTTTTACAATGTATAAAATACTTTTCAAATAAACCTTTATATCATTTTATATTTTTATCAGCAACCTTTTTCTTTCGTAAATTCGTGCAACAGAGATATATAAACTTTCGTTTGTTTTGAAAAGATAAAAAAAATCATATAACTTTTATAAATTAGAGAAAACATTTTTAATTATTAAAATTACAAAAACAGTAACTCCAAATGCAATATAAAATAAAAAGGATAGTAAATTATTTGTAAATATATTATTATAGGAAAACGTTAGTTTATCATTTAGTATTGAAAATTTAAGAATAAATTAAACTACATGATATACATTAGGTACAAAAAAAATGTATTTGTAAATTTTCCATTAGGATTTCTTAAAATGTATAAATTTGTTGTAAACATGCATTTAATTTGCTTTGTAGCACTTTTCAACTGTTTAAGTATAATCTTGCAAATTATTTTGTTGATGTATGCCTTTCATCCTGTTAAAGAAATCTTTTCAAGTTAATATTTACACGATTAGAATTATTTTTAATTAGTCAGCTGTTAATTATTTAATTTTCTTGAATACTAATTCTAATTTAAACAAACAAGTTTTTTTTTCTAAAATTATATTACAAGCTGTCTAAAATTTCTTATTAACTATGTACTTAGTTAAAACAAAAATATGCCCTGTTAAAAAACAAGTGCTGTGTTATTATAATTAAGAGAATATTTTATTCTTTTCTATTAATGATAAATAAAATTGTTTAACTTCATAATTAAAATTGATTAACACTTTTGTTTCATAAAACTTTATTCAATAAACCATTTTTTATTTTGTAAGATTTTGCTTATGTAATATAATTTTTGGTTTTAAAGTTCTACAAAATCCTTACAAATATTTTAAGTATTAGTGTTTGAAATACAAGTTCATGTTGGTTTAATCATCAAAAAAACTTACTTTGAAGGTTTTAACAAGGTTTGTTTTAAAATAGTTTCAACAATTTACAAGTTAAATTGTAAAGTTTTAAAATCTTAAATAAAAAGTCTTTTCCATCAGAAAGAAACATAAAATTAAAATAAAATTAAAAGAAAGAATGTTTCTAAAGACATTTTGATGAATGTGACAGAGAATGAAGAATCGATAAGACAGCATACACTGTTTGTACTGAATGATAAATTTATTAAAATATTTGTTAGGGTTGCAACAAAACGTCTTCTACTAAAAAATCAACTTAAAATGTTTGTTTTTTAAAGCAACCACTTAAGAATTTATAAAATCCCGATAAATTTCTAACAAAGACAAATAAACAAGTAAAAGATAATCAGATGTAATCATGTTTTTCAGGTTGATAGCTGAAAACTAAAAAAACTTTTTCTGCTTATTAAAATAATCTTCTATGTGTAAATTTGATTATAAATTTCCAAGGATTGAATATATACCACCTTAGGATTCTACTTTATATTATTTAGGAAACAAATTATGAGATTAGTTAGTGCATGAGGTGATGATTGATAAAGACAATCTTTATTTCCAAGATTTACTTAAACTAAGGGTATTTTAGATTTTTTGGAAATACTATAAAAGATATTTACTTTTCAATGAGAAAGCCATTGTATGTATAGAAGTCAGTTGAAATATTTTGTGTATGTTGCTTATTTTGCACAATTGGTAAAATCATGTTGTTTGGTGGTACTTAAAAGTTGAACTTGAAAAAATTGAAATACTTGAACAATTGAGTAAAACTTTACTAAAGAGATAAAATGGCAGAAAGAGAAAACAAAGCTTAATAGTTTTCTTCAATATACATTTATAACAGTTTAAAATCATGTTATATTCGAGCTAGTTTAAGGTTTTTTCTTAAATGATCGTTGAAAGCTCCACAATCATTTCTTTGAAGAACAAATTCTCAATGAAGACGCATAGAAATCAAAACTAACTTTTTGAATGAAATATTTTTGTATTTTAGTTATTTAAAATAAATGTAGTATTATGATTTATGAATTGTAATCTGAATTTATACGAATGCATACATACAATAAAATATATTTAGTCTAAGTAAATCACTTTTTGTATCATTCAAAACTTCACTTGAGAACTTCAGAATACAAATGATAAAAACATTGTCACAAGCTTTTGATTTTTGTAAATAATAATTTTAAACTATGAGGATATTAACTAACTAAAATAAAGTTTAAGAATACAAATACAAAATGTATATACATACACCTGATAGTTTATAGATAACTGTTTTGGTTTGGTGGTAGAAAATGATGATGGCTTACGAAACTTCTTATAGCATGCAAGATATCATTATCTTTGTATTGATGTCTACGTTTTTCCTCAAACATCTTTTGTGAACCAGATTAGTTAAATCACTAAAATTCAGAATTCAATTTTTCAGTAAAAGTTTTTTTTTAAAGAGCGTTTTGCGAGTAGCTTTAGATTCCATCTTTTACTGAACATGTTTGTAAAATTAATTGAGCCGTAACTACACAAAGACAACACAATTACTGCATAGTCAAATCTCAATGATTTTTAACTCAAGAAAAGTTATGAAATAACAATTTTATTAACAAATTTCAAGAAAAAGCGAATCAACCTCTCATTCATACTTTAGTCTTTTTTACTTTACTAAAATACAGCAGTAGGGTAAATTTTTGCGCTGTCAATACTATAGACCAAACACTCAACACACAAAATGCCTCTCAAAGATACTTGAAATCACACCATTGAACTAACCACATAGACTAGTTACCAGTAGACATAAGTAAACGGTAGTTTTTAATGATTTCCAGTAAAAGAATTATTTAAATATTAGAACACCTAACTTGAATGGTTTGAAAAAAATTGTTATGGTTTCACCAAGCATACATTCATTAAACTCAATGATATTTTTGATAGCTTTGTTTACAAGTAGGTTTACGGTAGAATTAACATTATTAGTACAAATTATTGGAATTCATTTGAAAAACATTTTGATTTATTTATGAACTATAAGCAAAGTTTTTTAAGGAATATATATTTTAATGCATCAGTAATCTTGACTAATAACTCTTGCTAAACCAACACAAGCAACATTTTAATTACTTTCAGATTTTTCTACAACATATGCAATTAAATATCAAGATGAGTCAAAGTGTTCACTAAAAGTTATCATACTAGTAACCAAAAGTACTTTAAAAGGCACATCATTATTTTCATATTATCTCGTAAAATTTTTAAAGATAAAAGACAATTTGCTGCTGTTTTACCTTTCAAAGCTTACTGCCATCTGTTTAACACAGGAGTTCTATCTATCAACAATTTCTCTTCATGATCATATACAAAGATAGCTTGGTCGGAACAAGCCTTGGTTTTCAAGTACTTGATGATAATTGACAAACACCAAAACAAATTTACAAGTAGACAGTCCATTAGGTGATGGGAGGCTTGTAAGTTTTCCAAGGACCTTGCTTACACTTATGTTATAGGACTGTTGGTTACAGTTGAAAGATTTCTGGCTCGTTGTTTTGTTCATTTTGTAGCAATTGATTTCATTGTAGAGTAATTTGTGGAGTTTACAAACCAATTTGAGGTGTATTTTGTTAATAATTCAACGTTCAGTCAGTTGAAGTAGTTGATAACTGCAGATTTTCGGTTTTAAATACAACTTTCTATTGCACTGTAACAAGTTTTTAACCACTTTTCCGGCATACTTGAATTTTCCATTGAAGTAACCAAATCATTTTTTAACTTGCTTCATAATACGTTTTTTTGTGTATAATATGAAGAAATAAGAAAAACTGAGGTTAATCGTGACACGATGGTTTCAAGTTGTGGTGTTAAATATCACGTTCAGTAACCAAACAAAAATTTGGTTTGCAGTATTATTAAAAGAATTTTTGATAATTTTACTTTGCTTGCGTTTTGTTTTAAGATTAATGCTTTTTAAGGTAAAGTATGTACAACCGCAAAGTTTCGTCTGCTTAAAGTAGACTGCCTCAACCTTTTTAAACTTTCATCAAAAATAGTAAGGCAATATGCAGCTAATAAAACGTCAATTTTCAAAAGAATATTTGTTACAGACTAAAACAAAATCTGTGAAATCAAACTTAAAAAATCATGGTGAATTAAGAAATGAAAACATTAAAGTCATTTTAGTTTCTTAATTGAAAAATTGTTGTTGATCTTTAATCGAAGCTATTTTGATTAAAAATTTAACGGCTTGTCATTAGCTGACGTAGACATTTATCATTTGCAAATCACAAGCGCTTAGAAAAAAAAAAAAAATGGCGAACAAAATTTTGATCAATACCTTGATGAGCTGTTGGCCGAGCTAAAGGTGGGGCACAGTCGGCGTAGGGCAACGTATAGTCAGGTCGCTGTTGCATACGATGTGGTTGGAATGAATTTGCATCAACCATCGAATTTCTTGCTCCTAAAGCACATCTTTGTTTTTGTTCTTTCTTGTGCTTCATTCTTCTATTTTGAAACCATATTTTTATCTGTCTGTAATCACAAGTCAAACGTTTGTATGAGTTTAGAGATAGAAACAATAAAAAAACTCCATTTAAAAACATTTCAAAGTAAAAACTTTTTTATCAGTTCCTTAGAAACTATTGTTTTATGTTTATTACAAGAAAAATTTACTTATTCTAAAAGTTTGTCGCAATGGAGTTCTAAAATATTCGAATTATTATACATTTTAAGTGTTAACAAGTTAAAAAATTTTTACATTTGCTTAAATTTTACTTTATTAACGCACTGCTATTTTTTATAAATTAAATGTTTGAATTAATTTTGTATTTATGCCAAGGCTGTCAAACAACACTTTTTCAAAGAAATTTTAATTTTTTTAGAGATTTAATCAAACAAAATTATGATTTCCTGTTGCAAATATGTCAGGAAAAAATTCTTTTTCGTTTTTAAACTAACTTTGATACTTTCAAATGCGTTACAAGATAAATAAGAACTCGAAAAAATAAATCTCGTTACAAAAACATGAAGCTAATATAAAATTATTTATAAAATACAAGTTCATTGAAAAATTAAATATCAATAATTCGATAGTTTTATATTTAATTTATTCAAAAAAATATCTGACAAAGTGTTAACGTAATCAACCATCTATAAAAAAGTCAACTTCAGTTTTGACATCTAAAAGTTGTTCTTTATAAGCTTAACAAGACAAACAAGCAAACAAAAGAAGTATTCTTTAGTAGAAATAGCCCCCTGAAAACACAAACTCACTTTGTTGTTATATTATAAGGTTCATTTTTACCTTTGGTTAAATTGAAAAGACAGTGGTAAATGCTACAGCAACGTAAATAAAAAATATTTTAATATGCCATTTGTAAAATTCAACCTTATAACGATTTTTATACTTCTAGTTTTTCAAACAAAGTCTTGTAAGAATATTCAACAGCTTTTTGTAAGGTTTCTATGAAAATTATTTTTAACTAAAAAAATTGATTTTAGTCACAAAGTATATTTACACCGAAATGTATTTAGAAATACTAAAATAGTTTGCTCAAAATAAAAATTAGTAATCTTATCTTGAAGCATACAACAATTAAATCAGTGTTTTCTAGAAATCTGTAACAGAAAAAAGAAACATTTAAAAATCTAATTTTTTCTCATCACAAGACATAAGTATCAATAAATGATTTCAGTGACGTCATTCGAGTAAGGTTCATCTGCTTACTTCCAAGTCATGTAAGTAGATTGTTAAGCAAGTTCTGTAATTCAAGTCGGAACAACGCCGTGAATAAAGCAAGCTTATAAAATAGATTTTCATTACAAATTTGGCTACATTTATATTTAAGCATATGCTTCAAACTATTCTAGTTTAGTAAGTTTATGAAATTTCAAAAAATGTCTATTATGTTCGTCTTATTCATACAGACAGAACGAATGCTGATTATTTAGTAAACATGTTTATAAGAACACAAAAACTTTTTTTGTATGGTGATAAATATGGTAGTATTTATGGAGAAAACTAAGATATGTGATCTTAAAATTCACCTGACTTGTTTGACTATTTTTTACAAACAGCTATAAGACTGATAATTTTAGCTGCACAATAATTAAAATTATAAAGAAATCATAATGCGGTAATTATAAAGACTTTAACTAAAAGTCAATTCTAGAATCCAAGTTTTTTGGATTTTAGTCAATAAGTTACTTTCAGTTAAAATTTTTACTTAAATAAATATACCCCTCTGTGAAATATAATCTATATTATTAAACTAAATAGCATTTTTATCTATTTTTCCTTGTCATCTTTATTTATACTAAATTAATCAGTAAAGTTTTCTACTCAAAAAATTACTCAAATAAAGATTCTGTTTATCTTTAGGATATTTTTTAAACTCATGCTAAAGCTTTTGCGATTTCTTTACAGATTTGAAAAGAATGTTTAAAATGTGTGTAGTAAGTTTTAGTAACAGGCCTTAATTTAATTAACGATTATCACTAGCGTATGTCTACACAATTTAAAAATCACTTGTTTTTATCAACACTTCTTTTACATGTATAGTAAAAAACATAATAAAAAATTGTATTATATGTAAGCTAATATCTATACTAATTTAAGTAAGGTTTCAAAAAGTTATATAAGACTCATATGAAGTGAAGATTCATAACAAATGTGTTCTAGATTACTAAACAACATATAAAAATAACTCGAAAAAAGCAATAATTTCTTATGTCAATTTAACATGAAATATTATTAATAGTTAAAACAGAGAGTGTTATATAAATGAGACAAAATTAGTAAACACTTATTGTCATCAAGAATTAATTTGTCTTTTTATAATTTTCAAAAAATAATTCAAAACAAAATTTTATAACATTCTATTTGTCTTTGTTTTAAAATAAATATCACCACTGTCAACCACTTATAAGCTAATTTCACTGAATATAGATAACAATAAAGTTTTAAAATTTACATTTAGTTTTTGTTTAGGTTATCAGAATTTGAAGCAAACAAAACTAATTTACTTTAAAAGTTGCTCATAACTTAAATCCCAAAAAAATTTTAATACTGTTAATTTTTGGTTTTAAAATAAAAATTCGTTAATTCTTTGCAATTTCTTTGCAAGTTGCTCTTCATTATTCTTTTACATTAGCATAATTTTCAGAAAAATTGTAACTTTGTCAAACATATAAACGTTTTCATTTATGTTGTGAGATATAAGCTAAAGTAATTAAACTCTTAAACTCCAAATTATGCTTTACATCATTATGCTTGCAGTCAAATGGTAAACCTAAAAATCTATTGAATAATTTATTTGATTTAACTTTGAACAGCTAATTTTTACTGTAAGAAAATTTTCAGTGGCTTATCAGTAAAAGGAAAAAATAAAGTTTGATAAGATAGATGATGATAATAATGATTATAGTTTTAAATTTCAGACACAAAAAATACTTTTTGTATGCTCTAAAAACAAATTTCAAGTATCTGTACTATGCTTAGAAAATATTCGATATAGCAATTATTGTGGGCTTTAATTTAAGTTTCACATAAATATATAAATAAAAAAATGTATCTGTTCGTTTTTTTTTTAATTTGGCATGCATTCCGATGAATTCCTTTATTTTGGTTTTAGCTAACAATTCAAAATATATATGTTATTTCTTAAAAAACAATCTATAATTAAATGTAATTTGAATTAGCTAACATTTTTTCTAAATCTTCACAAAGTTTTAAATAAATTTTCAGCAATTTATATTATCATTTTAAAATGTTAGTTTTTCATCTTTATATAGTATTTTATTTTAAAGTTAGAATAACAAAATTTCACAACAAAAAGAAGATAATTGAAATATAAATTTTAAAAGGTCCTGATGACTATTGTAGTGATAAATGTGCCAACTAGAAGAAAAATGGTTTTCAAGTCTACCAAAAATAAATGAAAAGTTCTAAAAAATTACTAAAAAATAAAGCAAAGATGTTAAACTACTAGAGTAAGGATAAAATGACATTTAGATTTTCTTTTAATTTTAATTTAGGTTGTCTACAACATAAAAGTGCTTGAAATGTGAATTCTTTAGTTCTTAAAGTTGCTCATGCATGATATCAACAGCATAAGTAAAATTTGAATAAAAAAATCTTTCAAAAATAAACTTTCTTGCTTTCATTAAAACATTAACAGATTCAAAACCAAAAATTTTTGGTTAAATTTTACAGCAATGAATCTTACTTTTCACTCAAGTCCAACGAGTTAGCCAGCTCATGTCTTCGTGGCCTACACACATAGTTGTTGAAGTGAAATTCTTTTTCCAGTTCTACTAGTTGTGAGTTAGTGTATGCGGTTCGCTCTCGCTTACTTGCCGTCTGTGTCTGCCCCTCAGTGCCTATAAAGATATAAACAGTAATAAAGGTACATAAATTCTTTTTATAATAATTGGTTTGGAGCTAAAAACATATCAAAGGGGTAAAAAACAATAGTCATATTGCTAACTCTTCATCAGCTTTTCCGAGACAAATTTTTTCAACTTATAAGGTAACTATATTCACGTAGAAACGCTGCCATAGCGAGCTATTGATGAAATAATTGAAGTTTAATTTCGCTTGGTTCACATCTTAACAATGAGAACAAAAGATCTTAAAAAAATTAAAACTATTGTGATTTTTTTTCACTGTAACCATATCAATTTCAAAGCTTTATTTTTGATTCAGCTACTTTTTCATAAAGTTTGTTTGAAATTATAAAATATTGCATACAACAGCTGATTAGGTTAAGTTTTCATCAAAATTTAACAAGAAATCATTTTACATAAAGTAGCTAACAGCACGATACATTTAATCAGTAAGTCCTACAAAACATGTAAATTATTTCGTTGACTGGCGGAAGTAAAGCATGAATGCTTCATTCTCATGACGTCATTGTGAGAATGGACCAATGAAGCGTTTTTACTACCAATCGCCAGTTGATAACGTGACAGCATTTTTTATGTTTTTCCTTTTCGATGTTTTAACCCGTTTTTGGCTGCAAATAAGTCGAAAAATACTAACTGAGAAAATAATGAGCTACAAATTGGCAACTTGATTATTAACTACGAGTTTCCTTGAAAAGAAAAGGTAAATAAAATCCAGTTTTCTGTATGCGAAACAGCTGATTGTTGTTTCAGTTGCTTTTATCATTTTTTTGTGATTTAAAAATGTTTCAACAAGCAAAAAATCTTCTTTCAACAAAAAAGTGTTGTTATGGAAGTCTTGCTTTTGTAGCAACCTCCTCATACAACGCATCAGTCCACTTACTACTTCCACCAGTTGCTAGGTAAACTGCTAGGAGGTTGTTTCGCTTCAATTATTTACAAGTTGAGATAGCAGAAGGCTCCATGAGCAGGCCATAACCGAAACTAATGCAGTTTGTGATGAAGCACAACTTTTATCGCTATCTTCAAATGGACGTTTTTTCGTCGTTGTTTTCATAACTGCTAATCGAAAGGCTTGGTTGTGGAAGATACTGATAAGAAATTTGTCCTTTTACAGTTTCGTTGAAATGAATTATGATACGATTCTGATGATATTAGAACCATCTGCTTTTATTTTATCTCAATTTCATGCAATTAAGGTGTAGCAAAGGATTTTTACGACGGTTAGCAGAAAACTTGCAATTTAAATTGATAGAAAATAGCTACTTGTTATGTTGGTTAGTAATCTAATTTTGTAATTTCATTTTGGTTCGATGGAAATTAATGCATAAAAGAAAACTAATGAATAAAATTAGACGATGAAAATTTAGTGATTATACAAATTTAGTTTAAACTAAACACACTGATCAAATTAGGAGAGTGGCTGAGAATAGGCAAGAACCTCAACTTATACCTCTTAAATTTACTAACAACAGTTAAATCCGGCTCAGAAACGGAATTGTACTTAAAATACAACCGCTGATGTATATAGCCTTTTAGATATTTGCTTAATTATTTTTAACTGAATTGTGTATTTAATAAGCAAAGTAACTAACTTGTGTTAAACTCGTTTGCTATAAATGGACTTACATCAACTGAATCTGTATTATTTGTACAACAAAATATCATACTTCCTGTTCTGATTCTCGACCGGTTGTGATGTTACTACCGAAACTTTATCAAGCAATCCAGTAAAAATAAACCATCTAAGGTCTCATCCTTTTAATCCCTACCGTGTCCTTTGCTTAAACTTTAATCAATAGTCAGCTGATATGATCTCTAAATTTAGATTTAAAGCTACAAATAAATGAGGCTCCGGGTATTTTACCTACAAACTTTCGTGATGATACACATTCAAGCTCAAATGATGCTCAAATCCATGCACGAAGTAGAAGCAAGCAGGCTTGACGCCTGCGGCCTATGTTTCACCTCTATGCGTTTGCCCTTTAAAGCTTTCTTTTTCACCGTGTAATTTTCGTTGATCAGAGATAAAACAATTTATTTTTAGACTTTCTGACTTAATTCATAGCTGTTTTGCTTCACGCTCCTTCTATTTTTGAGCTTATTTCTTCCATTTAGTTTTTTTATTTTCCGAAGAGTCTGTGTCTTAGCAATTTGTTAAAGAAGTTACTCTCAATTAATAGATATCATCAAGTACTTATTTCCTCTAAATAAGCTGCTGCTTAATTTTCAAAGACAATAATTCGAAATAAGTTTTGCTGTTGCTGGTTAGATATCTTTTATTATTCTATAAATAAAATCTTATAAAATGACAGCAATAAATTTTGAATACTTGACTGCATAATTACATAAATATAATCAAATTGAAAGTAAATGAGAACAAAAAAAAGAAACTTACTTTGTAAAAGCTAGCAATTGGTCTTCAAAGAAATGGTGCCATTGTAGTAATGACGTTAAAAAATGTCAAAAGAAGTCGAATTTTACTTGGAATCAAGAAGAGTAATCACAACATTTCTTCTTCTGATTTATATCTTTCAGATGGAATATAACACGATTGAAAATAAGGTATTTAATTGAAATTAATAGTACGAGAATCATTGAGTAATGATAAAAACAGTGAATATTAATTCTTTTAGCTTTCTTTTCCTTTGTTAGGACTGACAGTTTGTTTCTTATAGATAATTTAGATTAATTTTTTATAACATTTGCCTATGTCTCCAAGTTTGATTTCTTTAAATTGAAATTGATTTAAATTAAATTGGTAAAAGCAATTGAAAACGCAACAAGTCAGCTTACATTTTTAATTAATTTGATCTAAAGTTTCTTGTCACTAAGTAATTAATCAATATACCAAACAATTTAAGTTTAAGACAAAATTCTACAGTATAGCTTTTAGAATTTAACTCTATGTTTAAAGAATCTGACAAGATTAACACAATTATTTTTCAAACTATTTGGTCAGTGGTGATTGTAGCGATAATGAAATTGAAATTCACCTAAGCTTGACCTTAATAAATGTTCTGCAATAGAATGTTACACAGAATTTAAAACGTAAATACTCAGTAATAAGATGTAATTTCAAAAAGTATTTAGAAAGAGATTATATAACGTTCAACTGTAAAATCAATTAAAACTAAAAAAATTACTTCTTTGTTTTTTAAACAAGTTATAATGTTTATAATAGTAACAACTATTTATCACGCAATTACGATACCTCAAATATCAATTTATCATTATATGTTTACACTTTAAATTTGAAATAAATGCCTTATGATTAAGCTTGTAAATATACTTAAGTTCTGAACATGTGGCTTATCAGGCTTATATTAGTACCTAATTTCATTTAATTTAGTTTTTGTCTCCAGTTAATCATATTTAACTTTACAACTTTTAGGAGTTTTCAAACACAAAAAAGAAAAACTTTAAGTCAAATAGTTTGATTTTTAGTTCAAGTGTCAAATGTATAACAAAATATAGTTTTATACTTAACAGTGTATCAATTATTAGAATAATAAATAATAGAATAAATATGTAATAAATTTACTATTTTAAAAAGCTGAGAATTATCTTCTGTGTACACTAGGATTTACAATCAGCAGAATATAAATAGAAACATAGACTGATAACAACTTTCAAAAAAATTAAATACATTTTTTTTAATTTAAAAAAATGTATTTTTTTGTGATCGTTCTATGATAATGGTTTGTTCGATAATATCATTAAATTATTAAAATTGTGAGATATTTTTGATAGCAGTTTTATTCGTGTCTTTGTCTAAGGAAATCATTTCAAAGATTTTTCTAAAAAAATTCAAAAGTGAAAAGAAAATAAAACAATAATTTTTTTGCTTCTTTACAAAAACCATTCTCTTAAATACAATTTTTGCAAAAATATTTTCATAAATAGTTTTATAGTCATGCTTTAATTTTATTGTTCTAAAATTAAAAAAAAACATTGGCAATATTTTGTATAAATCAATAATAATTCTTGCAATCTTTGTAATTTGTTAGATTTGCAGTTGAAAATATAAGAAATATTGATAAAGCTGAACAAGCATAAGAATCAAATCATTGACTTTAGATTGTTTCATTTTTTCTGCATTGAAAATGTTTTATATCAAAATGTGTCTTGCTATTAAAACTTTCAACAGACTTTCTTAGCTATAAAAATTTGTACAAAGTTTTCAATAATAAGCATTAAAAAAGTAAGCTTTTTATTCTAAATATTTATTCAGTTTTTCAGCTCAAAAATCAATCTAGAAAGTTAGAAAAATATAGAGGTCTTAAAGATGCTATCAAAATATGCAGTTTAGTCATCAAACAGAAACTTTTTACAAAGTTAAAATCTTCTGATATTTGAAAATTTATAATAAACATGTTTATAATAATCTTTTTGATTTAATATTTCTTTAGTGTACATTTTCTTTACATAGTTTAATGTAACATTAGTAACTATAAATCACGTAATACCACATAAAGTCTTTAGAGCTGAGGGAGTTTCCATGTTAAAAACCTTGTTTCTAAGGCAAGACATAATAAGAGTAACGTTAAATCTCATTCAATAATAAAAAGTATTTTATTATATTTCAGCTTAATCAAACTTCGAAGCTACTTTTTGCTTGTAAGTTACATGTTTTATGCTGCAAATAAAAAAGGAGCATTGGTTTTATAAATAGTCGAAGCTTCATATCTAACTATTGATGATATTTAACACTTAAGAAAGAATAAAAACTTGTATTTTGAGGTGATATATTATTTCAAAAATGTTGAAAACTTGCTTTGATTGATGGTTATATTTGTTAAATTGAATAATTAAAAGATCAATTTTGCTACAATTAAAATTAAATTAAAAAAAACAAAGAAAATTCCCAAATGGTCTAGCGGGAATAAATTAAAAAATGTTGGACAAAAGATTTAGATCTTGAGAAATTGCTTCTCATAAAGTTTCACATTGTATACAAAATCAATTTTTTTTAAAAGTCTAGTGAAACTTTTTAGTATTTTACAGACTAATTGTATATAAAAAACATGAGCATAAAAAACCTTTTGTTACTCAACAAAATCAAGCGTTTACAATAAAGATATTTTAAAATGTTTAAAAAAATAATATTTTTGAAAGAATTAATAAATTTAAAAAATCATATAATTAACTCAGTGATATTCGAAAATATCTGTTGAACACAACTTAAAAGCAGTAACTACTTATTTAGTGATTAATTTTGACTGTAAAGGCAAAAGAAACATAAATAGATTTGTGAAATACAGAATCAAGTATAAAATGGCTACTTTTTAAACTTTCTATTATCAAATATAATTCGAAGACAATGGAAAGTACACTTATTTAGTTTAATAGAGTAAATATCTATTCAGAACTCTTTATCTATCGCATTGAAGTTTTTCTCAAAACTATTTAAGGTTGCCTTGAAAGTTGTGCAAATCTAAACAAATTAATTAATTTTAAGTCAGTTAATTCAGTTTTTAAGCGTAAAGATTGTAACTTGTCGTTTCGAAACGGTAGTAATTACTTAAAACACTTCTTGTGCCGATTACATGCTTTTAATAGATCTCTAAGTGAGGTAAGTCAAAATTGAATGATTCGATCAAATTAAATGATTACAAACTTTTCAGTCAAACTAACCCACAATTATTTGATTTGTTAGAAGTTATGGTAAGTTTATGATAGGACTAGTTTAAATATTTTCCCATCAGATACATGTGATCAATTATACTTGTAGCAATCACAAGCTAACATAAATCCAGTGCAAGCATGAACACCTACCAGGAAAGGCACTTGTACGACAAATAAGGACCACCTAGCTAGCATTAGATGAACTTATCTGCTTTTTATTTTTAACCTTCAAATAAACAATGATAAACTAGCAACCAATAAAAGCGCTTTAGGCTGAAGATTAGTCGGTAACAATCAATACTTGGGTATTCATAGCTTGATATACGTAACTATTTCAAAGATATAAACAAAATGATTAATGTGTACTGCTGTGACGCAAATCAGTTACTAACTTTTTTACAATTATTACTTTAAAACCTGCAAATCAAAAATTAAATTAGGCTTAATTTATCTTAAAGTTCGACAGCTGCACTAATAATACTCAAATTGACAAGAATTAATTTACTTCGTGTACTATTAAACAAGCATCAACGAGATTTTATATTAAACTTTTCTTAACTTTAACTTATTTGACTAACTATCATTATGAAAATATGTAATGATATTTTTGGCTTACTTACAGCAGAAAATTTTTAACAAATATGTGCTGAAGTTATTTAGTAAACTCCCAAAAAATGCCGTATATTTGATTATTTGTTATAGTTTTGTTGATGTATCATAAAATTGAATTTATAAGGTTGCCAGTTTTCAGTATTGTTATGTAAAGCAATTAATTATGTCACTTTTGGGTTATATCTTTTATAGATAGAAAAAAATAAAGATCGGTTACTCATATAAAGAGAGGTTGGTTAAGATAAAGATTTTTTTCATTCGGAAAGTAGATATTAGACTCAAAACTAAAACGTTAAATTTGTATGGCTACTTTAAAAGGTTTGTAACTGTTTTTACAATTAAAGTGCTAAAATGACTTTTAATGGATAAAATTACAATCGTTCAAGCGCATTCATATCATGAATTAAAATTTAACTTATTTTGCCAGTTTAAGTATAAAACGTTTAAATTAAATTTTTATGGAGCTTTTGTAAAATACGAAAACTAAGAATTGTAAAACTGAAATTATCATATTTGCTGTTATATATAAAATTCAAAATTTGATTGTGGATTTAACGTTTTTAATATCAACTTTGAGTACACATCATAACATCAATTTAGAACAGATTATCTAAATTTCAAGTAATATATCTCTATGCTTTCAGCAGCTTTGTACTATTTCATATTGATAAGTAAATAAAAAGGTTGAAAATATATTGTAAGGAGCAAACGTGTGCTGACTTGAAGAAATAAATGATTTGAAGTAATATGATGTCACAACAAACATCGAAATTTTTAAAGATAATATCTGACGCATTTATTAAAATATTTCTTAAAGATTTATTTCTACATCCTGCTTCTTACTGACCTCTTCTAATGCTCCATCTGTAAACTCACCTTGGACCTGATAACATCTGCACTGAACTTTTGCCTTTTCCTTGTGCTTATTTTTAGCTATTTAACCGTAAAATCGTTACTTGATTATGTTTGGTACAAGAAATATTATACAGTAGGAGAAAAGGTTAAACTAGAGTGAAAAAACCGAATGTAGATGATAACTTATATTAAAAAATCATGCTCATAGTGATTAAGTGCTCTACATGCACCTGCTTATAGAAAAATGTTTCCAACTTTTACATACTTTTAAATTTTAAGCTTTAAATTTATCATCCAAAAATTAAAAAAAAAAACCGTTTGCTTACTACAAAACTATTCAGCAGGTTTCACATAAAAAAGGTTTTCTTGTAAGCTCTTACATTGCAATTGTTGTAAGTATCAACAAAGTTTTGATGATAGATAAAAGTTTAAAGTATTGCTTTAATTTTATATTCTTTGTTATTTAAATACAACTTGAATTCATTAATTGGAAGTATCCCACAATTTAAGCTATTCAGTATATAAAAACATACTTTATTTTTTTTTCAAAAGTAATTTTTAAAATAGTTTCTTTAAAATCTAAAATATTTATAAAATTTTTAAATGGCTGAAAATTATTCATGAAAGAGTTTATAGTAAAACTTAAAACTCGATAAACAACTTTTTTTTATTTTTAAATTCAAATTATATTTAAAACAAACTTTGACATATTGAAGGTAAAAGACTAGACTCTTTAAATTTATTTATGATTTTCTTTAATGATTATTTATGTTGTCAGCTAATTCACTCAAGTAATACATTGTTTGAAAGCTGATGAATGTGTTGAATGTTTAGTAAATAATCGATAATAATAATAATATATAAATGTTTAGTAAATAATCTACAACCAGAAAAATGATTGACTAGCTGGGTAGCTGACAAGACTTAACAGTAACATTTTATTTATCTAAAATAGGGTTAGATAAATTTCAATGATTTCAAAACCAGTTATATCTACTTATCGCTGCAATATTTTGATTTAATTAAATAAAGTAGAATAATCGAGTAACTTACTTTCATCATTTCCGCTTCCACTTGTAGAGTTCTTCTTCTGTATTTGTCGAGATCCATGCATCCAAGCGAATACTTGGGGAGTGTTAGACGTAGCGCCTGACATCACGCTTGGCTCAGCAGCGCCATTTTCTCGATTTATCACCGGCTTTTTACTACTGCTTGTCGGGGGGACCATTCTAGTGAGTCCCGATAAACTTAAGTTTACTTCACTGAGCTCAGTCTTTTTAAAATCAATATGTTTTTCAAAAAGTGAAGGGATCTTGAAGTTGTCCTCGCGTAAACACTGATCGGAAACAGAACAATCTTCTGAGTAAGCAGATTCAGCTTCTGTTGCCGACTGTTGCTGACGATAATAATGCTGCTGACTCAGGGAGTTCGCTTTCAGATCTGGTGTAAGTCTTCGACTAATGCTAACGAAGTTTGTCCTTGATAGACAATCTAAATGATCATTTGGTGACATAAATCGGAATAAATAACGCGATATCTCGCGCTCCAAGTCTTCTGCTAGGCACAAATCTTGTTGCTGTTCTACTGTTTGCTTTCTTTCTTCTCTCACTTAAATCAAGATTTTTTTTACTGTTTTGTTTCTTACTGCTTAATGCTTTAACTGATGATTTGACGCTAACAACTCTTCTCCACTACAAAAAAAATCTTTCTTAGTTAGCCAGTAAAATTTTGAAAGTGTATTTTAGTTGCCGTTTGCTTGCCGTAAGATTTATAACTTAAACTAACCCAGCTATACCATCACCAATCTAGCTCATTCACACTGCACACGCCTTAGACTTATGTCTACGCTAAACGCTGTTTGTTACCACTTCTCTCTTTTCCTCTCTCACATCCTCATTTGCTGTGCTAGATACAACTCACTCTATAGGCACGGTTTGTAGCTACTACCGCTTGCTGGCGCATATTACTATTTTCCTTTATCACGTCATTCTTTATTCGCATTCCACTACAAAATATTCAAAGATTTAGTTTTTCCTTTAACAACTTCAACTTAGCTCAACGGTGTCGTGTTTTGACTTCTGCGTCCAGTACTCATCTTTTTTATACTAGCTTCTTCATTTTTCACGATATTGATGAATCTATTACTTTCGCCGGAAGTAGATATATTCGCCCTTATTCAGTTTTTACCGCAAGTGTTTGCTCTTCTTTTAACAGATAAATGTATCAAACTCCTAATTTTTACATTTTTAAAGCGTCTACAAGAATTAGTTATTTGAAAACCAATAATGATATTTTAACTTAAGATCCAAATAAAATTCGATTATGTTTCAGTTGTAAGCGATCAAGACTGAAACTAAATAAAACTGGAGATTTTGATAACATTTTTGGAATAATTAAAGTATTTTGGAAATGTTATTTTTAAATTAAATTTTATATCTTTTATTTTTAAATTTCTTTTTATATAACATGAAACTGCTATTGGACGCACATACAAGTAAATATTTTTCTCTTAACATATTTAGTCTGTCTCTGTAAATACACTTGAAGATAAAGCTGATCTAAAAAATCGCAAAACCGAATAATTTTGTGGTAATATTTAAACCACAAAACAACCCTAATTATCTATTAGCTTCAAACTAATTTTCATTAAGAAATTTACAAAATCATAAGATTTAATTTTTTAACCATTAGTTAGTAAATTTAAATTATGAAAACAATATGTCAGATAATTTTAGCAGAAATAATTTTCTAAGCAACTATTATGAACAACTTTACACAGAAAAATTACAAACATAATAAAGTTGCTGTACCAGATGTGGGCTTGCATGGCCTTTTCAAATATCTAGCCGTTTTATTTTTCAAAATGAACGTAGTTTATTTTTTTTTCTTCAAGCCAACAGAGATTGAATATAAACGCTTTTTAGTAAACAGTTTCCAAAAAGCTTTTTATTTTAACATTTAAAGTCTATTTTTTTTAAAGATCCTTATTTGTTTAAAAAATAAATTTAGTCTCGAGATAAACTGTTTTTATTTCTACTTTGAGAAACATTTGCATTTAGTCTGATACAAAAAGGATGAAAAAATAACCAATTTGTAAATTTATTAATTTTTATGGCTGAAGCAATGTAAAAAGAGGAAGATTAAATGAAATCAAGTGCAATATATTAAGAGATAATAAATGGCAGAAATTGGTGTCAAAGATATCTATACCGTTTGATCAGAAATTTGAAATATAAAAAATTTATATGTTGACAAAAACCATTATATATATCAAAAGATGTCTATCTACTGTTTACCATTTAAAATAGAAACCAAATACGCATAAAACTACATGCTAATTGACTGTAGTTTTCTAATTTGTAAAATCAAAAAACAATAAAAGTTAAAGCTCTTTAGTTGTCGTTTAGGACTAAAAAATCAATCAAACTATTTACTGACTGCGTAAATCAATTAAATCAAGACTTTAAAACTACTATTTTTCTTTGGTCAAGTGTTTGACTAATAGTATAGAGTAAGGGTAACGAGAGCTTGTATACATTTTTAACTTGTATGCATAAGAATGTTAAGATTAACAAGTTCTGAGTAGGCAAAGATAAAAGTATATCCAAAAATATTAAACAACTACAGACTAGTAGTCGAGAAGTCCCACCGACCATGATGCTGTATTGACTCAGATTCTTTTTTGTGTTAACTCCAAGCAAAGTTTGAAGCATAATAGCTGCTGCTACAATTGAAAACTGTTATTGTACAAATATGTTGTAATATTGCAATTACTGTAGAAGTCAGTTCAAAATAAAATTTATTTTATCCATTTAATATCAAATCATTTAACACTTTTTATTATTAAAAGCTCTGATTATCAAAATATCAAGTTGAAAAGTATTTTATTTTTAAATTGCAGTTACTTATCATTTTTCAAAATTCTCATTTACTTAAATGCGCATAAATATGTTTCAAAAGCTTTGCTTCTACAAAAGTCTAAATGACTAATGATAAACAATTCAAAAACTTACAAAAAGTAACATGTTTCATTATATCAAATAAGTTAAAACTATTTAGTAAAATATATGTTTAGCCGATTTATTAATGAAAGAATGTATGACGAAATATTATAATTACACTTGGTGGAATTTACCATATACGCATTTAGTGTCAAAATTAATTGAAATAAACCTACATAGAAAATTTTTAGTTTGAAATTAAATTGTTGCGAACGAAACCACTTAAGAAAGAAGCTTTTAACAACACCCGAATTGGAGTAGGAATTTAAAAAATAATTAATCACTAATTTTCGAAAACCTATTAGGTTCTGCATAAGAAATTGACATTTTAAAAATAATGTTTTCTTTCTAACTTATGTTCATATTGTAAAAATAGATGGTTCAATAAAAATTTCAAACTCTCTGCTTTGAATGATTCAACTCTTGACTCGTTTAAGATAGGTGAATAATAAATTTAAGACAAAAGATATTTTGATCTATGTGTATCTTACAACAGTTTTTGTATTCTAAAAAGTTTAAACTTAAATTGATGCAAATGAATGAAAACAAATTACTTTAAAATTAATCAGTAAACCCTAAAAATCATTTAATTTTATCATTGCAAGGATTTGCAACAAATACCTTTTTATACTAACCACATGCTTAAGAGATGATGTAAGTTTAAAGAATGGTTTTGTTTTTGTCATTTTAAAGCTTAAAGAGTTAATCTAAGTAAGTTTAAAACAAATCATTAATCCTTATAGCTTCAATTAACTTTAACAAATATCATGACAAACTATTAACAAGTTATCTTCTTATTGAAAAGAATGATAGATATAGAATGATACTTTTATCATTATATAAAATGAATGATTGATAAAGTATATAATTCTTCATAAGAGCTTAAGTTAATGTGTAAGCAGAAATTCATTAAATAGAAGAAAAGTTTTATGCTACATTGTTAAACAAAAGTTATTTATTTGTAAAATTTTTTTTTAGTTTAACAAAGCTTTTAGGCAATCTAATCTGATAATGCGTGAAACAACTCTCAATAGTAATAAATCTTGATCCAGATAACTGCATGTAATCATTCACTATCTTGATACAAAACAAAATATGCGATCGACAAATACTTAATTATGATGTTATCAACTTGAACTTCCTGTAAAACGACCTATTTTTATTTCTGTTTGTAAAAATATGAAAACGATTAAATAAAACTTATTTTTGAAGAGATTTTCGGCTATATACCTATAAAAATAAATGTAAAATCATAAGATGTGTTTGACAACATTTAGTTTATTAGATTAAAATGGTAAATTTTAAAGCTGTAAACTAACTATCTATACTTCCTCTGTTTAAGTTTAAAAGGGAAAAACATTAAAAGTAAATAGTTTTGTTGACAAAATGTAAAGTAACTGCAATAAGATGGATTTAACTTTGCTATGTGTTTAAATATCATGTTGGAAAAAGGAAGTTATTTGCAGAAAGTTACAAGTATACTGTAAACAGTGTTCAATAAAACAAGATTCTCAAAGATAACATAAAATCAATAAAAAGAAATACAAGAAATGAAAAATGGATTTCGCCTAAAATAACAACATTACTTTTCTTCTCTAACCATGACTTGTCGTTTAAAACTTTTTTGGCACGCGCATTATGTAGCTGTGTGTTGCTTAAAGCTTTTTAGCTGTTATATATACATCTATATAGAAGAACGGACAGAAGCCGAAAAAAACATAATCAATCATTTAAAAATGTAGGGGTGCCAAAATTTAAGTCACTTCTTCCTTGCCCTTTGCTTGTAACGCAAAACATTAGTGGCCCTACGACCTATGCGTGCCTCAATTCATTCTTTTTATGTCTGATACTACCCATTTATCTTTAGAGGCATGAGACCCTGAAATAATACCGCCGGGACGTCATCTCTCTACCTCGTAATAACAAGTAGATTTGGGCAAGATTGCCGGTTGCTACCACGAGGGATTTCAGTACAACAGTCTAGTTGGAAAGGAAGATTCGTTTACAACTCTTTATGCTTCTTACTAGTAGTATTTTTAACGTGACAAAAAACTTAAATATTTCTTATAAATGGTCATCATTAGCAACTAGTTAGCTTGTTGGTTTGATTTTACTCTTTTTATTTCTGTCTTCACATTAAAGAGCTTTTTATTTTTTGTTTATTATTCAAAACAGTTTTTTTTAAGTAGTAAACCTTAATATACCTTATACTGAACTCATGATAACATTTTGTAATGCTTTTAAACAATTTTGATAGTTTCATTAGCAATGGTTTTTATTTCTTTTAAACAAAAAATTACGTTAAACCGCTTCTAAAACTGATTTATTATTTATCCATTTGAACAGTAACAAGAAAATTATTCATTTTAATTCTCCAAAGCAGTTCCGTTTGAATTTTTTTATGAAATATAATTTCTTTCAAAAAAACTAGATTCATTACACAAATTGGCATGCTTAATTTCTGTTTATTTTCACAAAAATAAAATGGCGTCTTACTTAATAAAATAAACATAATGAAATTTGATGAAATTATATGTTATCATTTTGAGTTATTTATGTATTTATTAAAAGCTGAGGGTTAATCAAAAACTATTTCTTAAAAATAAAGCCATTTAGTTCTGTAAACAAGTTTGAAAACGAAGAAAAAAAGATTTAAGAAATAAAGTTTTAATTAGGTTGCTAAATGAAAAAATTCTTCAAACTAAAAGAAAGATTCATTTCTTACATCAACTTTTCAAAGTCAACTTATCTATTTGTTTAGTGCATCTATTTTGTCCCAAATGTTTTGACAGCTGAATTTTATCAAATATTAAGATATCTTTAGTATATTCATAAACAAAACAAGTTAGATTATTCATCTATTTAGTGGTATACATGTTCATTTATATTTATTGTTTTTTAGTTCAACACATTGCAGAGTTTTTGATTAAATAAATAAAAATAGATTATAGTAGCTTAAATTTGATCAAGGCTAATGACCTTAAAAATGTTTAGAGTCTAATTAGAGAAAACAATTTTGCTTTACTTACTTATACAAACTGACTGGAAAATTCGAAAAAGCTAAACTAGTTTAAAAAACTTTGGAGACTCTTCAACAAAGCATCAATTCTCAGTTGTAGCTGATAAGATCAAACAATAGATAAATGCATTTTTGTTTTAAAAACAGTTCTTGAAAACTGGCCAAATTTTCTTTAATGTTGATTGCTAAACCTTATTGTCTGAACATTTTTACATCTCAAAATCAGGCTTGTTTAAATTAACCAAAAACTTTTTTGTATAAACAAACGCATCTCTAAGTAACTCATTTTACAGTCAGTTGCTTAATTTATTGATAAGTTTATAGTTGTAAATTTTATTTGGACCAATAAATAAGGACATTTTGTAGTCATTTGAATTCACTTTGTACTTGAATAAGTTGAATTGGAAATATAAACAAGTAACAAATCTAAGATATTGAGGTCATTCTATACATTTAAAGAGGTCAGTGAATGATTGAGTGATTCAGAGTTCAACGCTTGTATAATACAAAAAAGAAAAATGCTACATAAAAGTTGAAGCAAATATCAGGTAACAGTAAGATTAAGCTATGTGAAAAGATTTCGTTTACAAAAGACTGATTATATTTCAACATGCTTAAGATTATTCTTTATATTACAGCCACAATGTATGAAAAAACAAACGTATAACCTTCAGAAATTTCCTAATGAACTAAAATGAAAATATAATTATCTTTTTCGTTATCTTTTTATGACTATATGGTATAAACGATATAATAATATTATGTCTTTTTGTTTTATAAACAAATCTGTTATCTAGTAAAAAATTTAACTGTTTAATTGTCATTTAATTATAAAACTTTTAAAAAATAATTTCAACTTAAAAAAGTTCCAATAATCATAGTTTTACGAACATGTAAAATTCTTCAGCTTTGTAGATTATTTTCTAATAAATTAATTTCTTAAGTGTCTTAAAAATTTAGTGCTGTTATACATTAGTGCTTAAATATATATTAATGCTTAATTATGTCCACTAATCATCCTTACATGACTTAATATTACATTTTCATCACTAAAATACTCATCATTTCAACTTAATAATTAATGTTTGTATTTCTCTTATAGATTTAACGAAATTACGTTAGCCCTGGTCTTATCTACATTTATGGTTTTGTTTAATATTCACTACAAACCTTAATTTTCAAATACGGGGCTCGACGTGAAATATTAGATTTTGAAAAACTCAATGATTCACACTTCTACCGACAATTTATCACTATCTATGTAGAAGTACATCCTTATTTAGAAAAGTAGCAGACAATGACAGAGTTATTTTACAGTACTTAAAACAAACTTTCCAGACGCTATCTAGTTTAATTAATTAATTAAGTTTTACAGTATCAATTACAAAAAGGAACTTGCTAATTCACTTACTGGTTGCCGCAGACAATTTGTTGTGTTTTCCAGTAGAAGTGACCAGTGTAATTCATCTTATGATTTAGTCAAATTGATTTTGATGACTTATGTAAGTTTCCGCTTTAAATTCTTTTACAATTTTCAACTTGACTCGATTAGTTAGAAAGTTGGCTAATATTGAGAAGCATTACATCTGAAAAAATTAAAGTTTAAGAATTTCGAATGAGGCAAAAGAGATTTGCTTTTAAATTTTCTATTCTGTTTACTTCAACTGAAGATTAAATAATTTTTTTACAAAAATTGAATTTCTAATTTAACCTTTGCTGGAATAAGCCACAAGTTAATTTTGATAGCTTCCAAGTTCAATTGTGTAATTAATTACTTTAGTGGACAAAAACCATAAAAAATGTAATCTTATCTTTATTATAAATATCACTTTACAGTTCAGACTGCAAATAAATATCTATTTTTTTAATGAAATAAAAATGCTGAATTGATTTAGCAAATTTCCTCATCTTCCTCTTTATTATAATTTCTGATTATCATCAAACTTATTTGAAAGCACTTATTAAATTCCAATTTAGCTAAAAAAATCTGTCATAATTTATTTTCAGTGCTACAAAAACAACATAACATGAATTTTTTAATTTGGTTATTAAACAATTTTAAACTATAGTCAGCTTATAGTTGTAACAAAACGGATACAGTAAAAAGCCCTTATAATAATCTTTATTAGGATGAAAATCAAAACTGATGATATTTATACTTTGATATAAAAATAAAGCAGTTTCGTTGTAAGCATAGAATTATAGTTAGCTTGCTTGACTTAAATTAGCATAGTATAAAGTATATATATAAATTAGGATAAAGTTGTCAGTACAGCAGCGTAAGTGAAATCAATATTTTATACTTAAAAAAACCATTTGGTAAGGTTAAGTAACAAATATTTTCAGAAGAACCCTAAGCGTACATAAAGATTAATGAGTTGTCTTTTAACAGTGACTGAAATGCATTTTTAGATTATATCACTTGTTTTAATAAGTCATAAAATAATACAGTTTATATTCAAGTAAAAGATACAAGACAAAATTCTTATTTTGAAAAAGTAATGAAAATTTCTTTTTATATAATTATATTGTAGATATATCATTAAATGTATAATTTAAGTACAATATAAAGCTGTAGAACTTTTAGTTTTGCATCAACCAACTAGTAAAGTTGATGGTACTAATGGTTAAGCTTGATGTTGCGGCTTTAACTAGATGAGCTACCTTACTGAGAAAAGTCAGAAAATATAAATTAGTTGATGATAAATTAACAACATTAAGAAAATGCAAATATGTTAACTAGCTTAACTGACATTTTCTTGTGGAATTACAAAAATAAAGCTGAGTGCTTTTGAGGAAGTTCAATGAATTTATTTTAAAAGAATACTATTTTGTAAAATTTTTTATTTTACTAATGAGCTAAACTCCTGCCATTATCAAACTGATACATGATTGCTTAGAGATTGAGAAGAAGAGATTCAGTAAGGTCTTACAAAGTAGCAAAACATGACATCAAGTTACCGAAAGCAGTGAAGCATGAACAAGTGACATTAACTCAACCGTGATATCTACTCAAAGCAGGGTTAAAAGTTCATGTAGTTTCGGAATTTCAAGCGTCGAATATTCAATCTTGGGTGGTGGAAAGGCCATAAAAACATGTTTAAAATCCTTCTTTCATTCGCTTGCAAAGACTCTGTCTTTAAGAAACTGAATAGCAAATATTTTACGTTGAAACAAATCAAGCATGAACTTCATTTTGTGACACACGCTAACTAAAGCTTTCTCTGTGATTGCTATTTTTAGCTCCCAGCGATTGTTACGGCAACTCAAAGCAACTCTGAGTCAGATCAACCAAAACTGGTGTCTTACGTTCAGTTTTCCTGGCCAACAGACCTTAATCTCTTTTAAGCGTGTATGATTTCATATAAACACTGAAGAGATCTAGCAGAAAATCTCTCAGCAACATTACTGTTTATACAAGAAAAGTTCAACTACAGGGCAATAACGATCAGCCTCTACAGGTGTGCTGTTGTCTCAAAATAAATCAAGCTGCTTTCAAGAGATGTCCTTTGCCAACTCTGACAATAGAAATGAACTCTAGTTAGCATCAAGCTGATCCTTTTCTTGGGTATAAGTAGCCTCCAACAACTGATCCCTATCTTCCTGATGAGACAGCACCTGTGATTGGTGGATTGATTGATAGTTTTATCACAGGTGCCACTGCTGCTTTAATTTTTTTATGTTTACATTTGAGGCAGCACGTACTTCACCTTAATATAACCTGAATTCAAATAAACTTAACTTTTATCGTCAGGTGAGAGCATTTGCACAATTTACTAAGTTATTTTAGACTGGTTGGTTTACCCAGATCAATTTTTAAACAGAATTTCTGGCTAGAAATCAAAAGTAGAAACAAAATGGCCGATTTGAATTATTTAGAAGATAGAAAAACTGTTTGTTGTTCTACGCAGTTAAACAATTTAAATAACAAAAATAGAAAATTTTCTAGAAAAGTAGCGAATTTATTTTCAAAAATTGTAAAATAAATAAGTAGTTGACATCAAGAAAGTCATTAAACAATTTAAACATAGAAGATCAGCTTTTAAATCTTACTCATATGATCAGTGACAAGATATTTGATAAAGAAAACTCCAACACATTTGGAATAAATTTCAACCTAAACTCATCTCAGCTAATTAGATCTCTAACCGTTTCACAGTGAAAAAAGCAGCGTGCTTCATAATCACAGCTGTGAAATTTATCATTCACAGTTCATAGGTTCATGCTCTTGAAGGTAAAAAAAGTATTAGAAAATACGCAAAAAATTACTAATATCACATGTAAAGTCAAACTACTTGAATTTGTGTTCGATGAGTAGTGGGTAACGTCACTTCCTGTCATACTAGTTTCCGTCGGCAAAAAAATTGCTGGTGATATTTGCTTGAAGCTATCTGACTAGTTTTGATTTCTTTATAGACCAATCAGAATATAATAAACTCACTGAGCTTATTGTAAAGGCTGAATAATGAAGACATAACTTATTTTGATGTTTGAATTTTGATAATTTACTATCAGTTTGACAAATTTGAGTCTGAAGAGAAACAAATATATAATTACAAATATATATTGTTGTTTTTGTGTAATTACAGTATTTCAGCGTTTAAAAAATGTTTTTTTAGTTTACCACAACCTACTATCCGAATCAATTTCAAAACCAAGCTTCCTATTTCTTCTCTCTCAAGCTTTAAATCAAACTATTATTTGTTTAAACTCAACTTCTAACTAATTTCGTTTTTTATTTTTCAATTAGTCTCACACTTAAACTTGTTCTTCGAGTTATTATGATTCATCTTAATTAATTTCTTAGCCAGCGTTAAAGAATTTATAAGACTTTACATTTTTGCTAACAGCTTAGATTTTATTGAAACCAATTTTCGGTTTACAACAGTTGTTTTATTTATCTTAGGTATTTGCTTTAATCTCTAGTAATTCAACTAATTTTGCAACAAACTATCTCTTAAATTATTTTAAGAATTTAGCTTTCTAGATTGCTGTAAGAACTGTTAATTATTTTTGTAGACCATCTGCTATCAAAAATTTAGCTGTCAAACTAATTCTAAACCAAAAAACTATTTTATTTTTGTTGGAATATTCGATGTTATCCATCATTATACACCATTCTCTAAGACAAGTGTGTGTGAGAAACTGTTCAGATAGAGAGAGTGAGTACCAGCTGCTAGCGACAAACAAATGAAATTTCTCGAGATCTTAACTGAAGCTAGCCAGATACTAATTCTTCCGAACACTACATCAGAGTGTTATCGCCTGTGAACATTCAACTTCTACATGATCACACATTAACAACATTTCTTGAAACTAACTTCAAAGTTACCGCAAGAGTGGTGATAGAGTTTCTACGACTTTTGGTTAAGATATGGTCTGCAAAAGTTGCTTGAGATAAGATATCTTCATCTATCGTCAACCAGTTTGAATTTTTGGACAAACGATTAGCTGGTAAAAACAAAAATGATTAATCATGCAACTGAACTAAATATCGCTTTGATCTAGAATCGTGTTGAATTGAAACAAAACAGAATTTTAAGTTACAAAGTTTTGAACTTTAAACAATTATCAGAAATTAAAATTAACCGCTTGAAAATTTCTAGTCAAATTAAATTAAGCTCATTAGCAAGAAATACAACCAAATATTTATACCTCAGTCTAAAATGGCCACTTACTGATTTGCACAGAAGGTATTGTTGATGTCAAACATGATCATTTGGAAAGTAGATGAAGTCACCACGTAAAAATTCTTTCGCTTTTCGAGCTTGTTTTTGCTTATCTAAACACGACTGCTAACCTAGAAGTCCTTAAACTCTTGTTGACCTATTCAAAGTACAAAGGTAGTATCAATGGCCTCTCCAACAAGGAATAAGATTCAAAAGCTGTTTTAACCTCTCCACCAATTTTTACTAATGAAGAATGTATTTTTAGTTGGGTTATTCCCCTAGCGTCACCTGAAAATTGCCGCCAAAATTTTCAAAATTCATCTTTTTCAGTTAATTTTTATTCACTTTGGAATCTGAAAGCAAAATTAAATTTGTTATTCTGCAGCAGGTTTTTCATCTGTTTCAAAAGCTTTGAAGTGAGGAAGCTATTAATAAAAATACTCTGTCGGCTAAATTCAATTTTATTAAATGAATTGATGCGCAATAATCTGTTAAAGGGCTTCAAAGCTGCCAGCTTTGAAAGAGCCTGTCACGTGACCTCTCATTAGTGAAATGGTGACAAACTACGTTGTGAAAGCTGCTAGTTGGAAACTGTTGGTTTTAATACAAAGCTGTGAAATCGATGGAGCTTCTTACATCTGAAAGTCTGATGACTAATAGACGCTGTTATTACTATAACAACCAACATTGCAATGACTAAGTCTAGTAAAACTGTATTTTGATGATGAGCAAAAATTGGACAACTATTTTGCTGCAATCTTGTTCATCATGTAAGTATTTTGTAAATTGGATTCAAAAATTATAAAAATAAATGTAATTTGATGACGTCATGCCACCTATCTGCCAATCAGCTAATCAGGAACCATCTACGGTTGAAAAGCAGACGCAAATAACTGCAACATATTGTCAACTCTTCCCCTAATTCTTGAACATGAGGAGATGTACACTCAGTGAACCAACAATATATCACTATCAATACTTGCCACTAATTTATCATTTCCAAATGGTTGGATCGGGAAGTACCCTGTTGTCTCAAATAAAGTCTCTGGAAGACGATTTGAAAAGAAAAAACGTGAAATCAGTAACTATGAAAATAACGTAGGTTATTAAAGAAGCAGTAAATATTGTGAATCGGATTACTGATCGAGTCCAGAAGATTTTTGTATTTTTAACTCTTTTTATCAAAAGTTCAATTAGAGCTGAAACCAAAAATTAGTTGTTGAGTGAAATCCAGATTTAATTGATCTTTATTTATTTCCAATGAAGTAGAAATATGTTGATGGAATACTTTGTTTATTTTACATAAAGAAACATCACGAAGCAATTATTTATTTTTTTAACTTGAACTCATTACTGAATCTTGGTTTTGTAAAATCAATTCTTTTTTAAGGTTTAAATACTTACCTTTTCTTTTATTCTAACTTCTTTATTTTACTAACTTAAAACCTTAATGTGAACTAGATAGTCGCAGAAAATAGTCATTTATTTTAATCCTAATGATTATATAAGATAGTATAATGATATTAAAAATCTTTTAATATCTTACTTAAGATGTTTTGCTCAAATCTACTTTTTAAAGAATGTATTACATTTAATTTTAAATCTTTTATTGTAACAATTGCAAGCAACTCTTAACGTAGAAACTCTATGATTAATTAAGTAATGGTAAAAACAGAAATTTAGCGTGTCTATAATTAAACATCTATTTCTATATAACTAAACAATATTGTCTAACGATTTTTTAACATTTTTTTTACACAGTAAAGTTCAATTAAGTTTTAACTAAAGGAGAAATAAAGTTTGTTATCATCACCAACCTTACAAAATCACATTTGAAAACTTTGTTTTCAAAACTTGAACAATAAAATAGATGTCTAGTTTCTATGAGTTCCCATTATTCATAATTAGTTGATAAAAGTCTCTTTCATACAATTCATAAGTAAAATGATAATTAGCAAATTCATCTATTAAATATGACAAAAGGTTTTATATTATATTTCTTCTGAAATTTCAATTTCTAAAAACTAACGCGCAAAAGTTTGTTTCATAATACTGAATAGTCTTTCATCTAAAACAAAAAAGTATATTATCAGATTTTTAAAGTTTCTAAGTCATCTAAAATTATCCTGCTCATTATAACGACACCTACAATGCAGGCTGTTCAGCAAATCAAAGCAAAAATAACAAAAAACTCAAGATTGCTACAAAAACAATTTGATGCTGAGAGCTTTGAACAGTTCTTGCTCTCATGCAGCTAACAAAATGAAGTAGAAACTATAAAGTAAATCAAGTGAGTCAAAAAGTGACAACTACCATAACGACATCTATACACAATACAGCAACAATCCATCATGAATTGACCCCTTCACTAATATCACATCTCATTTACAACTAGTATGCTCCGCACCAATCTCAATTGAAGCTCGAAAGTTCATTGAAGTTCAGCTGCTAAAAAGTGTTGAAGAGATTGGTTGTTACGGGCATCAATTCCAGCATACTAAATGAATCAGGCCAGTTTTAATGAGATTGCATTTAAGCATTAAGCTCTTTAGTTTTTAGTGTTAAATTTTGGCTGTTAGATTGTGCTTCTTAGTGATCATCCTTGTTGATTTATATCTTTGTTACTTTGAATTATAACAAAATTTATTCAGCATTTAAAAGACTGAACTTTGTAGGAAAATGTTGATTGATGAAAGAACCTTTTTTCAGTTTTCAGTCATTTTGGAACAACAACAACGACTAAAAACAGCAGCACCTGGTTTACTTATTGACTTATACTTCAATAATCAACACACAAGATCTTGATTCATTGACACAGACAGATAATCTGCCCGAATCTAAATACTAAGATCACGGAAGTAATAGTTATAAAATAATCAATTATAAAAATTTTCATCCAAAGATCATTACTATCTAGCTTGTTGTTCGCCAAAATCTAGAAAATCGATACAAAAAAGTCGAAAGCTCAACAACCTCAGCTAGTCAGTCAGTTGGTTTCAATTTTAAAACGGTCATCGCCAATTAAGGTCATTAATGAAAAAGATTCCAAATATTTAAAAGCCAATTCGGGTTTCAAAGTTAGACAAAAACGCAGTAAAATTTGGCTTCAAGCAAAAGCAAATCAAATAAAAGGAAAACGATAACAGAAAAAAATTATAAAGCAATCTTACTTAACTACCAGACAACTTTGCGTTTTAGTTTCTTCAACAAAATTGCGATCTATTTTTTCCAACTGCCTTTTCACTATCTTTATCATCTGAAACATATTTATAGATAAAGTGTCAAACTTATATGCCTATACAAAGGTAGAATTATTGAATTAATGGATTTCTAAATAAAGATATGCTCTTGAAATTTATAAACTATAAATTAAATATGACAAACTTTATTTATCTGATACAAAAGTATCAACAAATGTCTGATAACTTATGTTGAACTTTAAAACAGTTGCTAGATTTTTCAAGTTTTAATACATGATTATCAAAAAGTAAAAAAAATTAATAATCCTTTACGTTTTGATAAAAAAGACTTAAGGCTGTCAACGAGTTTCAAATGTTAAAGTCAAACAAGTTCACATTTTTAAATGAATTTTTTATCAATTTTTATATCGATATAATAAACGTTTTAATTTATAAGTTTTGTTAAGCTTTATTACCTGTTTTGCTTAAGTTTTCACTACACGAGTATAAGTTAATTTGAACGTTAAGAGATTTTACTATATTTTTTAATGTACTATTTATAATTAAAAATACAATTCTTTAATCTTAAATTTTTAAATAGAATTTTATAACGAATAATGCAAACACATGTGACACTCTTTGCCATAAACATGTTTTCTACATCATTTTGTTATTATCGCACAGGCTTGACCCTGACAGTTGCTTCTTTTCTTTAATAACTGATAATCAAATTAAGCTTAGAGGCTATACAGCATTCAAGCAGGCATATCTACTGTCTCATTTTAAGTTTATTAGACTAGTTAATCTGTTTTTATTGCTTCTCTGCTTATCAAATTTTCATAAATTTTCACAATTTTTTACATCTTACGCTAAAACTTATGTATTAAAAATTGTGATCTAATAAGACATCATTTACAGCAACATAAATGGTTTCATGACGAAATAAGCTTTCCACTTTCCACCTTCTTTCTTTCCACCCAACAAAGTTGTCCAGTTCCTAGTTCACATTTAGCAAATCATTTGTCAAAGCCATCTCTTCTACGCCTCAGTTGTCAACTTCAGTCAGCTAATAGCAGCAAAATCAACAAAACCTTGTTGTGTTATGCTACGTTGTGAAATATATTCTTTTCTTTCCTTTTCAAGATCCCGTCCTTAAATCATTTTTGTACATCTACTCCCACTTCGGCCAAGCATCAATCTCATTCTTCATCTTTTCAATCTTCTTTTGTCTCATTCTGTCTGATTGCTTCAACTTGGAGCAACTTTTTTCTATTAACAACTCAATGATACGATTTTACAAGTCATTTGTGTGTTATTTGATTTTCCTCAATTTGATTATTTAATGAACAATAGTTTTTGGAATTTTAACAGATAGTTTAATTTGAAAATAATTAAAAGGTTAATAACAGCAAAAGTTTTGAATATTATTTATTCAAGTGCGATCATATAAATAAAAAAATGAAACTTTGCTACCAAAAATTAAACCTGAAAGATTATGAGAATTGATTACTATTATAGATTGACGAAATCCTTTGATCTCGGTGAGGATGATTAAATCAGACAGCAAGACAAACACGTAAAAACTCTATTATTTCTAGGATTAGTTATAGCAAATTTTATTGTTTAACATGTCAACTGAAAAGATATAACAGTTTAAAATATTTTTTTTGTTATTTTTAACCTCTCATTAGAAATTGCAGCGCTTTTCAATGTTTACAACTCTTATGTCTTTCAGGTCAAGTCAGCTGTAAATTTAAGAAATATTTTTGTTCTATTATCATTTTTTATTACATTTTCTTATAGAAGAATATCGAATATAATCTCACATTTTTGCTAAAAATTTAATTGAAGATACTGCGGGAAATGATGTGTGTCAACGAAAAATAAGAAGAAAATTTTTAAGCTTTTGAGTTTATTTAACAAACTTTATTTTTATTAGTAATCATTCTAATATTGGCAGTGCTTTGAGTTTTGAAGAAAGTGCATAGATGACTATACATTACAAAGAAATAAAACAAAAATAAAAATACAACAAAACAAAGAGATAGAAGAAAAGGTATAAAGGTGATGGAATGAAATGAATAAATTATCAAATTTATTATCCTTCTAGCAAGCAAGTAATCATTAAAAAGCAAATCAGCAAGCAGAAAATTTTGCACAAAATTAAAATCAAAAGCAAGTTACTAGAAATGTATTTAATAAGTGTTTGAGTACATTCATTAATATTAATATTAAGTTTGTAAGAAATTAAGTTAAATGCAGCTTAAAATATTTGATAAATTATCATATAATCAATTTCATTTTCTAATATTAGTTACTGAAAATCTAAACGAATTAATTTTTAAATATTTATATTTTCGATACAAACGAGCTTCAAAATTCACGAAGTTTAATCAAGCTTAAAGTATCAATTTAAAGACAAAATTATGTTCTTGATTAATCTTTATTAAGTCTTTAATACTATTTGACTAAATAAATAAGTTTTTTTAAAGAGCTGGTGAGTTATTTCTCTTTAAAACCTGGAAACATTTAAATATTACACAACTAAAAATCATATGCAATCAATAAAAAATATTTACTTGATTGATAGAAGGTTTAAGGCTTGAAACCTCTAACTAGATTTGATTTAGTTGAAAACATAAAATCGAAAATTCAAGAGCTTAATCTATACTTAAAGTCTTTAAATATAAACTTACTTGTTGTGACTTAAACATAGACTAAATTATTTTTGTAACTATAATCAACAAAGTTTACTGACAGTAGGTTAAACTTGTTTTTTTTTAAATAAAGAGCTATTGAATAATTAAAATTAACTTTTTTTAGATCTCAATTGAATTTATGTTAATGCAATATTTAGCTGACAAAGTGAATTTTGGTTTGGTCTGAAAATATTTATTTTATTCTATACTTTATATAGTTAAACATAGCAGATTTTTAACATAGTTATTATTCTGATTATTTTGAAGTTTATATATTTGTACCTACAAACAGAATTGAGGCCTTAAATATATTCTTGAGTAAGAGCTAGGTTTGGTTAAAGCATTTTTTAATTTATTTATTATACAAAGCTGATGTTTGAGTTTCGGATTTTCATTTTATGTTTGAAACAATATTCATTTAGCTTCACTTTATATAAGAAAATTTAGCTCACAACAGATGTTATATCTGATAGATAATTTTCAATCAAAGATAAAAAAAAAGATTAAAAGATTACTAAAATTAAAATTACTTATTTTTGAAAGCATTATTGATTTTAAAAGTATTCTACAAACTTTGAAGTGAAATAAATTTTTTTGTTAGCTTTTCATTAAAACAACTCAGTGACAGTAATGATAATTGAGAGTAACAGAAAGTGAGTCCATTAGTAAAATTTGATCACGTTCAATTTGATTTAATAATAATATTTGCTATCTATAACTGTGATTAAATATTATATTTTTTCAGACCTTTTAAGCTAAAACCGTCACTTTTATTTTACATTTAGTGGCATTTAGTGATTTATAATCTCTAGTCTCAAAATCGACAAATAGAATTAATCAAAGAACAAAAAAAAGTCAAAACAAAACAATGTGCTTTAAACTAGTGTTGTCTTTTTAACTTAAGTAGAATGTTTATTAATCATAAAAATAAAATAAATTTGCAAAATTTAAATAATACTCTGAATAATTTTGAAGTTTTATTACTTTCGATTTAATTTTTAAACGGATGACTCTTGGAAACTCAAATAGGAAGCAATAAATCACCATTGTCGAAAAATAGAAGAAATCTTTTTAACTGCTTCCAAAATAAAATCTAAATAATATTTTAAGCTGAGAGCACAGCATTTTTAGAAAAAGTTTATTGTTAAAACAAAGTATAGATTTCCAAAACACTTATGTGGTGATTGAGCTGGAAATTTTTTTGGCTTAGTAATGTTTTTACTACAAGAAAATATTTTTTGAACTTAATTGCATTTTAATCACAATTTTATTTTGCTTTTGAACAGAAGCTCTTATCAAGAATAACCCTAAAATGTAAGAAACAATTTTTTTATTATAATATTTATGTTTAAAACTTAATTATCAAGTAATTTGTAGTAAATAAAACAAGAACTTTGATAAAACGTAATATTCTAAAATATATACCTCTTAACTGTTTCACAATCAGCAATAAAATTTTGTTATTTCTTAGAGATAATTTTGAAGTATTTTTTTAGGTAATCTTTACTTTTTAAGTAATTTTTCTGCAAAAAAATCTCATAACATATTTTACTTAAAAAATATTTCTATTTGATATAATTATAAAAGATTTTTAAATGTTCAACCTTTACAAATGATCAGAAAGAAATGTTTAACTTTAACTGTCTCACAATAAACATCATGAAAGAAAAGATTTTTGATGTTGTTTGATGTCTCTAATAAAAGGACTTTTTTGTAATTTAACTAAAAAGTAATTCATCAAAAGTTTAAACTGAGCAGTTGCACCACCAATATTATATTTTATATTTTTCTGCAATATGTCACATTCCAAGAAGAAAGGTTGATTTAAAAATCCCTCTCAGTACCCATATTTTCTGTCGGTTCGTCATACTTGAAATCAGAGATAATTTGCTACAGTCGCTTTTCTCGATAGGGTGAGCAGCATCCAGCTGTTACCTACCAGCAGTCGACTCTCGTGTGAAAAGGTTGCGGGCATTTTAGGGGCAATACCCACTGTTTTGTATTGTCAGTGGTCGGCTACTCTTCCTCAACTAGTTGCACAAAGTTGCAACATTTCGTTGGACTTCAAGGAATTTGAGTGGGCACCCCACAGATACGTTTATGCCTCTCCGTATGTTGGTAGCTGTCACAACAAGGTTGATTAACGAGCTTCATCTGGGTTTGTGAACCTAAACGAATTTACTTCTTCGCCATCTTGAGCTACTGTAAAAACTTAGAAGGGTCTTTTCTACTTGTCTCGAAACTTTCACCTCCTCTACAACAATTTTGCTTTCAAACTGATCTACGTGAAACTAGTTCAACGTTTGTTGCCGTTTTTCCCATTTATGATTATTAGTTATTCTTAATCATGTGCGTTTTAGCTTGTAGTTATTTTCGTACACATACAACATAAAACGTATCGAAAAAAATATAACTTAGATTTGAAACAAAACATGAAACGTTATTGTCGAAAATTGATTTAATGCTGGAGTCTATTTTATCTACTAAAAAATATAGTCATTTTTTCGCTTGAAATAATAAGAACTTTTTTGCTTTATAAGCAACAAATAAAATTTACGTTATTAAAAATCTAACTTAAGTTTAATTATTGAGTAATTTAAAGTAATTGATTTTTCTGCAAAATTCTATGCTGAGATATTCAGAAAAATTGCAAGGGGGTTATAAAGAACAAATCGAAGTTGCTTTCGTAGTTTTATTTTATGCATGAACAGGTCGATACTATTTCTATGAATACGTTTGCTGGTAGTAAGAAGCCTATGGGGATATAACAAAGGATAAAATGCTTAAGTTACCGTAGATGATGAATTGCAGTGCATTTAAAATCGATTCTGTCGCTTTCATCCTTATTTCGGTAACCCGTGTGTAACAAAAGGATCTCTAAGGAAATATTGAGCGTTGTTTGAAAACAGCAAAAAAAATAATTAAGATAAGTAAGTGAAGTATTTGAACATACGAATAACAAGCTTTACAACAACCCATATTTCGCCATATTTTCTTCTAGCATTTCTTGTTTTTGGTTTTGAAATTTTATTTTTTGACAAAAGCATATTCGTGAGGTTAAAAATTTTCAGTAAAGATATAACCAAAGAATGGTTCTTCAACCAATCCCACCTTCCATAACAAAGAATCTATACAAAAATCCTCGCCGGATAGTGCTACTGTAGACTGTTATGTTAAAACTACGTTATGATGTATAACAACAAAGCAAATGTGATAGTATCGGGTTTTTCTTAACTAAATACACTTCGATATAATTTTACAAAATTTCAAATCCTGTATATTTTTGTTGTAATTATAAACTAAATAAATTACATTTGAAGTAGCAAAATAAAGAAACAATTGATGTAAACTACTAACCTTGATTTTAAAACAATCTTCTTAGAACTCATTTAGAAGATTATCTGTGACAAAATCCTTAACTAATAAATCGTGTTAATTTAATTTATTTAGATGTGACCGACTACCGAAATATTTGCACTTGGGATTTGAAACATGTAATGGACATAGAAAAAACATGAAACAAAACTGAGTTGTTTTATACAAATGTAGCATATAATTAAAACGTGTCCGGTTCGACATTTTCTACAAGCTTCACAACTATTAAGATTCATACTTACTTTTGATAAAATATATAATATTTATGTAATGTTCAACTTTCCTCTAACTTTACAGTTGTTATTTAGAATATGCTGAACTTTATTAGTCCTGTGTGATTCTGCAGTTTTGAATTTATCTTTTAAGAAATAAACCTTCTTAACATTCATTTGACAAAACACCTTTTTGTCAGTTGATTCTAATAAACAGAGAAGAGGTAGAATAAACTTCGGTAGTGGAAAGACATCATTAATTTAAACAACATAAATATTTTCATAACATCATAATTTATGTGCTTTTGTTAAGTTTCTTTAAAAACATATACTAATGAAGTTTCAAAAAATATATAAATTCTAAGAAATAGAAAATAGTAAACCTTTAATTATATCTATGACTGTCTCTAAGTTTTACAGCTTACTTTTATATGACACATTTTTTCAATGCAGCATATATATTATAACAACTTATCTAAAGAGTCTAAGAAATTATTTTGAAAGATAACTCGAACCAATCTAGCCGAATTCTTTGTAAATCTTTTGAATTAAAAACGTCGAAAGGAGTTTAGTTACAAAACTGATCTTTATCAGATCACTTCTAAGCTTTTGACATTTTTATTAAATATTGGTTACGTCTTGAAAGTTCATAGAATTACTAGAATAAGAAGACTTTTTGGAGCGCTTCAGTAGATCTTTATTCAGCCATTTGAAGTGGCCAATATTAATTTACATTTTGTACGGTTTCCGCAAACTGGTTTACTAAAACTCCAGGTGTGTCGTTTTAACACCTATAATTAATCAGTTCCCTTCCTTTTTCCATTTATTTGGATGTCCGCTTATAAATTTCATTTAATTCATTGGCTTGTTTTTGTGTAAAAAAGACACGAAATCTTTTAGCTCTGTGATGATTTAAAAGATCTATTTATCTTCCTGCTAAGCTATCATTGATTTTCTTTGTTTTATTTATCTTATTTATTTTTGGTTAAGACTTACGCTGACTAACTGTCGCTCAACCGCTACTTTCAATTTGATTGGATGCAAAAGGCCAAAAAGCTTCAATGTCATCTAGCAGAGACAGGAAACCGCAGAAAAAAAGCTTCTAGAAGTTCTTATAATTCACGAATTTAAGACATACAATACAAATATTTTATGAAATTTGGTATATATAAACAGGAAACATATTTCTAGAAACGATAGTACTTTATAAAAAAAGAAACTTTAGCTCTTATTTTAAATAACAAAAAAGAATTTATTTAATTAGAAGCCAAGAACATCTTTAAACTTAAACATTTTGAAACGATTTCTATGTTGTAAATAGATATAACAGCTTAATAGAATTTTGTATTGTTGCCATCATATTGACTATAATAGTAATATAAAATATTAAATGCATAAACGTATAAAATGAATTGATGGCCAAAGAAAGATCAAAGCTAAACAATGACTTTAATACAATTGAAAATCCTGCAAAATCTAACTTAACTAGCAAAACAACAAAAATTAGGGTCACGCATCTTACATAACTAGATTATGATAGCTTAATCATTATATTATACAAAAGAACTCATGTTGATATTTCAAATTTAACTCTCAAAAACAACTAAATTGCTTTAAGTACCATAATAAAGAAATGCTTGAAAAAATACTTAATTTTCTACATCATAATGATTTTATAAACATCTTGAAATTGATCAATGATGTATTGTCATGATATAATATTAATTTCTTACTTGTTGTAGAAACAATCTCTAAATCGCAGCTGGAAACTTTTTATTTTGCAGATTATTCTACAATTCGTCACTGACACAAGAGTTAGATTAGTATTAGGCTGGTAAGTTATTATCAAAAACTAATCAAAAGCTATTTTTATTTACTGTAATATCGTTGCTTTTATCCGATAAAAATATAACTAAAAAATAATTTGAAAGGTGTGTAAGGTTTAATTGCATTTTAATAAAGTTAAACGTTTATACTTAACAAAATTCTTTGACTAAGTTTTAACAAAGTATTAATATTTGGAGTAGGCGGTCTTTCTGTTTAAGCTCTTTATCATTATCATGTGGATGAGAGACTACAACAACAAGATGAGCCGGTCCTAGATAGTTAAAACATGCTTTCATAGCATGATTTTAATTTAAACTTTTTCCATAAAATACTTTTTAAGTCTAACAAAATACAAATCTAGTTCGTTTTACTTTTATTTGATTTTGAAATAAATTATTGTGGGATTATTTTTATTATTCTTTAAAGTTAGTAGATCTAGAAGTATTTGTAGGGTGGTATAATTTAAAATGTCTCTAAGCTTAAGTGATTTAAACTTTCAGAATTGATTATAGCTTAATCAAAACCTTTCAAAAAGAAAATTGGAAACACAGTTTAAAACAAACCTTTAAAAACTAGAGATTAAATGTAATATTCGTTTTCTATGACTATATCACTTTACCAATTTACACTCCCCTATTTAGTCGAGATTTTAAACATTTTACTTGTGTAGTTTATGTACGATTACAAAAGTATCTACATCAATATTTTTTATAATAGTTTATCATAGTTTTTAAGACAGACGCTTCAAGTTTAAGTACAATTTATAAAATACTGACTTTTTAAATACAATTAATACTTAAATGTCTGAAATGTGATTAAGTTTGTTTTCAAAAAATTGATAGGTTTTAAGCAACATTTAAGTGAGAACAGGTGTAGTTAATTAAACATATTGAGTTAAAATGAATTTTCATCAATATCGTCGTCAAAAGTTTTAGTTGTTGATAATTTATTCATTATTTTCTTATTTAAGCAAATCGTGTATTGATTGAAAGAGTAATAATGCGATATGAATTTTCTACCCGGAAACTAGTAACCCCAAACTTTAATATAAACCTAGTTAAGTCCATCACTTGTTTCATCTGTAAGAATCCTCGACCGAAAATGTATATTAGAGCAAGATTGCTGTTGGTGAAGAAAGGTGCTTCTCAAAAACGTAGATAGAAAACTGCCTCGATGAAAAAACAAAGTATCATAAACTCAAGTGTGAGGTAAATTAGTTAATTTTGTAAATTTAAAGTCAAATTGAAAAGTCAACGTTTTATAGATGAATAATAGAAACATTTGATTTATAAATTAAAAGCTTTTTAAGATAAGTAAGATCTTCTCAAATAGTATTCCTAGCGCCTTGTACCTTAATATTCTATTCTATAAATATAACAAATACAAAATTAGTATTCTAAAAATGGTCTCCAATTCAACTTTTATAAATATTTCCTCGAAAAAAAGAAACAAAAATTCTTCTCATTATCGAGAAATCTTTTATTGAAATTGAATCAAAGACTTAAAAGTGATGAACAAATATTTTCAACGTAGATCTCGCTAACTTATCGATAAAACAAATTTGAATTTACAACTCTGTCACAAAGATGAATTTAGTTAGAAATACATTTGATACATAGCCTGATAAGCGGTTTAAAGTTTACCAAAAGTAATAAACATTCATCATCTTATATAAAAAATATACATCAAATTTGCAAACATTCTCGATTATCTGATCAAAAAAACCTCACTAACATGTCTGAATATAATCTAGTATGTAACAAAAGTCCCTAAAAATTAGTGATCCAATTGATGACTAAGTTAGATTTAATAAACATTACAAGTAGAAAAAACAATGTACAAAACAATTACAGTAAATTGAAGTTATTCAATGATCTAACAGAAAATGTAAATTATTTGACGTGATTATAATTTACGAAAAATATGTGGTTTACTATCAGTGATAGACGTTGAAGGCTGCAAACTGCTCGTGTTGTTAACATTGATTTCTTTTTGATCTAAGGAATTCAAGTTCATCTTAACCATGTATATGAAGAAAGCGATAACTTCTTTCTGGCAAACTGGGATATCTTTAAAATGGGTCAGGACCACCTCTGCCAATTGAGGCTTATGGGTACATTGTGGAGTTTGAATTTTGAAAAATTTTTTATATTTTCTGCAAACATAATTGTATTAAAAAATTGTATTTAAGCAAAACCAGTTAAACAAATACTTTTCTTGGTATTTTTCACACAATTTTACTTTGATTCTATAATGAAAGTAATTATTAAAATTAATAAACTGATGAGTAAAATATTTTACAAGCTTTAGTGAAAGCAATTTGTGCTATGAAGGTATTAAAGTGTTAAACATAACTATTTATAATTACCTTAATAGTAGTAAAAAAAACTTCTTTTGCTAGAATATTTATAATGACTTACTTCACTTATCAATATTAATATAAATGTCAGAACTTGGTTCAGAAGAAGAAATAAATAATAATCCTCACCTTAAAGCAGTCATCTGTAATTGATCTAAAGGTACCTCAGGATACTTTGAAGAAACTTCTTTATCTAGTTCACTATGCTTTCGTTTGCGCTTTTTTGGTATCATAGCCATTGAAAAATTAATTTTTACAGCAAAGTAGATGGACTTCCTAAATAATTCTAAGTGATACCAAAACAGAAATTTTAAATAAATATGTTATTAGCTAGTTACATGAACAATCAGTCAATATCTAGTTAACAAACTGCTGACAAAGTAATATAAACACAATCTGAAAATTCATAAGAAATAAGCAACAATCTGTAATACCCATAATAAGAAACGAAGCTAAATTTCATCAGTAGAAAACATAGTTTGACAAAAATCTAAACAGTCATCATAATCTCCAGCCAAACTTGATTTTTGTTTGTTTTTTTGTGATATTTTTTTCACTTTTTCAGTCTGACTTTCATCATTTGATAAGACAACAATATCATCAAAATAATTCTCTGTTTTACTTTTAACTTTTATTTCTTTACTTTTTCTCAAAAGTGTCTTTAAAGTATTTTCAAACCTCAATATTTTAGTAAAATTATCTTTCATTTTTTCATTTGCCAACGAAACAACATGCTGAATATACTCATCTGAAGTAAGTCGGCCTCCATCTTGATCAGTTAAAGGAACCTCCAATGAAGAAGTTGCTCTGACAGAAAACATCATTTGCCTTCCTTTATGACCAAAGGTTAGACCGGAGTTTTTAAAGCCTGATGAAAAGGCAGAAGTTTGCATTAAGCGAGAGTTGTCCATATTTTTACATTTAACATGTAAGATAAAGGGTTCATATTTCAATTTAAAAGCAGTGTCTGCATTCTGAAGCAGTTTAACAATGTCAGCAGGATCAACAAGATCATGAGAGTTCAGCAGCCACTTTAAATTCTTTTTCTGGGGCTGGTGATTACTGGGAGATGAAACTATAATTATTCTACCAGAACAAGAGCTAGTTGTATAAAAGCAATCTTGTTTATTAATAAATTCAATTAAATTTTGAATAGGTTTATCAATAGAACCCTTTTTACTGAAATCCATCTTCTTTTTGGTATTGTTCTTCCATAAAATAAACTCTTTCAAAGCTTTAGCATCCATCATAAATTATATTCAACTAAATATTTAGAAAATTAAACGCAAAGAATATTAGACCAAATAAAAATTGTGATGTACTACTTGGTAAGAAACTTATCTCTATAAAACATCAACATAAAGTAAATTTCAAATTAAATACAGAAAATATTAAAGTAAAATTAAATAATATTAAAAAAATAATAATAGAAAAGCTTCAATTTTAGAATATGTCTTAAAAGATTATAAGATAGAATAGTTATTATTATTATAAATCAATAAATAATAAATCAATAAAAAAATCTATAAAAACAAAGGTAGTGACAAGTGTTTTAGGAAATTTTGATAAATTGCTGGCATTAACTTATTCAGCCAATAATCAAAATTGAATAAGTTATAAAAATCCTGATAAAAAAAATTGATTATTAACAGTTAATTTTGACAAAGGAAAATTAAAAAGTTTATTACTAAACTTTCATAAAATTAAACATTTAAGTAAAAAGTAAGTGTTTTTAGTAAAAAAAAAAATAAGAAAAATACAATTTGGTAAAGTACAGAAAAAAATCCAAAGACTAACTTTAATTTCAAAAATATATTTAAAATCTAGTTTAATTTGATAAAAGCTACTCAAATCTAAGAAATGTATCATAAAACAGCAAATTAGAATAGAAGAAAATAAATAAACAATCAGCAATTTTACTTTATCATAGATTTTATAATTTTTACATAGAATTATGTATAAACCTTTATTTATAATAATTTTTCTCAATTTTTTCTCAATTTCTTTCTAGATAAATTTTTATCAGAGTTTATTGTAGATTAGAGAAACAAAGCTAAAAAAAAAGCTAAATATACATTTAGAAAGTTATATCTTCTATTTAGAAAAATAATTTTTAAGTTAGTCAACAAATTTTTAAATACCATATTCATATTTACAATTTTACATTTCTAAATAGTTTCACTAGTTAATAAATTAATTAATCAGACAACTAATTTATAAACAATTGTAATAATTAAAAAGAACTTTATTTTTAATACATATAAAAACTTTTAAGGCAAAATAATAGTTTAGGAACTTAAAAAGTTATAATTCATCAATTAAATAAAACTTAATTTGTTCAATCATTTAAAAGAAAAATAAAGAATTCATAAAATTTTATACAAATATCATTATTAAATGCAACTATATGAACAATAGAATTTATATTCTTCCTGTAATAATAACTAATATCAACTACTGGGTATAAACCAGCCACTTTTAAATTTGCAAGCTTCTATAGATTGTGCAACATACATTTTGACCGTTTTATATTTTTATTTTAATAACAAATAACTTTCACGTCAATAAGATTTTATTCTACTAGCTCTTTAGAAATGTTCAATTAACTCAAAAACATTGAAAAAAGTATTTGTTTTCAAAATTAATTGTTATACTATATAGTATTTATAGTTATAGCTAAGAGCTTGAAAACTGAGCTCATGATTTAATTTATCATGGATTTAGATTTTTTGTTTAATCTGTCAAAGCTGAACAATTTTGTATCAGCTATGGGTTCCGTATAAGATTCCTGCTAAAATGTTGCATTAGTTGGAAAGAAGGTCTTTATATTCATAGACATAAGAACTGCCATTGTTTTAGCTTTTTGCTATGCAATATAAAAATATATATTTTAGGACCAAAATAAATTAACATAAAAATAACTAAGTCCAGAATCTGGCTTAATGACAAGTTTTGTTAGCTATGTAAATTGGTCAAACTAACTTTTTATAAGACTATCGCATTTTATGTAAGATGTAAGCCAGGAGTATTAGAAATCCGGGATCGATGAAAAGTAATAGGCAATTTTCAATTTTAGTAACTTATTTTTCAATACTTTTTATTTAAATTTTCTCAGCATTTTACGCAAAAAAATTAATTTATTTACATAGTTATTGACACATTTAAACATATAGATTCTTGTCAAAAAATTCGAATAAAGGTAATAATATTTCATAAAATAGTTCATATGTTGTTCCCTGGGTGGAGAAAATGATTTTTGTTGCATCATTTACTGATGAAAAATCAATATACCAATATATTCTTACTCCTTTCAAATCACTAGTACAAAGAAATCCGTGTGATCCATGGTGCAAGGACTTTATGCAATGAGTCTTTAATAATAATTCTATCTCTTTCTTAATCGCTTTTAATCTTATTTTAACTACCGTAGATATCAAAACTTGTTCTGGGTTATGAAAGTTTATTTTTCTTTCTTTTTCCCACACGTTTTTTTCCGTTTGTTTTTCTTTGACAGCATTTTTCAATTCACGGCTTAGTACTAAAGATGAAACTCCTCGTTTCATATCTTGTAGCTCAATGTTTTCAGGTAAGCTTTTATCATCTTGTTCAGAATGAACACTTAGATCTTTGTTTGACATTTATTATAAGCTCAACTAAATAACCTTAAAATTAATTTTTCTTTAAAAAGTTAATTAATTTTTGATACAAAGTAAACTTTTGAGTTTGAATTATTTTCTTTTCTTATACATTACTCAAACAACAAAATTTTTATCGCGCTTAGGAAGTTTAGTTTAAGATACTAACTTTTATTTATCCTTAGAATATTTAGGAAAAATCTATTGTTTAGCAACTTATACTCACAATGATTTACTTTGAACATGCTATTCTTTGTCAATAAATTATTCTTTTTTCATCTAAACGCAAAATAATGTAAGCATGGTTTCTTTGTTATATAAATAATAAAGTTCCAGCTTAACATAAACTTGTTTTGCCTTATCACTACCAAAGAAAAAATGAAAACTTTCTAAAAACATTTTATTTATATCCAGTTATTGCATAAGTATGTCCTTAGAAACTCACATTACTAAAGATAACCTGTATTGTTTTTTTTCTGCAATTTTTTTCTAATATTTCATATATTTTGTAAAAAGTTATTATTATTAGAAAAAGCTTTTTTTTCAGCTTTATTAAGAATTTCAGTTTTGTTTAAACGAAAAATATTAGTTGTTGAACAAAACTAACATCTCAGATCAATTTGGCATACTTGCAAAATTTTAAATGACAGCAAAGTATGCTCGTCATCATAGGCGCCCAACAAGACCGCACTGCATTAAAGATTTTTGTAACTTCAGTCACTCACAATTAAGGTGACAAACATCAGTGACAGACAAACAAGTTAAATTTTCAAGTTATTAGCAGTTCTGCTCAATTTATATTTATATAAGGCTCAAACTTGAAATTACTCAAGAAGCATATTTTCTATATCTAACATTAAAACAATTTTATAGAGTACGTGGTTTACTTGAGCAGCCAATTATAAGCTAAAGTGATGATAGGTTTTTAAAAGACAAATCAAAAATATAAAAATTTGTACATCAACCTTATCAAAAACCGATTAAATCATTTTATACAAACTTGTTTTTCATAAATGTAAACATCACATATGTAGTAATAAAATAAAGTTGGGTAGAATGTTAACATTTTATATTGCATAATTATGAAAGTTAGCAAGCATAAAAGTAGCAAGATAAATTTGCCTCCAATAAAATGATTCAGTTTTAAGAAAAGCAGAAAAGTATCTAATGTAAGTTGTAAATATCTACCTCTAAAATGGTTTTATTATTTTAATAATAGAACTTTTTAGTTGACAAGTTGTTATCATCAAAATATTTAAACATTATCACGTACATTTAGGATTCATATGGCTCAATTAAAGAAAACTAGTGGCATGTTCCATCTGTGAGTTATTATTTTTTAAAAAATAAATAAATGCTTGTAATGAAATATCCTTATAAGCTTCAAAGCAAAACATAATCGACAAAATGTTTACAAAAAGATTCACATTATAAATTGTTGTCGACAGAGCTGTTACGTAACCATACAATAACCCTACTTCACGCGCAGAGAACATTGAAATCACGTCAGAGATGATGCAGCAGATGAGACAAAAAGATGATTGACGAATTAGCGAGCTCAGGCGACGACTGATACTACTTGATTGATTAGTTCGGTTTGATCTTAGAAAGATGTAACGGCGAAGAGGGTAAAAAAAGAGTAGAAAAAGGATAATTTGTGACAAGCAAGTAAATCCGTTCAACAAATATAAAGCAGTGGTTCCTATTTGGCCAAGAACAACAAATACACAACCATTATCAGTTTGTTTATGGGTTGATAACAAAAAGAATGTACAAATTGAAAGTAAGCCAATAAAAACTAAAGGTAGAGAGAAAATACTGATGTAGTTTATTATTTTTGTATTTAAATGTTTAAGAGTTGGGTCTGAATACAAAGTCCTTTGTCGGAGCCAAAGGAAACTATATACTAGCATCAAAACTGCTGCGTACAAGCAAGTGTTTGTTGAAGTGAGAATCATACAAACCAAGTTAGAATAGTCTTGTTTTGAACCAAAATGTCCAAATGTTATAAGTGATTGAGTGAAGATTAGTCGAATCAAAGTAAAAACAGGAATAATAACTGCAAAAGTCAGCAATTTTGAATTCTTAATCTTTTGCTTCCAAACTTTCTGTTTTTCTCCGTATTTAAGGAAAGAAATGAATAACCAAATGCAACCAAACATTAACAGAACTGTAGTGATTTGTAATGGAAAAATGTTAATCTTAAATTGGCTTGTGTTGTTTCCAATTCTTGCCGACGAAATATTCATTTTTAAATTTATAAACCAACGGTTATAATAAATCTTGAAAAATAAAAGATTTGAAAAAATAACTTTCTGAATCTTTTATAGTTACTAAAAGCATTCAATAGTTTGAAAAAATTCTAAAGAAAAATTCTTCACTAAAATCAGTTGACATTTTTCAGAACTTCAGTTAAAATTGTTCTTTTATATTTGTCACAACTACTCTATAGATTAGAAAATAATCAGATACAAACTATTTTAAATTTAGAAATCAACTTTTGGAAAACACCATTCTTTGGCTCAAAATTAATAAAATAATCATAAAATATTTCTGCATTAAAATGGATGAAATAATATTGAGTTTCATGCTATATTCCAATAATATAATTAACACTACAATATATACAAAACTTGCAAAGCCTCATTCACTTAAACTATCAAAATTGTAAAGTTAATCGAAACAACTCGTAATAAATATAAAACTTTATTTTCAACAAGTCTAATAAATATCACATTATATTTTAAAAATGAATAATCTAATTTTTTTAACAAACATTTAGAACTTTTTTATTTCTACATAGTTTCTCTGATCATAGAAACATTAGTTGTGGTTTTGTCTGATTTATTACTACTTTTTTCTCATGCATACTAACCTTAGTAGCAAAATCATTCTTAAATAACATTTATAATTCTATTTTAATCTGATTTCCAAACTTGATAGAAATCTGTAATACAAATCTTGTCTGTCAAAGTAGTTTTGGGACCTTGGATTACATCTCTAAGCAATCACCTTTTTCCAGGTATATAATTTAATACTTGTTGGTTTGATTTGTGAGAATAGCTTTATTTTTAGGTTTTGTCGTTATTAAGCTATTTGATAGTTGTGGATCAATTGCAAAAACAAACAAATTGTCAGACAAACGGAAGTATTTGTTAAACGAACATTTCTTATATTTTTACATTTAAAGTTCAAATTACTTGCTCATACGTAGATTTCTATTCAAATTTGAGCAGATTACTATACATACAAGTATTAATCTAGTCTTTAAATAATATCAAACATTGTAAATATAGAATGAACGATTAATTTACAAATTAAACATTTTTGTTTATTACAAAACTTTGTTAGGTTGTTGTTGGTGAATAGGTTTAAGAAAATCCATATGAGATCATTTATACATCTTGAATTACTAAGATTATCCAATACTTTAAGATTGGTTAGAATAATAAAAAAATTAAAAGTTTACTACAAAGAACCTACAAAAAATGAAGTGTATTTATCAAGATGACAGCAAAGACTTCGAAGTTGCAAGCAAAATGATATTTAATAAAATTTAATTTGTCTGTATGATGTTATCACTTTTTGCAAAATTTTATGTACATTTATGATTTTATCATAACTATATAGTTAATTGTAGGAATCATTGAAGGTTCAAAGATTGATCATAGATAAACTCATGTAAGGAAAGAAAATATCTGTGATATGATACATTAAAAAATCAATATAAATATATCATTTCATGAATTTATGTTTGTAATAGAAAAGTTTGTTCAAATAAAGAAGAATGATTGCCAGTATCTACCACAGCTTAACAATTTAGTTAAAAAAAGGTTTAAAAATTTATTAAATCAAGGTTACTTAAGATGTTTTCAAATTAAAATGAGCGAATATTTTAATCAGAGCGATTTTATTCTCATTCCGCACACTTAGTACTTAGAACCAGCTGCCATCAGACATTGTCATGTCAGAATCACTTGTGCTGTTCAAGTAGAAGTTGAACCGTTATAATCTTGCTAACATTGCCATTTATAAACTGTGATTCATTTCCCCTTTTTTATATTATTAACATTCTATGTAAATGTTCACTGTTATATGTTTTGAGGACTACTGAAATGCCATGTGCTACATCTTTTAGTTTCTATATTTCCAAGTAATAATAGGTCTAACATATATAATAGGTATTATTTGTGAGAATGTGTATTAGCGACAGGTGCTCTCTTCAGGCACCCTCCATTGCGTTTATAATAATAATAAATACATGTTTCATGAAAGTAGTGTAAACAGTTTATGACTTTGTTATATCGAAAAAGATAAACTGAATAAAGGAAAGTTCTAAATTCAACAATTTTCAAATAATAAAAATACTCCAAATTATTTTAAATCCATCATTAAATAATTAATCAAAAAAACATCCTATCAACAAAATTCCGGAAGCATTCAACTCATTGTATCAGCTTCAATCGTTCAAGCTTGGATTTAAACATTTTATAAAAAGTAGTAATTATCGTTAGATTTTATAAACTTGCTTGTATCGAAAACTGGAACTAAAAATCATTAGTTTTTCAATGAGACCATTTTTATAAAACCATATAACTCGCTTATGGATTCATCGACTATCTATCAAGGATGTAGCTTTTTAGAAAGGTGAAAACTTTTTATTGAAAATTAATCTATTATCGAGGAGTTTAAATCTATTTTAGAAAAGTCCTCAAATGTGAAAAAGGTGAAAAAGCTGCATCACATTTGAAAGCGTCAAAAAACTTCACATTTTCAAATATTTCTTTATTCGATAAACAAAAAACTGAAGGAAGTGTTGTGAAAGGGACTACAAAAATAAACATCAAGATTATCACTACAAGACTTCAAGAAAGAGTGAACATTTTGATGAGCTTAGGAAGCGGGGAATGTCGCAGAGTAGGAACAGACTGATTTGTTGGAGTTGGAAAGTTAAGGAGCTCATCAAAAAATGAGTCCCAGGGAGAACTGAAAAAGAAATCAGTTTAATGAAGAGCAAGAAGTGATTGAGATGTCAACTTACTGCTTTCGACCTTCTGGGGTACCCCATCGGCCATCTCCAAGTTTTTTCGGCTTCAAGTACTGAGGATAAATGAGCTGGTAGCAAGTTGCAGCAATTCCGAAGAAGTCGATCTGCAAAGATCAAATTTGTATCTTCATCAGCTGATAATCATCAGCAGCAACGTACATGATAATTCCAAGGTTTATTTTTAAGCATTTGAATACATTCAAAACTGCTGGTGTGAGATCGCGCTAAAAAGACTGTGTTGTCAGGGTAACAGGTGAGGTCGATCGCGCGTCCAAAGTCGATCAGTTTCAACTGGGCAACACGACACCCACGGTGGTCACTATGATGTAAATTAGTGGCGTGTAACACGAGAAACTGGGATGACGTCACCTGGTTTCTGCTACTACCAGCAAATTGTCGGGTTTGATGTCAGCGTGCAAGATAGAAACACAATGAAGCGCGTGAACAACTTCCATCAGCTGTTTACAAACCAATTGACGATTGAAGTCCACTTTTCTTAACCTGCAAGCATTGACCCAATCCTACAAAGGAAGAGATGAAAATGGGGCGTGTAGGGGATACAAGGAAAGTTTGTACCAGAAGAGTGCCTTTGGGGTGGTAGTCGTATACAGTGAGAGTTTTATTGATGAATTGCGCGCATAAGTGGAAATTAAGAATGATTTCAGTGAAGTTCTTCAACTCATCTGATTGTAGTAAACGACATCGAGCAGCGCTCACCATATTTGCTTCCCTCACTGAAGATGTTTGCTCTTCCTAAAATCAACCTCTGATGACATCAAATAACACGCGCAAGTCGTTACCTTGATGACAAGCTTATTTTTCGAGTTTCCATGAAATGATGACAAGTAAATCTTAGCGCAACCACCTTCTGCTATCTTCTCGATCACATTTAAACAAAAGTCATCACCTGCCAGATGAAGATGATTACAACGTTGCCTGGTCTGCACCGAAGGCTACAAACCAAAGGTGATGGTCCCATTTTTTCTGATTAAGGGCGCATTGGTATCGTACATACGGACATTGGAAGGTTTAGTTTCCGCGAACTTACTGCTTGCTACCGAATGTTGACCCCATGGATTTTGTTCAATGTTGATGCCATGATCAAGAGTTATATTAGCTGCATCCACTGAGAATAAACAATTGATAATAGATGAGGGCAGTTGTGTTAATAAGAAGTTACAGATTGTTTCGTCGTATGCAGTTAGACCGACAAACAAGCGACTGTCAGTAGTGTCATTTAGTTGAGTGTAAGAATCCTCAGCAGCTTGTTTGATAATAAAGGTAAAGTCATCGCTCACTTGATTTTTTACAAATGAAGTGAGGTATACTGGTAAAATCAAATTGTGTATATGTGAAAGTTGAAAAAAGTTGATATAGAAACCTGACGAATTTAAATCAGCGTTAGATTTAAGAGCTGGAGTTTTCTCATCAGGATTTGAAAGAGCTGAGTGCAGCGTGCTTTTAGATGAACATTCATTGGCTTCAATGATTGGACTGCTAGTAAAGAAATCAGAAGTTAGTTGATTACAAATCCAAGTTAAACTAACCATTGAGTTTTTTCATGAAAAAAGGAAACTATCTTGTGATCACGCTTATAAGCTTTCGAGGTAGATGGAGGTTGAGGATCGGCAGCGACTTGTAATGGAAAAAAAGAAGTGCTTTCCGCATTTATACCTTGCAGATTGAATTCATCTGAAGGTATATCAGCAATACAACGAGTAAATTCAGGAGCTTGACCAATCAAAGCATCTTCAAAAAGATCTAGAAAAACCAAGTATAGATGATTGTTGAATGATGTGATAAAAAGACTAATAACCTTGTGGTTGCGTTTTAACTTCAGTAAAAGGGGTGACTCCTTCGAAAGCTGTTTCAACATTGAGCTGAAATATCAAAATTATGTTGGATAAAAGTTGTAAAGTAAATCATTACTTGATGTCCATCCTCATCTTCTTCCTCATCACTTTCAAGTTGAAATCCAATTGCTGGTTTCAGGATTCCAGAGATTTTTCGAGTTCTTTTTTCAGTTGAATAACCGACAGGCGGTCTAAAAACAAGCTAATTGTTGTAGGAGTCGGGTTCAGTTTGTAAGCAAATTATCAAAAATTTAAACCTATTTTCAGCATCTGAGTCGTAATGATCTATTTCATTTGCTTGATCTTTCTCTTTATCGTTACATGCCACGTTCGAGCTCCGAAAATTATCACATACTTCTAAAAAACTAGAGAGATCTTGTTTCTTTGTTGAAGATTTTATCTATTTCATTTGACATCATTGAATCATTTCTCTTTATCAAATTTTGATCTTCTACATCAACAGATCCAACGACATCATTGAATCATGAAAAATAGAGAGCTCCGAAAATTATCACATACTTCTAAAAAACTAGAGAGATCTTGTTTCTTTGTTGAAGATTTTATCAAATTTTGATCTTCTACATCAACAGATCCAATCTTCTTCTCAGTTGACATCATTGAATCATGAAAAATAGAGAGATCTTGTTTCTTTGTTGAAGATTTTATCAAATTTTGATCTTCTACATCAACAGATCCAATCTTCTTCTCAGTTGACATCATTGAATCATGAAAAATAGAGAGTCCTTGTTTCTTTGCTGAAGATTTTATCAAATTTTGATCTTCTACATCAACAGATCCAATCTTCTTCTCAGTTGACATCATTGAATCATGAAAAATAGAGAGTCCTTGTTTCTTTGCTGAAGATTTTATCAAATTTTGATCTTCTACATCAACAGATCCAATCTTCTTCTCAGCTGACATCATTGAATCATGAAAAATAGAGAGTCCTTGTTTCTTTGTTGAAGATTTTATCAAATTTTGATCTTCTACATCAACAGATCCAATCTTCTTCTCAGTTGACATCATTGAATCATGAAAAATAGAGAGTCCTTGTTTCTTTGCTGAAGATTTTATCAAATTTTGATCTTCTACATCAACAGATCCAATCTTCTTCTCAGTTGACATCATTGAATCATGAAAAATAGAGAGTCCTTGTTTCTTTGTTGAAGATTTTATCAAATTTTGATCTTCTACATCAACAGATCCAATCTTCTTCTCAGTTGACATCATTGAATCATGAAAAATAGAGAGTCCTTGTTTCTTTGCTGAAGATTTTATCAAATTTTGATCTTCTACATCAACAGATCCAATCTTCTTCTCAGTTGACATCATTGAATCATGAAAAATAGAGAGTCCTTGTTTCTTTGTTGAAGATTTTATCAAATTTCGATCTTCTACATCAACAGATCCAATCTTCTTCTCAGCTGACATCATTGAATCATGAAAAATAGAAAGTCCTTGTTTCTTTGTTGAAGATTTTATCAAATTTTGATCTTCTACATCAACAGATCCAATCTTCTTCTCAGTTGACATCATTGAATCATGAAAAATAGAGAGTCCTTGTTTCTTTGCTGAAGATTTTATCAAATTTTGATCTTCTACATCAACAGATCCAATCTTCTTCTCAGTTGACATCATTGAATCATGAAAAATAGAGAGTCCTTGTTTCTTTGCTGAAGATTTTATCAAATTTTGATCTTCTACATCAACAGATCCAATCTTCTTCTCAGTTGACATCATTGAATCATGAAAAATAGAGAGTCCTTGTTTCTTTGTTGAAGATTTTATCAAATTTTGATCTTCTACATCAACAGATCCAATCTTCTTCTCAGTTGACATCATTGAATCATGAAAAATAGAGAGTCCTTGTTTCTTTGTTGAAGATTTTATCAAATTTTGATCTTCTACATCAACAGATCCAATCTTCTTCTCAGTTGACATCATTGAATCATGAAAAATAGAGAGTCCTTGTTTCTTTGCTGAAGATTTTATTAAATTTTGATCTTCTACATCAACAGATCCAACCTTCTTCTCAGCTGACATCATTGAATCATGAAAAATAGAGAGTCCTTGTTTCTTTGCTGAAGACTTTATTAAATTTTGACCTTCTACATCAACAGATCCAATCTTCTTCTCAGCTGACATCATTGAATCATGAAAACTAGAGAGGTCTTGTTTCTTTGTTGAAGATTTTATCAAATTTTGATCTTCTACATCAACAGATCCAACCTTCTTCTCAGCTGACATCATTGAATCATGAAAAATAGAGAGTCCTTGTTTCTTTGTTGAAGACTTTATTAAATTTTGACCTTCTACATCAACAGATCCAATCTTCTTCTCAGCTGACATCATTGAATCATGAAAACTAGAGAGGTCTAATTTGTTTGTTGAAGAATTTATCAAATGTTGGTCTTCTACATCTACAGATTCAATCTTCTCAGTAAATATCAAATCTTGTTTGTTTGAAATGTTTGAACATTCATCTTGAACTGCGGGTTTTGTTGGAATGACTAACAAATCAAGTAAACCAACAGTATCTTCATCTCCATAACCCTTATTAATACTTTTATAATTGATACTATCATTAATTCCAGTTGAAAAAATAGATTGGTCTAATTTGCTGCAGAAACCGTCAGTTGTTTTGGAAAGCTGTAAAACAAGATTGAAATCATCAACAGTGGGTTGGGTAGAAGTTAGTAAAAGTTGCCTATCTATAATTAAATCTTAAATTGATGAGCTACATGTCATTCAGACGACAACTTGTAATTCAAAGATGTCATCTTTTTTTGAAACTGAAATTAAATGTTTAATAACCGATGATTCCACAAAAGTATCTTCCATAAATTCTTCAGCAGTAAAAGATGTTTCTGCAATTATTTAGTTAGTTGAAACTCGATTAGATTAACTTGACTACCACAACTTACGGAGAATTTGGCTTTCAGTCAAAGTGGTAGCTTCGCTCTGGACGTTTATCGTAGTAGCTTCGTTCTGGACGTTTATAGTAGTAGCTTGTTCATTTAAAAGATCTTCGATTTTCTTTAAAAGAGAAGAGTTGATGTACTTAAGGTTAACGGTAGAAAATCTAACCTTTTTTAGCAAGCATTCATTTGATGTTTTTTGTTCTATTATACTTTTTTGTTCTTCATTTTCTAACCGAAGCCGTTGAAGTTCTCTCTGTAAATCTTCGTTGTCTTTTTTCATGTCATCTTCATTCATCTTCATCATCTTGTAAATCATAGCTCTGTGTTCCTCCATTTGAAACTCATCAGAGCCAACGTAAATAAGGTCCAACGGGTACATACTTTTCTATAAATGGTTTCACAACTTTCTCATTACTGTTATTGGAATATTCGCAATAAACTTACACTTCTCTCTTTGTTGGCACTTTTATCAACTTCAGGTGCTTTGTTAATACTTTTCTCGGGGGCTACCACCTTTTCCGCTTGAACCTTATCAAGAGGTGAAGCAGCTTTGTTTTTATCTATCAACAAAGATAAACATCAACATCATTTCAAACACCTCAACGTTGAAAATACCTTCTTGATTACATTCTGAATAGATGACAAAAGAAGAAGATTTTTTAATGATTGGAGCAACTTCTGATGGACTGCTCAAAATAAAAGACTGCTTGGCTCGCTTTCCCTTCCACTGAGATGGATTATCACCAAAATTTTCTTGTCCTGGACCAGCAAGTTGGATGTCTGCAGCGTTTGGAGTAGCTTTTATCATACAATCTTTTTTTTCGACAAATATCTCTAGCCCCTTGTTGTTTCTTGGAGTACTGCTAGAAGTTTTTGCTTGTTGCCGTATTTTGACTGGAGCTGAAATGGAAATTGGAATAAACCTACTGAAATCACAGCTGTAGATCTTACTAATTTCTGCGGGGCGTTTTATTCCAACTTTCTTTTCAGGTCCTTTTGTTTTCAGACCTCCTAAAGGTTTGCGTTCCCTATAAACAACCAATTTTTTATTGATCTTTTCTTCACATCAAATGAAGAACTTACACATCTTTTATTGAAGGAGTTTTATTGGTGGTTTCTCCATCATTCATTTTTTTAAAGATTGAACGAGCTGACCTCATATCAAAAGCTCTGCAAATAAGTTGTAGCTTATAACTCGTAGACATTAAAGAGCTTTCTTAAAGTAAAACATATTATAAAAGAAACAATATAATTTAATACTGAAATAACCCAACTAACTTTCGCATTTTCTTCAATTTATTCACCGGCTGAGCTTTACTTTCTTCAGCGAGATCAAAAACTTTTTTTGCCTCTAACAGCTGATCCTGTTTTTCTAAAGCCTCAGCCCAAGTAATATAAAAGTCAACAGCTTTAGTCCCAATATTTTTGGCTTTCATCTGAGAAAATATCTGCATGCTTCTTTCATGATCAATTTTTGCAATGTTATATTGGTATAACAAACATAATTGTATGTAACGATTATCGTTCCTGTCAATTAAAACCACATTTTACTTTATATCTAGTTTTTTAATTGATTTACTCACTTATACATATCACAGTTCCAAAACTGCTTCACCACTCTTAGTAGTAATTCTATCATAGAATTTATGTTACCACCAGAAGGGAAATTTTTTAAAGACCATTTTACATATCTGTAAAGTAATACATAATTTACTAGAAAAAAAAAGGATCTAAAAGATATGAATTAAAAGAAGTAATCTATATTTTCCTCCATTAAATTAGGTTTTTATAACATATTAAGAAATAGATTGTTCAGTATAAAATTGAATTAAATCATTTGCAAGTTTAAAACAAGCAAAAAATCCTTTAAAGACCTTATCACCCTATAACTATCAAACTGAAAAGGTATTTGTTTGTCAGATGCCTATCAAGAAGGTTTTTATCAACCATCTTTTTGATTTTTCTGGTTATGAAATTAAAATATGAATTGAAGTCATTATCTTTTTATTAGATGCTAAATGAGTACATGCTCAACAAACCTGCACCAAACAAGTAGAGGGTCTTTTTTGTTACTATCAGCAAGAATTTCTTCTTCAAATATTTCTTTCTCTTTTTTTAATTTTTCTCTATTTTCTTCTGTTAGCTACAAATATTTACAAATAAATCAGTTGAAATGAGGCTGAGAAATTTAAGGATAAAACTGATTTGAAAAACTAACTTCTAAGGCAGCAGATAATGATTTAGCACTCCTTCCAGAACGGAGTGGCTCAACATTTTCTTTTTTACTCTCCCAACTTTCGGCATTCATTTTCAGTTTGATAAAAAATTATTATCTATATATTTAAATATAATTTAGACAGATTTTCATCTAAAATATACAGAAAAAAACTGGCAAACTAAAAAATATAAAACCAACAAATAAATATGATGATGAAATTAAATAAATATTTTTAAGTAAAAAAATTATTTGAAATTGGCAGATCACAATAAAATTATACTATAGAATTTTACATAACTAAACATTGAAAAAAATTATAAACAACTTTTATGGAAATTTACAAAAACTGTAAATCAAAATAAATGCAAGAGCTTTTGTGTTAAAAATATCATAAAAAACAGCATAATAATATTCTTATAAAATATCCTGCTAATACTTTATATTTCTTAAAAGGATTAATAATAAATAAATATTAATAATTTCTTAGCATTATAAATTGAAAACTCCATACTTATTAAGTTTAAGCTTTAGAACTTAAGGCATATTTGTGAAATTTAAAAAACCAGAAGAGGCAGGGAATTATTAATAACAAAACTAACCAATAATGTAAGATTAATAATAGAGAAACCATAACTAGTTTATGAATAACCCGCTTTATCCAGTGTTTACATATCAAAAATTGTAATATTTGAATTTCTTTTTAAGTATTAAGGATTTTTCTTTTAATGATTAAATATTTTAAAAACATAAAGAAGTGTTTATAAAGTTTTTATTTTTATAAATAAATATCAAATGTACTTATAACTTTAGTAGCTAATTTCGTTGTACCATAAAATCAAAAAGATCGTGATGATAAATATATGTTAATGAAAACATAAAGTTAGAATTTTAAATATATTTTGCAATCTAAAATTCAGTCGAAATGATAAAACAATGAGTATAAACAATTTTTGACATTTTTTTACGATGTGATAATGAATTAAGTCAATCAAAATAATAAAGTTTTTTACCTGGTCTTTATCGGTGTTCTAATTGTAATAAATGCTATTATTAGACATGATCGAAATGACACTAAAGGAGGTATCGTTTGCTTTTTCTATGAAAGTGACTTAAAATTTTAATAGGTTCATGAAAGTTTTGATTATTTAGCATTTTCAAACATAGTGTTAAAGTCATTTGTTTTGACCTTTTTAACTTAAAATCTAAAGTCAGAAAGTTTTTAAATGTAAGCAAACGGTTTTTTTGTTTTGCAAAAAACAATATGGCCTACTGTATACTTTATATAGAAGCATCGTCCTTTCAAATTTCAAACAATCCTTTAATCCAGTAGTCACAATAAATACGATCTCTTATAAAGTCAAAGATATTTTAAAGCAAAAAACAAGCTAAGTGATGCGATTACAGAAAAATCGAAATTTGAGACAGCGGCTTATCACGTAAATTCTACAATTTTGTTAAAACCAAATTAAATTCGCACATTCTAAATAATCTTTAATGATGAACAAAAGTCTTAGTAATCTTAAAAAAGCTGAACTTTTCAACCTAAGCTTTCAAAAGGTCTTCACTAAAGACAACGATTTTTAAAATATCATTGTTAAAGTGGTGAAGAAATCAAACTTTAAGAAGGATTCTATCATCTTGACGTTTTCACTTCGTATATTATGTAATCAGAATTAATCATCTACTTCATACCAAAATCATCAAAGAAATATTTAGACACTGTTGAGACTTTTTAATATATACATCCGTCCCAATCGTTCAACCCATCCTTGTAAAGTTCTCTTGGAAAAAGATATGATACATCATTTGCTCAAAGATTACTGACAATGAAAACTTTTTTAGATCTTTTTTGTATACTTTTCAACTATAATTGTATTGTCAAGTGGCATATAATGCTGCCAGTTTCTTCATTTTTTTCCAATTATCTCCTTATTTTTGTGTTTTTGATTCACAGTTTGTATTTTACTTATGCCTTTGCAGTATTAATATTGTTTCTAAAACAATAATGCTTGACTTTGATACGTTGAATAGAATAAAGGAATATAGTTCATCCACTATTTTCTAATATTATATTCAACCAACTCTACATCCTCTTCCTTTTCCATCAATGTCTTCTGGATGATCAATGACTTCATTTGTTGAAACAGGCAAGTTGACTTGGGTGTTTGGCTAGATCCTTCAATATACGATCTTTATATACAGAGAAATTAATCATTCCCGAAGTGTAGATTGGAGGGTTAAATCAGTGAACAAAACGTGGCTCTTATTCAGTTGGACTACTTTATCAAAGTAACAAGTTGACTTGGGTGTTTGGCTAGATCCTTCAATATACGATCTTTATATACAGAGAAATTAATCATTCCCGAAGTGTAGATTGGAGGGTTAAATCAGTGAACAAAACGTGGCTCTTATTCAGTTGGACTACTTTATCAAAGTAACGAAGATAAAAATATGTGAAAGATAGGAATAAAATCTCGCGTTTACTCAGAATAAAGTGCTAGTATCCCGGGCTTCTTTTCTCTTTGTTGCTGGTTACGTTAGCTGTAAAAACATGCCCTATAGTTGTTATCAGTTGTACGGACGTCTAGGCTCTCACCATCACCGTGTGAAGCTCACTTCGCTAACGGAGTCTTTTCGTCGTATCGCAACATGCCGTGCCTGCTACGACTTTCACTAAATTTACTAGCTTGTTACCAGAAAAATACTCAACTCTCTAGTTGCGATTTGTTGCTACTTTCTCCTTCATCGTAACCTGAACCTTTCAACTCTTCTGTCGAAGTTATTCTTCGCTTTCTAACTCGTGAAGAAGCATACCTTCTGCTGAATGGAAACTACAGAAATGTATTGACTACAGAAAAAGTGTTCATTTAACCAAATGACTCGAAAGATATACCAATCAAGTTTGGTAATACTTTTTCAGTAAGATTTATGAATACCAAGTCATTGAAACCTAAAGATGATTTCAAAATGAACATGAAAACTTGTCCTGGTTCTTCTTGTGACAAAAAATGCTATTCAAGTCTTTTCAATCTCTTCCTTCTGATATCTCAATTCCATGTAGTAATTTAATTGTTATTATGTTCACTAGCTTAAAATCTACACTAAACTATTTCATTGAAAGCAACTAGCTGAACCTTAGCTGACAAAATAAAAATTCTGTGTTCTGAGTCTTAAATGAAACTTGACGAGTTTTTAAATGTAGAGATTACAACTCTTATTTCAATCTGAACTTCAATAAATTTTGTGTATTATGTCAGCTGTTTATTAAATAGGTAAAAATATATAAATTTATTCAATAAAACTTTCTTAAGCTTGTAACTGATTGACAAACTTGTTTCGTATTTATTTAAACAAAAAGCTTTAAAACAACTTCCTAAAAATCAATTTAAAGAGAAGAACATTTTTATTTGAATTTTCATCAATATTAGCTTAGAAAGGTTTAAACTTTCTTGCTTTTCTTAAAGCAGCTATCTTCAATTTGTCGTCCTCAAACTTCTTGCGCAACTCGGCAATTTCTGAAGATTTTTTAAGGACGATATTAGTAAATAATCAGATGATTAAAAACTGAAGAAGAAAAATTGGAAAAATTAAAACTTACTTTCACGTTTAGATTCACGAATTTGATATTCATAAAGAAACAGATCCTACAAAAACGAAAGAATAATTAAAACTTAATTCTCTAACTCAAGATTAGCTTGAAAGTTTTTTTAACTTACTTGATTTTTCCGTTTCCGTTTTTTTCTTGCTTCTAGTTTTGCTTTTGTGTTAGCTTCAGTTCGAGGTATTCCGGGATTGCGCCCTCCGGCGGTGACTGTGATCCATCCGTCTTCATCAGGAACACCTTCCGTTTCTTTTGCTTTGGTTTCTTCCTGTGACAAATATAGTGTATAAAAAGATAAAAATACTTTATTTGAATGCGGGCTACACCAATAATTTAAGAACATGATATAGGGCTGAACAAGTCTTCTTTTTAATTAGGACAACAGATTTCTAACTTTAAAGTAACATAAAACCTAGTTTATAAGATGTGACAAATGTGACCTTTCAATTAAGCATATAATCAATAAATAATGAAAAGTATAAGCTTGGTTTGAAATTGATAATTAGAAAAACAAAGATTCTATAGAAATAAATATAAAAAATCCCCACTTTATTCAGGGTGAAACTCAACTACAAAATTTTGAATATATTGAAATAAGGTAAAGTCACCTTCAACTTTTTCTTATCATACTCTTCCATGTAAGAGTCAACATCTTTTTGCAAAATCTTTGCATCACACAAGTTTTTCACATAATCAGTACAAAAAGCTGATGAACCAAAAATTGATAAAATAGTTAATCAAATATTTTTATAAATCTAAACTAACCTGTAATCCCAAAAGATGTGTTAATATAATCAGAAATAACGATTCTTTCAGTTGATTGAACAAATTTCAAAGCTCTTTCAACTGCTTCTAATTTTTCAAATTCAATATATACCACATGAAAGTTAGAAACAGATTTTTTATTAAAGAACTTTGAAGAATTTGAAGCATTTGTTTCTTCTATATTTCCTGCTTTATCCTGTTCATGTATCTTTGAAATCTTTCCATATTTCTTGAAAACCATTTGTAGACATTCCTAATTATAAAAAAATAAACAGTTTAAATCAACAAAACCAATATTTTTCAAAATTATTTTAGAACAGATGTCATATGAATAAAATAAATTTTATGCAAAATTATTTATAGTCCTTCATGTTATTAACCAGAACTATTAAAATTTTAACTAATTTTTCTACCACAGCAAAATTTTAAACATTTAATTTAGCTACATAAAAGCAAAATCACATAATAAAAAATATTAATTATTAAAAAGCCTTGTCAATTACCTTGTCACAGTAAGGAGGAACATTAAGAATCAATAAAGTTGGAGATTCAGTTGAAGAATTTCGAGTTTTATGTTGCTTAATAAACAACACATGACCAAATTGAGATTTTGAATCAAAGAAAACAGAAATTTCTGCAATATTCAAAAATTGAATTTTATCTATATAATTTTGAGTTACAGCAATTTAAAAGTTTTCAATAACTTAATGAGTATTAAATGGGAATAAAAATATCAAAAATATAGCTATTCAGGTAAACAAATAAAACAGAATCATCAATTTAATTATATAATTCATTATTAATATTAACTAAAGAACATTGATACTAAACTATATGCCTGTTCTTCGCAGGCCCATATAAAATTAAAATATAATTAAACCATAAATTATAACTAAGTAATGAATCATGCCAGAATCATAATGAAACTAAATAAATTATAATTGAAAAATGCTAACAAACTTTCTACTTAAAATCAAAATCTCAATTCAGATTTAATAATAAAAGATACAATTAAATTATCTATTTTTAAAATTTATCTAAGCAATACCTTACAATGTTTATAATAGCTAGTTATTGCTTAAAAATAATTTCATCAACCATTTAAGCACTTTAATTTATTTCTTGATAGAATTTTATGACAAAAAAATTACATGAAGTAAATTTCTAAAAATACATAAAATAATAAATTTAACATAATAAGCAATATCAGAATAATTTAAACGTAAAAAATAGAAAGTATAATTACCATGAAATTTTTCTTTCTTTGACATTTTATTAATTAACCAGAGATGCCTGTATTCACTAATGATCAATAAAAGTTTTACAACTAATCTTGCTACTGGTTAAACAACGTGAGAGTTGTAACAAAAAGCTAAATTTACAGACTCGGTATTCAAAATAGTCAATTTATAAAACTTTTTTTAAAAGTAAAAAGCTGCGAAATAGTCATTTAATAATTATTTAGACTTTTGGCTTTAATTTAAAAAACTCAATTTACAGTAAATAATTCTAATAATTAAATATGTTACCATTTTCTTAAGATTTATTGGTAAGGCTTTAATATCTTGAATATAGTTTTTTTATAACTTGAAGTCCTCAACTTAAAATAGTGTAGAGCTTTAATGTATTTTTCTAATTTTCTTATATTTTTCTAATTAATGCAATTTAATAACTAGGTTGTAGCTAGATAATTAAACTCTAGATATATCTTTAGTATGAATATAATATTGCAAACTGATAATTTATAATTTTGTCTATGACAGTTTTTAGAAGCTGTTATAATTTTACATTAGCATAAGAAGTCTTTTTTAAAGTGATCTTCGTATGTAAGTCTTACAAAGCTTTTAGTATCGATCTAACACTGAAACTATCATCTACAAATAAATTGTTGTAATATCTATTAACTACAGTAATTTAATTGATTTCTAGATTATTTTAGTTAATCTTGCTATTCCAAACTGAAAGAATTTCATATTATATTTTTATATTATATATAAACGAAATTTGTAATTTAAGATTATTGGTTTCCTTTTTTAAAAGTTCTTACAACGTAAGTTATATTATTTAAATTTTCAGAATATTTTTTTTATTAGGACAAAAAAGGCTTAAGATATCAATTTTACCACAACTTCGGTTTTATATTGACACAAAGTTTGGATGGGAATTTTCAAGTCTATTTCAGGAGAGATAATTATACTTTTAATTTACTAAATAGTTTTTGAAACAAGTTGTATTGATACTTTTTTATTCATTCCAAATTTTATATCTCTAAGAAATTTGTTGATTAAATTTTTTAGTTTATATTTGTGCTAACCAGTAAAAACTTGTTTATAATCAGTAGAATGTCATAGTTTTCTTAGAATTATAATATGTTTAGGTATTTTAAAATATTCTTCTTTCAATGAATTTTTTTTTGTATCCAAGGAAGAAATTTGTGTCTATCTAAGCCATTGTTAGTAATATCCATATTAATATTGTAATTATATTATAAGTAATTTCTTAATTTAGAAGTATTTTATATTTTAGTTTTTAAATTATTAGTAATTTTTTGTTAATAAATTAAAAAGAAAATATATTAAGAAATGATTTATTAGTTTAATTTATTTGCTATAAGAACCATTTGGTTTACTTTTGATCATTTTTAATGTCACTTTTATGATTATCCAGTCAGATTGATAATAATTTGTAGATAGGTTTTTGAAATTTTCATCTAATAATCATGGAAACAACAATGGGAGGCAAACAAAAAACTCCTAAAGTTGCAAAGGTAAAAATGATTCTTCAAAGTCATCGAATTAAGATTTTTTCAAATATTTCTATATGTATTACAATTTTATTTGGTTTAAATTATTTACTAAAATCTTTATGATTTTTAGTAAAATATTCTTTATAAGATAATTTTGATTGAGTTTTCTAAATTTTAATAAATTTTTATTGTTTTCTATTTCATTATTTATGTATTTTAAAATTTTTATAATCTTTGTTTTTATGTGAAACTTTTTAAAATTTTGTTTGAAAATCTTGAAACACTTGTTACAAAAAATTAATTAATCTATGAAAGTATTAAAATTTAATATATTATTATTAATCTATATTAAAAGCTAAACCTCGAATTTGAAAATTAATGATTAAAATATACATACTTAAATATATATTTTTATGGTTTCATAAATGAAGAATCTATTCTTACATAATTATTTGATAAAAATCGTATATAAATATACTTGATTATGTCATTTTGTCTTGATGAAAAGGTGTAACTAACATTATATTAACTAGTCTTTAACTAATCTTTTCTTAATAATTTTTTATTTTCTTTTATAGGTACAAAACAAAGCACCTGCTTTAGTTCAAATAACTGCTGAGCAACTTCTGAGGGAAGCAAATGAACGAAAACTTGAAATCGTTGCTCAAGTAAGCTTTTAGTTTAAATTTAATTTATTTTAGATATATTTTTACATTCTTAAGTTAATTGTTTAGATAACATTTGTATAATTTTATATTCAAGAATTGTATGTATAATTTATTCTTATAATACTTGTTGACATATTTAAAAAATTAATTTAATTTTTAAGCAATATAATTTATATGTTTAAACTTTTTGATCTAATATTTGTTTATTCATACCAACTAGCTTGATCAAATAACATTTTAGTTTTGTAAGTACTTTAAAACTTTTAGCAATTTTAATACATCTTACCAATAATTTTTAGCCTCCGAAAAGGAAGATAACTGACAAAGAAGAATTACAAGAATATAAATTGAAACAGAGAAAGGTATTTTTTAATGTTCACTCTGTTTTTTACTCTTGTATCTAATAACATTTTTATACAATTAGTATTTTGAGGACATGATCCGAAAGAATAGATCTTCATTACAAAGTTGGCTAAGATATGCTGCATTTGAAGATAAGATGAAAGAATGGCCAAGGTAGAAGCAATATTTCTAGTAAAGACACAACTTTTTACTGACCTCTATATCTTTCAGAGCACGTTCTGTATATGAAAGAGCTCTTGACGTATCATATAAAAGCATACCATTGTGGTTGAAATATGCTGAAATGGAAATGAAAAACGCACAAGTCAATCATGCTCGTAATATTTGGGATCGAGGTGTGACTATTTTACCTCGTGCAAACCAGCTGTGGTGAGTTTCTACTACAAAAGAAATCGAAATTCGCTGATTAGATTTTAATAATTGTTGAAAAATTGTAAAAGGTACAAGTACGTGTATATGGAAGAAGTTTTGGAGAATATAGGAGCTTGTAGACAGGTGTTCGAACGTTGGATGAAATGGGAACCTGATGAACAAGCCTGGCATTCTTACATCAACTTTGAAATAAGATGCAAGGAAATCGAACGTGCGCGAAACATCTACGAGTCGTTTATTATTGTTCATCCTGAAGTAAAGAATTGGGTGAAATATGCTAAGTTCGAAGAACGGTTTCATTTTGCTGGCAAAGCTAGAGAAATTTTCGAACGTGCTGTAGAGTTTTACGGTGATGACCTTCTATCTCCTACACTCTTTATTTCATTTGGGAAATTTGAAGAGCGTCAAAAAGAGGTTAGCTACATCTTCAGCTCTGATCATCTGCTCATCATCAGAAGCTCATCTTCAAACTTTCTATTTCTTTTTTTTTTCGTAGCATGATAGAGCAAGAGTGATCTACAAATACGCGATTGAAAAGGTTGAAGACGAAGAATTACGCAAAGCTTATACTGTATTTGAGAAAAAGTTCGGGACCCGTACAAGTATCGAAGATGTGATCGTAAATAAAAGAAAAAAACAATACGAGAACGAAGTTCAGGTGATCTAAGATAATGTTTCTGTTGAATGTTTCTTATTTCTTGTTAATTCTTAGAAAAATCCGCTGAATTATGATGCTTGGTTCGGTTATTTACGATTATCTGAAGAAGAAGGAAATGTGGAATCTACAAGAGAGGTTTATGAAAGAGCAATTGCAAACATTCCTCCTACAGAAGAAAAACGTTACTGGAGACGATATGTTTATCTTTGGATTTATTATGCAGTTTTTGAAGAATTAGTTACAAAAGTATTTAAACATTTACTTAGTTTTACAAAAGAATTACTTTTTTAATAATTTATTTGTTGTTAGATTTGGTAACTAATAAGCTCAGTAAATTTGATTCTATGATTTTGATTCTATAAATGTTGTTATTCTAATTATTACCAATCACTTTACATATTTATCATTTCACAGGATATTGATAGAACCAGAGAGATTTATAAAGTTTGTTTAGATACTATACCTCATAAAAAATTCACTTTTGCAAAATTATGGATTATGTTTAGTAGATTTGAACTACGACAAAAAGATGTACAAAAAGCCAGAAAAATCATGGTAGGCTTATCGTGTTGTAGTGTCAAGTCAGCGAGCTATAACTGCTTTATTTACAGGGGGTTTCTATTGGAAAGTGTCCTAAAGACAAACTGTTTAAATCCTATATCGAGATGGAATTAGAATTGCGTGAATTTGACCGCTGTCGAACTCTGTATGGTCGTTTCTTAGAATATTCTCCTGATAATTGCAACACTTGGTGCCATTTTGCCGAGCTTGAAAGTATGCTTGGTGACATTGAACGGGCTCGCGGTATATATGAGATAGCTGTTAAACAAAATCGACTTGATATGCCTGAAGTAAATCTTTCAAACTTTTTTTACTTGCTTAAACCTTAATATAATATTTTGTTCAGAACCTTTGGAAATCTTATATTCAGTTTGAAAAAGACCAAAAAGAATTTGGTAAGGTGAGAGATTTATATCGACGATTACTAGAACGAACGGAACACATAAAAGTTTGGTTGAGTTATGCAAATTTCGAAGCTTCTTTTGGTACTAAAGAAGGTTTTGAACGGACAAGGTAGTTTCACATATAACTTTGTTTTTCTATAATATAAAATGGTGATATTATTTTGATTTGTGTGTATTTCTAAAATATCACTTTCATATTTAAACCAATTAACTCTCTCTTAACAACGTATTGCTTCAAATTTACCAGAAAAATATATCAGAAAGCAAATCATAATCTGCGCGAAAGAGACTCTAAAGAGGACAGAATTTGCTTGTTGAAAGAATGGCAAAGTTTTGAAGTATTTAATTTTCTGTTATTTATTTAAGCAAAAGTTGTTCTAAGTAGTTGATAAATGTTAAATCAAAATCGAAAAAGTATTTAAAATGATATGCAACAGAGTGATTATGGAGATAGTGATTCGCTACAACAAGTCACCAAGCAATTACCTAAACAAATCAAAAAGAGAAGAAAAGTAATTACAGAAGATGGAGTAAGTTTGTTCTCGAGATAGTTGTGCAAATTTGTTCTGCTGTTTCTGTTCACCTTTTTCAGCTGCTTACTTTGTAATCATTTTTTTAGACGGATGCTGGTTGGGAGGAATTCACAGATTACATATTTCCTGAGGATGAAAGCTCTCAACCAACCCTTAAACTTTTATCACTGGCTAAACAATGGAAGACATCTGGAGCAAATGATTCCTCTTCTTCTGATGACAGTAGTGATGAAGATAATGATTAAAGATATAACTATTGATATCAATCATATGAGATAAAGTTTTCACATATTACAACAACTAGTCCCTCTTAAAAGTCTAAGATGAAGAATCTTTTTGATTATCACTTGCTAGTTGTTACAAGTCACTTCAGTTTTATAATTGATAACTTTTCAGCTATTTTTTAATGAAACAATTTGATGTTTCCTAAAACTGATCCGTAAATCACAATGTTTATATAAAAAAAACAGAATTAGATAAAATTTTTGGTATTTCAATTGAGCAGAATCTATAGGAGTTTTACAAAAGTTAACAATCTTTCAAAAAAAATTAGTTAATGACTGAAACAAACTTTAGACTATAGATAATGTTATAAATATCTTTAATATTTATTATCAAAAGTAATTGTTAAAGCTGTTAGTAGGAAAATTAATAAGTAATGATTTTAAGCTTATACGGTGAAAGTGACTTATGCATCTTAAACTAACTTTTACTAATAATTTGGCAAGCTGTTAATTATTTTATCTGTGAAAGAAACTTTAATTTAATAAGCAAAATTTTAAACAAGAAACTCATTTAGTCTTTTGGGCTTAAATCTAAATTTATAAGTACTAAAGAAATATTAACCTTTATTTCCATATCTTCAATCAAATTAAAAATATTTTGATTTGTTATATTGTGCAGCTGTGATATAAGATGTCTTGATTTATTAAAACATGTGATTGAATATAATTAAATAAACGAAATATCTTGAAATTACTATACAAAAAATGTCGAATAACTTTCAAAAGTTAAATGCTTTCAGCTTTGAGATATTTTTATCAAAAGCATCAGTTGTGGTTTTAGTAAAAAGTAATAAAACTAAACAGTAATTGCTAAAATATTAAACTTCAAAGATGTATGCAGAATCATTAAAAATGAGAATACTTTAACAAAAGTTATTTTATTGTAAGTCTTTTTATCTACAGAAGTTTATCAAAGTATAATTGTCGTTCAGCTAACATTTAAAGAGTATATATTTTAAAGCTTTTTTATACATTTAAATTATAACTGGTTTTAAATTGTTTGTAGATTATCATCAATTTTAATTAAAATTTTAATTATTTATGGTATTTTATATGCTCAGGTTTACTTAATTCAGTTCCTTGTTCTGTTATTCAACTGCTACCTAATACATACAAAGTTTTCAACTAAAGTATAGTATGATAAAACAATATTTCGAACCGTAATCAACAATAAAATTGAAACTAAAAAGATACCAACGTGATGTTAAAACGATTTAAGCTTTAATTTCTAATTATATAGATAAAATATTTGAAGTTCTTCATAGTAACCCATATACGTAAGAAGAAATATATTGATAAAATTTTATGAAAGAAGCTTTTTAAATTTCAAGCTTGTCTTCAGGAAAGTATCTGAGAATTTCTAGCCTGAAACTTAAAATGAAAGTTAGAAAAATCATTTAAAAGAATTAAATGTAATTAGTAGTGGAACGTTAAGAAACAAAAGATTGATTAAAAATCGAAAAAGCAAAAAAAATAAAACCCATAAAAATAAGCTTAAAAAAGATTACCAAAAACTGTTCTGCCACAAATGCGGATATTATAGATAAAATTAGAAAGAGAAGTGATTTGAACTAAGAATAAATAAAAACTGTCTGAGAATCTTACAAAAATAAAATTCTTACAAAACTTATAACTGTATATTTATGGATTTTATGCAAGTATGAAAATAAAAACTAATAAAATGATTTTCATTCAAAACTGTAAATTATTTAAATAAACATTTATGGTTATATTATTAGCGATTATTGCTACAAAGTATCAAAATCCAATTACTCTAAATTTTGATGTAGTTTTATAAATTCATTACTTTAAAACTAAACTATATTTACCTGAACAGTCGAAACCATCACCAGTATAACCAACTTTACAAGTACATCTAAATCCACCTTCCAAATTAGTGCATTTAGCGTTCTTGTGACAATTTGCTGTTCCCAACAAGCATTCGTCAACATCTTCAAACAAATATCACATGTCAAATAAGTCTTTATATAAATGTATTACTGATATTATAGAATTTTCAATAATTGTTTGCTATCAAATTGTTACTTACCAAAACAGAGTAAGCCATTTCCAGTGTAACCAAGCTGACAAAAACAATCGTAACTTCCTTCTAAATTAAGGCAAGTTGCATGCTGGTGGCAAGGTGTTGTTTCACATTCATCCACATCTGTAAGTGCACATTTCTAAAAAAATGATATGTGAAGAGTAAATATTTTCCAAACCTGAGCAAGAATTTCCGTTTCCTTCAAAGCCTCGTACACAAGTACATTCCTCAGTTCCATTTTTGTCAAAACATTGCGCATTCAAATCACATAAGTCTCCAGAAGTACATTTGTATTGATCTTTAAAAATAAAAGATCATATATCAAATTATAAAAATGCTAAATTCTTTGAAGTCAATTGACAGAATCTTTTCATCAAAGATTAGATTTTAATTGAGATATTTTTACTTTCACAAACTCTTCCGTCTCCAATAAACCCATCTTGACAAACACACTTATGACTTCCTGGAGTATTGATGCAATCAGCCCAAGGATTACATTCGTGAAGATGAGAACAACATTCATCGATGTCTGATGATAAATATTTCAATAATGTGGATGAAACATCTTCAGATAAGATTTACCATCGCAAGTCTTTCCATTTGTATAAAAACCAGGTAAGCAATCACACAGATAAGATGCTGGCTTATTGACACAAACTGAATTCAATGGACAATCATGAATTTCTGCTTCGCACTCATCAATATCTGTAAATTAAATGTTAGTTTAAAAATCAAATCTTGATATGTATTCACAGACAGACTTTGTTGTTTCTATCAGAAACTTATCGTTTTACCTGAGCAGTCATATCCGTTTCCTTGGTAACCAGACTTGCAAGTACACTCGAAACTACCAGGAAGGTCATGGCAGTAAGCATTGATATCACAACCACTAATGAGAGTAGAGCTTTTGCACTCATCTATATCTGTGGGAAGTATTCAAATAAAAAAGATTAAATAGAAGAAAGCGAAATAATTGTTGATTAGTCAGCAAAGAAACTAAAACTAACTTGTGCAACTAAAGCCATTTCCGTAATAGCCAGAGTTACATTCACATGAATAAGATTTTTCAATGTTGATACATTTTGCAGCAGCATGACAGTTATTGGTAGTATTTGATGCACATTCGTCTATATCTAGAAGAGAAACGAAAAACTTAAATATCGCATCTACTATAGATTAATTTCTAAAAATATTTATATTTTACCAGTGCAGTTAAAACCATTTCCCTCATAACCACTTTGACAAGTGCACTCATAGCCACCAAATGTATCGCTGCAATCAGCATGTTGATCACAAGAGTCACTTCCTTCATCACATTCATCTATGTCTAGAAACAAAAATAAAACTTTGAAGAAAACTCAGTAACAGTGTTGAAAGTTGGAGTTACTTGAACAACTAAATCCGTTTCCTCTAAATCCAGTAAAACATTTACAGTTATAACTCCCAGGATTGTTTTCACAATTGCTATCTTTATGACACTTACCAGCATAATCATCATACAAACATTCATTGATATCTAAACAAAGTATAATTTAAAAAACACTATTTTTTCTATTAACTTTGATAGTAGTAGTCTATGTATAGTTGTTGAGTTTTGGTTTGCTTTAGATTATAACATAATATGAGATGGTTGAGAGTTTAAAAAGACTGAGCATTTTACCCCGACAAACTATTCCATTTCCATAAAATCCAGTGGTACATACACACTGGAAACTGCCAATTGAGTTATAACATTTGGAGTTTACATCACAAGGATCATCATCGCACTCGTTGACATCTTTTTTACAAAAATATGCAATAAAATATTATTTTTTAATAATAAATATACTTCTAATACTACTATTTATATATACTACTAGTTATTATGATTTTAGGAATTCTTATTATTTTATAAAATCTTGGACTGTAGATAGAAGTTACGCATGCACTATGAAAACAAACATAAGTTATCTTGAGAACCTGTACAGTTGATGCCGTTTCCTTCATAACCATTTTGACACACACAAGTTTGAGAACCATTAGTTTTAACTTTATAAGCATTAGGATGACACATTATTTGTCCATCAGCAAGAACATCAATTTCTGTTGCATATATTTTTTGATAAGATATAAAACCTTTTTACGAAGTACTCTGAATCATTAAAAAACTCAAAACCTTCACAATGAGTCCCATTTCCATAATAACCACTGAAGCAGCGACATTGGTAACTTCCTTCAGTATTTACACAAGTTGCAAGAGAGTGGCAGTTGTGTAAAAAGGAACAACACTCATCAATATCTGTAAAAGCATACTCAATAAATGCCTTATAAATATAAAACCACTTCAAAACAATTTATTTGACTTTTTTAATTTCCGCATCCTGAAAGATTTCAATGTAAAGTTCTAAGTTAACCTGAACATGTTTTTCCAGTTTTGAAAAATCCTGGTAAACACGTGCATCTGTATGAACCTTCATTATTTGAACACTTAGAATTGATTGCACATTTATGTATATTCTCTTCACACTCGTTGATGTCTATCAAAGCTTTGTTTGTAGAAAATTCGTTAAGTGTCAAAATGTTTTTACCTGTACAGTTAGTTTCATTCCCTCTAAATCCACTTTTACAGGTACATTGAAAGCTCCCTATAGTATCTATGCAATCTGCTTTAGAACTGCACAGTCCATATTCCACTTTACATTCGTTAATATCTGTAAAACAAATTATGTTCTTTTTCGAAATAATGTAGCAATTAATATCTGAAAATAGCTTTATACAAAAAACTGTGTAAATATCTAGAACTTCAGCAATTGCAAGATCATTGTAATTTACTTGTACAGTTTTTCCCACTGCCTTCAAAACCAGTCAAACATTTGCAGTTGTAAGATCCTAAAGTGTTAAAGCATTCACCACCAAGTCCACAGATGTTTGGATCCAACTCACATTCATTGGTATCTATCAAAATATATATTATTTATATGTATCACGGAAAATTTACCAAATAGTGACAAAATGTAGTTAATGAAATAGGTAAAAATTAACAGCAAATTTACCAGTACACTCAAAACCATTTCCTGTATAGCCTTCAAGACAATAACACTTATAACTTCCTTCTGTATCTACACAAGCTGCATTTACATCACATCCGCTGGTACCACCCAAGCATTCATTTGTATCTAATGATAATAAACGAAAATTATTGCAAGTTTAAACCAAGCTTGTTCGTGAGATCATTAACTTATGTCTAAAAGTTTTTGACAAACTTTTTTAATTGCTCTATTTTTGCTTTTAAATATATTGCTTATTTGCTTATGAGATTCTGACGATGATGTAAAATAAATAAAACGTGCTTATGCATTTTTCTTGATCACTGAAGTAGCCATCTACACATTTACAGTAGTAGGAGCCTTCAGAATTAATACACTCTGTTATAGAAGAATTACAAGCGTAGGTCCCTTCAAGACATTCATTAATATCTATAAGAAAGCAGAGTTGAACGTTTGTAGAATAAAAAAAGTAAATTAAAACTCGTAAACACTAAATTAATTCATTTTTTTACCTGAACAAACTGTACCATTTTCAGAAAATCCGATCTTACAGCTACATTCGTAACTACCATTCGTGTTCAAGCAGTTAGCATTGTTATCACAAATATAAGTCTTTTGTTCACATTCATTTATATCTGTCAAAAATTAATGACAAAATCAGTTTCTTATTGCCTGTTTATTAATAAAACCACAAAAGTGTAATAAAAACTTGGGTTACCTGTACAGACAAATCCATTTCCTTTATATCCAGTGTTACACACACAACTGAACCAGCCATTATGGTTGATGCAAGTTGAGAACTGATTACAGTTGTTTTGTTTATTTTCACATTCATCGACATCTAAGAGTTAATAGAAAATGATTTTTTAGTCTTAAACAATCTTAAAAGTGCTTATTTACAAACTGTTTCATCTGCTGTACAAGGCTGCATTATCTGTAAAATCCTCGAACTCTTATATTCGGTAATAAAGATATATTTTTTGGCTTGCTTCGGCCGATAACGGGCATATATATATGCCAGGGCATAAATTATCTAGTTGTTGTCTATGTAGCAGGATTACACTCTTCATATCAGCAAAGTATGAAGTAGAACAAACGGACTGACGTAGGTGCGCTCGGCTGTTGTTGCAGGAGCTGCCAGAACGAAACTGAGTACAGTGACAACTTGTCTACAAGGCTCCAACTGCAGCTTTAAATTTGGGGTTTTGTATCTGCTAAAAGTGTAGTCATAAACCAGAATTATCCCTTCTACCTGGAATTTTATGGACTTTTTCTGTCTCAAATATGTGCCCAAGAGCTCTATTGAGTTGCATGTTGGACAAAAAGTAATACATCAAAAGTAGTTGCCTCTCTTAAACATTCATTCTAGTAGTTTTAGTTTACTGTTTACCTATTTTTAATTAAAATCTTATCATGTTAAAAATTGATTTCAATAAGACCAGTGTTCACATGGTTTGTGTTTTTAAACAAACTTACCAGTACATGAGGTACCATTACCAGTATAGCCATTTTTACAAGTACAATTAAAACCTCCGTCGTAGTTTAAGCAAACAGCCTTATTATTACAGTTGTCCAAATTTTCCGAGCATTCGTCAATGTCTATGTAGAGAGGAGCAAAATTAAAAGTTTAAAAGATAAATGCACCTTTTAAGATTGTTATAAACATGTAAGAAACCTGTGCAGATAAATCCATCTCCTTTATAGCCAGTTTTGCACACACACTCGACTGTTGTATTACGATAGAAGCACTCAGCGTTACTGTCACAACCATTTTCTTCAGCAACACAGTCATTAATCGCTGATTAATAAGGATTACAATTTATAATTTATCCTATTTAAGCTTCTACAGACAAACCTTTACAATCATTCTTGCTTCCATTATCACCATATAAGCAAGTACATTTGTAACTACCAAATGTGTCAGTGCAGCTTGCAAAGTCATCACAGCTGTTGTCAGAGTATAAACATTCATTTATGTCTGAATTAAAATGCTGATGATCTTTACTTGACCTCATATCTTATATATTTAGATATTAATTCAATAAAGATATCTACTTCTACTATATACAGTATCAACATAATTAAGATGAATTTATTTACTTACTGCTGAACAAATTTCAAAAGCCTTAAAACTTACAAATTACAAATTATACTTTCAGATTATCTAACTTACTTTCACAGCTATATCCATCACCAGTAAATCCTTCAATACAAGAGCAACTAAAGCTTCCAGCTGTGTTTGTGCAAGTTGCCAAATCATTGCAATTATGAGTGCCCATTTCACATTCGTCTTCATCTACAACAAATTTTGCAAACGAATTACATATAAGATTAAAAAACGTAAAGTAAAAATATGCCATAAACTAAAATCTTATAATTGTTTTAAGAGTCTATGCCATAAAAAAAACAAATATCTTTCCGACCATTAAGAGGTTTTTTATTCACCCTGATCACAACAATCACCAGTCCATCCCGAAGCACATTCACAACTGTTGGATTCTTCATCAATAGTTCCATTGTTGAGGCAGAACACATTACAGAGTTTCTTTTCTTGGTCGCTTCCCTCACAATTTTTACCTCCACAACTTGCTAGATGTGTGATGTTTCTAACCCGATGTGTTACACCTGAAGCTCCACATGAAGCTGAACAAAGACTCCAAGATCCCCATTGTGAAAAAAGACAATCCACTGTTGATAGTTTAAACTGAGCTGTATAATTTGCCAATTTGTTCAATTTTAACCTTGGCAGCAGTTTTCGTTGCAGCTTTCTTCTTCTGTGGCGTCTTCTACCTCACACAACACTCCACCACATCCTCCATCAATTTCAATCTCTCGAGAGCGAGTCTTGACTCCTCCATCACAAATCTTGCTGCAACTGTTTGAAGATATGTTAGTAATCTTCTGAATTATCCTTTTATAAAAACCCACTTGCTCCATGAAGACCAATCACTCCAGGCGCAATCAGCTTTACAACAGCTTTTGTTGCAGTTTCTACAAAAATAACAGATTAAAAATTTTTTTAAATTGACTTATTTTAAGTTGATAAACCAAAAAACAAACTAATTAAAAATTACGTTTAATCTTTTATGTTTTCAATTTTTTGAAAAGAATTTTTGATTAGAGCAAAAATATTCGAAAGGTCTCTTGCTAAAATAATAGTGAAACATTAAATAACCAACCTTATTTCGAAATTAGAGCCAATGCATTGATTCCCACTGTATTTTGCTTCAACACTTACACTTCTCAATCTTTTTTGAGTTCCAAAACCACAAGTAACTGAGCATTCATCCCAGCTTGTCCAATTGTTCCATTGACAATCAATTGGACAAAATTGCGTGTTACAAGTTGTTTCTTCAGTTGTGGCACCAATACAAACTTTCCCCCCACATTGCGAACTCACATCAACAATTCTGTTTCTTGTTTTTACACCTGAACCACATGGCTTAGAACACGCTCCATATTCAGCCCACTCTCCCCAGCTACAATCAACAACACAACAGTGAGTATTACAACTTTCGGATTCCATAAAAGAGCCACTACAATTTCTACCACCGCAACTACTAGGTGTAAGAATTTCTCGCGATCTTATTTGTGTTCCATTACCACAAAGAGCTGAACAGACTCCAAAGTCAGTCCAGTTGCCCCACTGACAGTCAACTGGACAACATTGGGTATTGCATTGTATGGAGCTACTAGTTAGCCCGGTACAATTAAAACCGCCACAGCTTGATGCAGTTTCAATAGATCTTGTTCGATTTAAATCTCCTGTACCGCAAGTTTTCGAACAAGACCCACTAGATGCCCATTGTGACCAGCTACAATTTTGAGGACAACATTGTGTATTACATGTCTCAATCTCCACAAGAGGCTCAATACAATTGCCGTCTTCTAGGCTTGTGACGTTTCTAAAACGAGACCTCTGACCAGAACCACAAGATTCTGAGCATTCACTCCATATACTCCATTCTTCTAAAGTGCAAGCTGCTAAAATGAATAAAATCAAAACTATAAAAAGATTTATAAAAAGATATTTAATACATCACTAGATTTGTTTGCAAGACTTACTGATTGTATAATAAAACTAAATCGTAATACGTTGTGTAGATGTTAAATATATAAAAGTTTTAGTATAAACTGTGATTTTTACTTACAGTTGCAATTTGTTCTGTTGCATTCTCGCGAAGGAGGTAAATTGCATTTTCCACAGTCACTCTGAGATTTAGTGACATTAGGAGATTGCAAGCCAACTCCACAGCTTTCACTACATGCACCCCATACCCACTGACATGGTTCACATAGGGTGACAGGGGTGGGAATTATGGTACTGAAAAAAGTAAAAAAGTAAAAGGAATTAATTGTTTACTCAAGTTTAGATTCTATACAAACGGTAATTATTTTGATGAGATCTTATACTTTTTAAATGACTAAAATTTTTAGATTGACTTATTAAAAAGTAGGTGATACAATGTGGAAAATATTTACCTCTGAGCACGGTTTTCATTCATTTGTAGAAAAATGATTAATAACCAAGCCCATTTAATCATTTTTACTGTTAATTACCTGTCAATTGTGATCATAAAAAAATTGATCTGCAAAGTATAATAATAGCTTATAATCATGACAATCTATATCTATATTCAGTAAATAAACATAAAGTGCTGCTAATTCAGTTCAACTAACTTTTTGTTATGATTATACTGAACTAAGCTACAGCATATAATAGATGGTGACAAACATATTTGACTACATTAAGTACATCTCATAAACAAAGTCACATTTTAGTTTATAATCGAATTTTCCTTTTGATTTAGTCTAAAACTAATCCATTTGACATATTTCCTTTCCTATTTAACAAACAATTCTGACGGTGACTATTAATACATCACGTTAGCTTTTCCTCATCAATCATTTTTTTATTCTAGCTAGGAAGTATATTCAAAAGGAAGTCTATTTCTTGTGTAATATTTGTGGAATGACAAATCAAAAGGAAGATTGAAAATTCTATAATGTTATCATCACATTAACGAAGTTTTGTCAAAACAATTTTTCTAACCTATGATTCTTTTTTCTAACCACTTTTCTAGAATTTATTTAGTGATGTATCTAGCATAGTTCGAAATTATAAGGGTCATACTCGTTATATTGATAATTGTAGTATAGATATTTAAATACTTAGTTCTTTAGGTTATTAGTCAATAAGATAATTTTCTAAACTTTAAACCATATGAAAAAAGAATTATTAAGTGCTAGATTTTAGTTTTGAACTTATTTTTAACTATGACCAAAGCGGTTTAAAGTAAGTTATACACTTACAAATTTCTAGTTATAAGTTAGCTACTAATTTTAAAAGCTTGAAAATAAAACAATCATTTATAAGATAATATAAAGAAACCAAACAGTGTTTAAACCAAACTTATACTTATTTAATAAGCTATTAAACTCATGTAATTCAAATTCTGTGAGATTTTTATAATTAAAAAAAATATTAAGATTGGAAATTAATTCAGTTTTCAAAAATCCTTTCTCATTATTTCTAAAGTTTAAGTGAATACTACAAGATATGTGGAACATTCAGTTTATGTACAATACAAGTTTGCTAAATTCCATCAAAAACAAAATGAAAAGTGTCACATAATGCGAAATATATATTCAAAGTTCAGTTGAAACATAAATGAGGTATCCAAAGTTTATATCGAAGAGCTGTTTCCATGTCCACTGATATCATCGTTAATAGTTAGAAACTCACCGTTACTACCATAATTATTTTGTTGATTTAAATTGGTAGAAACTGATTTAGATTCTACGTTATTTCCAGCTTCTTCAGGATTATCAGCTGTTACGTTATAAAATTCATTATTTCTTTCAAGGTCAACTTCGTCGGTTAAAATATGTTGTTGTTGAACATCTTGGCTTCTCCTAATTTTATTTGCAATTATGTTAAAAATTAAAAGATCAATGGAATTACATGTTACCTGTAAAATTTACGCATGGGTAGCATAAGTAAAAAGCATTGTAGTATCACGGCATAGTTGTTGAAAGCTAAAAAATAAGTTTTAGGAAGATTTATAACTTGTATAAAACTCATTATTTCATTCAATTAAAACTAAAGTTTTGCTAACAACAAGTCGCAAACTAATTATTTGCTAATTTACCTTTGCTACGAGTATTAAATGCAAATGGTGGTTTACATGGAAAAGCTCCAAATGAACCAATTGCATTAAATATAATTCCTTCAAATCCTATAACTATCATTGTTAGCTGCATGCAAAGTGTTTTTCCTTTAACTTTATGCATCTGTTCCATTCCTAGTTAATCGAAAATCTTATAAGTTTACTAGTTTGATTATATTAGTGTTTAAGCATTTTAATCTATGAAATTTATTTCTCAAGTAGAACATTTAGTAGGTCTTTAAAAAGTTTTGAAGAATTATACAAATTATTTTTTAAAGTAGATGTATTTTTTGAAATTCTAAATAGTATTTCACTTAGTATTTTTTTTTAATTTTTTAGGCGGTACAATGAAATCTAAACCTTGTATCTGCTTTGTGAAAACTGAAATCATTTTAAACCCATATATAGAAAACAATGAAGAAAGGCTGTTAAATAATGACAGGTAGAAAGAACTGCTCGGACCCTGGAATAGTTAACATCAAAAAGATATAAATTGTTATAAAATTATTATTAAAACTACATTAAAAGTTTTTCTTTAACTTTATTTTTGTCAATTGATTAAAACAGTTATATTCAACAAGTGTTTTGCTCCGCAGAATTTATCATATTTTTTCTAACTAACCGTTAAACTGTAGAGCTTGTTATCAGATTTCAACACCACAGTCAGGGCACCATAGAAAGGGGTGCAGATTACGTTTTGAAAAATAAGCCATTTTGCTACATCGACTGTTTTCCTAATAAATACTGACTGGTAAAAATTTTCGTATATAACAAATTAAACAAACATTTAATTCATCTTATTTATCTATCAATGAAATCAAGTTTTCTGAAAAAAATTATTGATTAAAGCAAGATCTAAGTTATTTTGTAAAATATTTGATACATGATGTATGAGTTTAAACAAACAAGAAAAACGGTACTTACACAGAGTTGTAGATTTTCGGTAAGCAAAATAAACAACAGCAAGGAACAAGATTAGTTTTTATGGGTATTGCTGAACTTTTTTCAACGAAAGCTTTTGAGCCTCCAGCGAATACCATTATTAGGTAATAATATTTGTAATTTGCATATGCAAAATATATATTGAACATAAAAGTAAGGTATATAAGCGATCTTGGAATAAAAACCCCAATAGTGGCAATACAGATGATAGCCTGAAAATAAAAACTAAACTTTTTAAAAAAATAGTTTGCAAAGTTGTATTGCTGATTAGTTGTATAAAAATTTGAATTGAGAAGACATTATACATTGGTTCTCAAGATCTTAACAGTCTTTACCTTCTTAGTTGTGGATCTAGAGACTTGGTCTCTTTTGAGTAATAATCGAAATATAGAAAGTGTTTTTTATACCTTAATATTTAATTTAGAGACTTCTAAACATCCTTTTAAATTAGGTTTGTGGTGAGTTTTCCAGGAGCAGACAATTTTCCATTCGGTTGCTTTTATATTAGAAAAAATCTTTCTCTTAGTTTCGACCCTCACATACTTTTGACTTTTTTTGGGCTCTGAGCTATTGCTTAAATATTTTAATAAAGGTCTAATGATAAAATTAGCAATTCAGTTTTCATTCCAAATTTATAAACATAGAACTGAGTTTAAAAACGTTGGCTTACTTAAAGTTGTATCAAATCAATCATAAAGTATCTAAACTATTAATAAAGTTAAGTTATCAATATATATCAGAAACCGAATTACTATTTGGGTATAATGTTCTTACTGTTAGAGATTTAAACTTATTTTGCTCATTAAATCACTTTCCAAGATAGTAAATAACCGCATTATAAGTTAATATATAATAATAATATATATATATATATATATGAGTTAATAGCTTAACTATAAATTCTGTTAATACATTTTAGAAAGCTTGTAACTTTATGTTAGATTATCATTTATATTATATTATTATTAAGTTCAGCTGTTTATTTTTATAATTTATTAGCTAGTGGTATATAGAAAGTAGGCTAACTGGATGTGTTCCTAGCAGCCAAAGCAATGAATTTCTTAAATCCTTTGAATTCGACTTTCTTAAAATGTATACTACATTCTCAACATAAATTGCAAGAGATACACATGAAAAAAGAACAGGAATTGCTAAATAGATAACTCCAGCCGCTCCCCACTCGTCATAAATATCTGTAAAAAAACTAGTTTCAAACTTGGAGATTAAACATCATAATTATTCATTACATCAATATGATATAACTGAAGCATCATGTCTGCCTCATATTTTCAATAGAAAAGTAAAGTTGCAAAAGTAAGGTGTTCATAAAAAACTTTAACGATATTAATACAAATAACTATTGAAAATTTGAGAAAGTTTAGGAATATTAAGCAGAAACATGGGTGCTTATTTACTTTTTTAAATATAATAGTAGACAAACCTGCAGAAAAATCCTGAGAAAATGGAGCAGTGATTCTACAACTGATATTCATGTTTAACAAAATCCAGCTCTTTGTTGAGATGTAAAAAATTTCAGACCACAAATTTAACGTTTTCAAGAAGTAGTTACCTAAAACTTTATTTTACTAAATATTACTTTACTTTAAAAACTTGGTCTCTCCTAAACTTAATTATTCAAATATTATAAATTTACATTAGTTGCTATTAATATTTAGCCACACAAATAGAATACAAATTGAGCGAATATAAATCTTCTATAGCCTCCGTTTACAAGATAAAATCTTTCTTTTTACATTCATGCTCATTCTAATACAAGAAAAGACAAATTGTACATACAACTTATGTGTCCATCGAATTTGCTTCGTTAATATTTAATTATCTATCAACAAACAAAGTTTTTGTATTTACTTTACAATTCTCTTAACTTATAAAATTTAAGAAATAAAACCATAAAGATCGATTATAGCGTAACTTTGAATTTTAAAATTTAAATTCAAAATTTTTATTAAAGTTTTATTTCACCTTATTCTTCTGGTAGCTAGCATTTGTTGTTTAGTTATTAATTAACAAAATACTTTTTTCTGTCATGTATTTTAAACTTTAACAAAAAGAAAGTTTTATAAATATATGAAACATTTATTGTTCTCAAACAGTTTTATGAGAATAGAAAAGTTGTACAAGATTAAATTTGTATAATAAGTTTATGTTAATAGACACTAGACAAGCTCTAAAAACAATCAAGTGGTTAATTGCTTGTTCATAACAATATTTTCTTTAATGACTTTTTGATTAAAATTAAATTAAATAAAACTTTCGTTCAGATAATTCGTTACAATTCGTATTGATAACAACAAATTAAAATAAAAGTTAAAGCACGTAATAAAAGCTTGACCATGAAAGCTTTGTATCGCGTTTGAAAATAAACTTATCAATTACGTGATGCTAGCGTTTGACTACATTTTACAGTCTTATTAGATAAACGATGTTGAAGAAAGTTGTTTTAGATTTTATTTGTTTAAAAAGAATTAAATTATTTAGTACTAAAAGACAAATCAATAAAACATGCACAAAATCCATTCATAACATTTTTAATTATTCAAGTATTCACAATATAAGAAAGTAATGAAATAGCAGTGATAAAAAGTTTAAATTTAAGATGAAAATAAAAGAAAAAACGATTAAGAAATTAATTAAGAGGAAATTTGTCCACATAAATATAGTTATTAAAACCAATAACATAGAATACAACAAAATTATTTTTCCAACTAATGATAACTTGAAAAACTGGTACAAGCTCAATAGAAAATTCCTAAAAAATAAAATCAAAATTATATAAAATGAAAATATATTAAATATGATTTGAATTTTAGTAATTTAAAAAAATAACTTTGAAACTTCTTTTATCCTCTTTAAAACGTTCTACAGTGTTGCTATCAATAAAATGTTTATGGTTTTTATAGGCTGGAATATCATATACAATTTTTCCTTGAAAATTATCCACCAAATTTTTATGAAGTTTAGGAAATGTTACTTCATACTGCAAACCTTCATGTAAACGATAAGAGATACTTTCTTTTCTTGACCTAAAAGTTAGATAAATCATGTAAATGTTTTGCATGATAACACAAAATTATAAAAATTTCGTTTAGTGTTTACTCTTTGGTTTGTATTTGAACATATTGATACATCTTCCCTTTACCGTAACATCGGCTACAATGTCCGTGACTTTCACCAGGTTCACAAATTCTATCAAAAAGGTTTTCATTTTCAAAATATAATTAAAAGCTGTATCAGATACAAACCCTGTTTTGATAGAGCAATTATCATCTTTACAATGTTTTATTTGGTCTGGTGACTGAAAATATACAATTATTTTATATTTAATAAATCAATTTTCAATTTCTCAAGAACAAATTACTTATAAATATATAAGATTTTATCGATTGAATATTTTTTAAAACTTTCGTTAACAATTTTCTAATAAACTCAAAATTATTTTAATATTTTTAAATAAAAACTAAATAAAAATCGAAACTAATTGTTTGCATTTTATTAGTTATTTCTTTAAAATCCTAGAAGACCTTTAAAAAATGTATGTTATTCATAAGCAATATTAGTATAAAACTTGAAACACCTTTTTGACGCATCCTCTGCATTGATAACAGAAATAATTGATGTGTTCATCACATTTGTAACAAGATTTAAATCCTCTTCCTTTACAACTATTGCAAGTGACATATTTAGATTTAGTTTAAAGAAAACAAATATATACAGTACTGTTTTTGTGAGATAAAAAATGGTATAAACGAAACTGAAAAAGTTTTTATAAAATAATTGAAACAAACAATAATCATAGTAATATTAATTAAGTAAGGATTAAATAAATCGGCTGTAGATTATATTTAACTCTAAAGTTATAAATTTTTGCAATCTTATTACAATTAAATAATTTAATTACTATCTTTATTATCATTATTTATAGCAAATAAAATTTATGTTTACTCAAAGCCTTATTTATTATATGAAAGGATTTTAAAAGAGTTAAATCTTAGTTTTTCAAATTTAGCTCAGTAAAAATTAATCGACAAAAATAAACATACAAAGGACATAGTATAACTTTCATAGTTGAAGGAATTGCTGTTGGAATGTTTGGTCTGGATGTTGCTAGTGTAGCAATGTACTGATCTTTACATTTTACTTGTCTACCTTTGATCAAAATTGAAGATGGCTTTATCTCTTTAAATATTTTCTCAAAATTACACTCCTTAGATATCTTAGTCGTGATTTCCTGTATATGGATAAAATTAGCTTATACAAGCAATAAAGATAAATTTACATGATTTCGGATATACAAAATCTTTGAAAAATATTTATCGATTTTCTATTATACTTTATTGTAACTGCTATAAAAAGTTAATCATTTCAAAATTTTAAAAAAATAAAGTATTGCAGCATTTTAGATAGTGTGTAAGAAATTAGAAATAATTTCTTTAAAATAAAAGTTTTATTTACCTTTGTTAAGAAAAACTTTTCAATCTTTCGAAACTTCAAATGTTGTAAAATTTTTGATTTATCATAAAACGTAGTGATTTTTTCTGCTATGATATTTTTAATTTCATTTTCTGAAGAGACTTTAACTCTGTAAAAAATGTTGGTAAAAGAAAAGCTTAATGATAGAAACATTTGAAATATAATCGATGTTTTATAATAACAGTTTCTTTATCCCATTAAAAATTTAGCAAACTTTATATTTAAGTAATCTTCCTGATTTATAAATTTTAGATTCCTTTTTTCAAGTTGCTATTTTTTATAGTAATCGTTGTATCATCTATAAATTATCAACACTAAGACTGTAGAAAATTCTAACTTTAGAAATCTTTTTCCATAATTGGTGTAATAAGTAAATCTTGTATCAGTACACCTAAAATTGAAATCATATTTACAATTAGAAATATCATCCAAATCTACAATCAAAAAAGCTGATTCATCTTCAAAAGTGTGACTCATTATAATATTAAAAGTTATCTGAATAATCAAATCAAAAATTAATCAAATTTGTATCAATACTTAAGAAAAATATATAAAATAACTTCTTTTTTTATGATAAAGCTGTCATCATTACTTAATCATAATATTCAGATAAAGTTTGTTAAAAGTTAAAATAATTAATCAATAACTAAACTTATCTTCATCAAAATTAATTTTTTATGAAATTAAATCATATCTTTATAAATATTTATTATTTTTTGTACAAATCAATATCTGAATAAACAAAAATTTTCTAGAATAAATTTTCTTTTAGGAACTATTTTCAAGTAGTTGATTAAATCAAATTCTAAGATTTAATCTGAATGATAACTGTTCTTAATGTAGCTTGATACCAAAAAAATATATATATAGACTAAAGTTGAAACAAACTTAATAAATGAACGTAAGGCAATAAAAGCTGAAGCAACTATTACTTATTGGTAATCGCTTTGAAATATTGTTTATTGAATTTATTTTTTTAATTTACAAAATACATACTCATATTTGTTTTTCTTTTCTACAAATGAAATAATATAGAGAAAATAAGAACACTGCAGAAGGATATAAAAAAGATAAACTGTGAATCAAAAATTTAATGTAAAAAATAAATGAAGAAACTAGCAATGCGATATTTTCTTGCTGAATTGAAGTAAAATGTTAAACTTTTACTTATAACAGAATAGTTTTGTTTTTTAAGAAAGTATTTTTGATGCAATTGTATAAAAAGTCCACATAAAAGTCTCACAAAATCTTCATTAAAAATCAAATCTATAATCATTAATTTGAATACAATATTATCACCAGAGAAGTCAACAGCTAAAAAAGGTTTTTCGGAAGGTTTTTATAAAGATAACTTTTGTAGAAGTTGACTATAATAAAATTAAAAAGTAGAGTAAAAAAAACTACGCATAAACATTTATAACAATTAAAAAGTTATACTTTTAAATTTTTTAATTTAAAACTAATACTTTTTTGTCACATAATACATTTTGAAAAAGCAATTGTTTCTCTTTTGAAATTGCTGTTTTGAATAAAGTAAACTTGTTTTATCATGGCAGAGACTACCTCCGTGTGAGCACTTTTTAAGTATTATCTTAACAAGACATTCCCATACTTGCATTAAGTATCAAGCTTACTTTATGCATGTTTGAATAGTGAAAGTAAATTTTTGTATAAAATTATGGTAAATTGATGTTCTATATTTACGGAACAAGCTATCTTAGATTAGTTTAAAACCAAATAAAGTAATCTGATGAAACATAGCTATAAACATCTAAAAATATTAGCTCGGTAGATTATATACTTATTCATTAATCAACAATATATTTAAAGTGTCACAACTATAAAACTGTGCGTAAATAAAACTAGTTGTAATTTATTGTTTAAAACATTTTTCATTGGATTATGATTTATCACGTGATAAGATGTGCTAACTGCAAGTCTTATGCTGAGTCCAGTTGCACTACTCAGTAATCACGCTGGTTTTTCTCATATTTTCTCTCTTTGTTTTTCTTTATTATTTAATTTTTGCATTTAAATTAGGTTGGTGCATTTTGTTTGTCAGTAAATCTTGTGATTTTATTTTAAATCTTTGAAGATGCATCTGATAAATAGCATAGCTGATTGTTAATATAATTAATTTGTCAATTAGTTTGTTAATTCTTTGTTAATTTTAGATCATTAAAATTTTTTTGATTGATGAATTATTTTTACAATGTTTCAAACTTTTTATCAAATTACATTTTTTATTAGAAATTCTTCAGACTAGTTGTTTGGAAAGTTTGATATTTATTTAAAATATTTTTCATTTTGAAATAATTTCTTTTCTTAAGGTTCAATACATATTTGAAAACTGTAAAACATTTATATAATTGATATAATTCTTCTATAAAGTTTTCTTTTTTGAGCAAGCTATAAATTATTATAAATTATAAGTTAATTTCTTAAACACAAAAAGATGGTATTATTTATTTAAAGTATGCTATTTTATTTTTTAAATTTATTTTATTAATAGTTAATTTTCTAATTTGTCTCTTTTAATATACTTTAATGTGTTACAACTTGAGTTTTTCTTTAGCATAAATATTTGAATTTTATGAGAAAATTATTATTAGTTATTTATTTTGTAATTTTTATGATTTTAACTTGTCTATTTCTCTCAGCTAATATGTTAAAATTTTGTTGTTAATGATTTTATTAATGTTTCTACTATTTTATGTTATTTACTTAATTTTTATTTGATAGTTCGTTTATATACTTATTTTAGTTTATAAAATGTATTGAAATTTGTTTTTATGCCATTTAAACTTTTCACTTATTTTGTATTTTTGTTTTATAACTTTTTTATACTTATAACTCTGCATTATTCCTATTTTTTCTAAATTATTTGTGTTAAACTGTGATACTTAAGACTTTTTCATTATCTTTCTGTTCATATGGTTTTGTTTTTGCTATAAGAGCTGTATAATTTGTTATATACAGCCATACTTTGAATAAATAAATAAAACTTGTATGAATAATTTTATTTCAACTTCCCACTATTGTATATTGTTTGTTTTTAAATATTTATAATAATCATTAAGCTGAATGTTGAATTTATTTTAACATTTAAATTTTTTTTAGGTTTTTTAGTATCTTTTGAAACTTAAAACTCTATCAGTTATGTCTTCATATGAAGGTCCTATTAAACGTCCAAGATTGAATGAAGGAGATATTAAGGTTTATTATTTGATCATTTTTTGTAAATTTGTTTTTTTAATACTTTAAATTAATCTTATAAATAAAATATAAATCAATATATCACTTTCTTAATGAAAAAAAAACATTCTTAATTTATTTTTTTATTTTTAGGCAGACAATGATCATGACAATGGAAAATCATACAAGTATATATTGTTTATTATATTAGATATATATTGTAGAAAATAGATAGCTGTTATTTATGTTGGATTATAGCTGTTTATAATGATAAGTTTAATGATTGAATATATTTTTAGTCGTGACCAACCTGAAGTTCCAAATAAAGTTTTGCTTTTTACTATAATAAATGCCATATATCCAATAACCACGGTGAGTTTGCAGTTGGTACTTTCATTGACCTTGACCCTAAATTTCATTAAATTTAAGGATGTGATTTCTTCTATATGTCAGCCAACTGGAGGAGTGCAACGTATTGTTATTTTTAGAAAACGCGGTGTACAAGCTATGGTTGAATATCCTTTCTTATTAATTATAGAAATAACCTATTATAGTATTTTTTAGTTTATTTAAAATATTTTTAGTCTCAAATATACATTTTTCTCAAGAATGTTGCCTTTCTTTAACTTCTTATTTTATTGATACATTTGCTAATGTTCAATTTGCTCAACAAGCTAAAAATTCACTAAATGGAGCTGACATTTATTCTGGATGTTGTACCTTGAAAATTGATTGGGCCAAGGTTGGCTTTACTAAATATTTTTAAAGAAAACTCCATTCATAACTAAATAAAGTTTTCTTTGCAGCCGGCTTCTTTGAATGTTTATAAGAACAATGATGAAACATATGATTATACTATTGAAGCAGGTAAACTTATTTTTTTTTTATGTTTTATAGATTATTTTTTCAATAAATTATTTTTTAGTAGTTATTCTAGAATTTAAATTTTATGATATTTACAATTATTCAGAAACCTTATCTGTTTTCTTTGCCACTAGTATTCTTTTGTTTTATGTTGTTAGTAATTGAGTTTAAAATTTTAATTATATTTACAAATTGTTATTTATTTGTGAAAATTATTGACGTGATTTGATAACATTTACTTCACATACGCAGTATTCATAACATACCACATAACATTTACACGTTTTGTTTGTAATGGTTACTAAAAGTTGGTTTTGATAGAAGTTGGCTTAGATAGATGAAGAAAAATTGTCTTTTTATATGATGTTTATCTACCATTTAGATTTTTTATGTGTGATTGTTGATAACTTTTGAGTCAGTTTTGTCATTTATTAATGGCCATCGTGTGTATATGTGATCTACAATTTTTAACTGTTTTTTTTTTACCAAATTATCATTAAAGAGCAGTTGTTGTACTTAAACACCCCTATCCTTCATTACACCGTCACATCATGTTGTTTTCCTAAAAAGCTTTTACCTAAGATGACATTTGTCATTGATATAGAAAACCTGCACATGAAACTTTTAAACATTTGAGAACAGTTTTCTTGTAAATCAAGAATCTAATGCAAAAAAATATCAAGATATACTCAACAATTACACTGAAGAATACATATTAACTTGAAGAAGTCTTACCAAAGAATTTACAATAAACAAAAGGAAATATAAAATAAACAATCAAGTATAAGTTGAAGATTATATCAAGTATACAACATCAATTCATGCAATATTGTTGCTTCTTACACTTTATTGATTAATAAATGGATACACAGAATATTGAAGTAGTGACACGAAAACACGTTACAACAAAAAGACTCACCAATACATGGCACTGGCAAAAAACAACTACATTTAATTGCTTTAAACTTGGATTCTGAACCTTATTTGCTACCTTATTTTTTATATGTTCTCTGCGACTGCAACACACAATTAAAGATGTATCTTCCGAATATACACCAGGTTTGGCTCACTGCATCATATACTTGTTAGGCTGAATGGAACTTTCTGGTAAGATTGAATATTTCCTAATGTATAAATGTGAGCTTTATTAACCGTGTACATTTGTTCGTTTCTATTTCTAGGTGAAATTTTCTACTGTAATAATCTATTTGCTTGTGTACTGATTTTCTTTCTTTTAACATTTTGAAATATTTAATCTCATTTGATCTCACCACCACTAGTTCTTCGTTTGCCTTTTATTTTCGTGTTTGAAATCATAAAATAAAATAAAACTTGCATCGCCGTCTATTTATTTCAAATATGCTTTTGGCTCACACCATTTACTTAATGATGAAAAATGTCAAAATCTTTAACTCATCTTCGTATTTCATTTCAGAACCTTCCAACTCACAACCAGCTCTTTTAGGAGACGCTCCTCCCCGCTTCCTCAATGCTCCTTTTAATCATCCATCCTCTCGTGAGTAGTATCTTATCTAATTTTAACGTACCAAGGTAACAACAAATACTCGTAGAAATTGGAAGAGGGATTGCGATGGGAAACCGACCTCCTCGTATGATGGCTGGAAGAGGTGGGAATCTGATGTCTGGAAGACCTCGTCCAAATACCTCACTGATGAATCGACCTCAACAAGTTAGTTAGAATCAGCTGATGTAGAAGATCTCATCTTTAATAATTGTTCAGATTCCTCCTGACTTTGGAGAAGACTATTCGATGCAAGATGTAGCAGCTTTTAGTCAAAGTCCTGTACTGATGATGTATGGCCTTCATGCAAACAAGATGAATTGTGAAAGAGTCTTCAACATTCTTTGTTTATATGGAAATGTTATCAAGGTCATCTAATTACAACAATTTCTTCATCTTTCTAAATCAATCGATCATTTTGTATTTCAGGTAAAGTTTCTGAAAAGCAAGCCTGGTACTGCGATGGTTCAAATGGGTGACGCGATGGCTGTTGATCGCGCGATTGCTGGTCTTACTGGTATGCGCTTTTTTGATGAAAAGTTAGCTCTTGCGTAAGTCTGCTCCTACCACATTTAGTATATGGGTTGATTTCGAAATCTCGCAGGCCATCTAAACAAATGTATTTGACTGACACACCTGGGAGTGTTGGTCAACTTGCTGATGGTTCTCCTACTCAAGCTGATTATACCAATTCAAGAAATAACAGGTTTACTATTTGATGTAATTTTCTTTTAATGCTCACCGCAATTTGTTGATCAATTTGAAGATTTTTCTACTTTTTTAAAAGTATATCGACTTTTTATTTATTTGCAGTTAAACTAGATATTTGATTGAAACTATTTTTATAGATTCATTACAACTGAGCAAGCTGCTAAAAACAGGATTCAAAATCCTTCCAAGGTACTTCATTATTACAATGCTCCTGTTAACTTCGATGAAGAACAAGTTAAAAAGGTCAGTTAGACTAGTCGCAGTAAATGCTTAAATATCATTCAGATCGGTTTGTAATTTTGTCCTACAGATTTGTGCCGAGTTAGAGATTACACCACCTTCCAAATTTGTCCCCTTCAAAAGTAAAAGTAAGTAGTTTGCAAGATTTTGCTGCTAAGTCGTCTTTATTCATCATATTTCGTTCAGCTGAACGAAGCAGTTCTGGCTTGATGGAGTTTGAAAGTAAAGCTCAAGCATTAGAATGTTTGACTGTAGCAAATCATTTCAAGATCGAAAATCCAAGTAAGTCTTTTGTCTTTTGCGTCTTTCTTTTTTATTCCTATTTATTTCTACAGCTTTTTCACGATATCCTTACATCGTTAAACTTTGTTTCTCGACATCAAGCTCAACTACTCGCGAATAAACTGTTTGTGCTGACTACAATGCAACTGCAGTTTTCGTTATTCCATCTTTACGTTGATGGCCATCTAGTTTTTCAACAATGCTGGGTTTATATTAGCCGGTGGCTGTTGTTTGAAAATTTATTTTCGAGTTTTTTACAAAGTCGTTTCTTTCTAAATGCACCTAGTTTGCTTTCAGGTTTTTAACTCATTTTGAACAAACTGTGTGACATGATTTCTAGGTAGTCAAATCGTTAGCTGCTTGATGATATTCAAGTAAAGTTGTTGTAATAAAGTATTGTAATGATTAAAGTTTAGTAAACGATTTTGGTACTAATTATCGTTGACTATATGTTGCTAGTGTGTGTTTCAAGCGATTCTATAATTAAGGGTTCGAGTAAAACAAAGATCTCTCTAAGCGGTAGTACACAATACAAAGTTTTCAGCTATGAGATTATAAAACAAGCTTGTTATGTAAACTTGCATCTGATTGATGAAGTCTTTTTACAATTAGATTCAACTAATCTAGAAAACTCCGTGCAACTTGATTTTTAAAGTCAGAGTTTAAAACCAAATTAAACTTTTTGAACAGCATACTCTTGCTAGTATCATGTCGACACTTAGAGAAATATCAGAAGATTTAACATTTTTGTTAAACTACACTTTTCCAGAACTTAGTAGATAGTCTCTCCAATACATTAAGAGCTGTTTGCGTTTTAACTTAATAGTTTTCAATAGTTTTTCAGTTGAAACTTGGTAGAATGACTACAATCTGTAAGACTTTTCTGATAATAATTTATTGGTTTGGAAGCCCTTTTTTCATAATAAATTTCTTTTCCGCTGAATGATTGATCTTTACAAAATTTCTTGCTTCATATCCAGCACTTTTTGTTAGTTGAGATATGGTAGCACTTCAGGATTATTTTTCATAGATAAATGATGTAGATTATAGATGCACTGATTAGATGTACAATTATTAGCAATTCTGTTTGCTATTAATTGTTTGGAATAATATGTCATTTGCTTACTTAATACTTTTAGTAGTATTTTTATCTCTAGTTACAACAAATTAAAAGATCTTTTAACATTTATTATACAGAATATTAAAGAGGTTTTTCAGCAAATAATGACTGTTTAAGTTACTTTTGTTGATTTCATTTTTAAGGTCTAATGATTTTTGATTAAAAAGAAAAGTAAACATATCTTACGAGAGCTTTTATTAACATAACAGATCTGTATAAGTGATAGGAGAAAAAACTTCTACAAATATGAAGTATGAGGAACTTGACCTCAAATTTTTAATTGAATGTAGAAATACATAAGATCACAGAATCAACAAACTTAAGATAGCTATCAAGCTGTGCTAAAAAGTATATTTTTCGTCAATAAAAGCACCAAGATCGTCACAATTTTATTCTAGGTTTAAGACTAGATGCTTCTGCTTTCCTTATTGTAGATAAGTTTAATTTCAATTTAGCAATGCATACCTCTTTCGACGATAATAACTTTGTTTTGTAACACAGTGATTTAAGCTCGAATAGGTATGAGATTAGAAAGATTATTAGAGATTAATCAGTTTGATCCAACATTTAGACCGATAATCTTCTTCCGTAATTCTTTGGGCAAGAAAAACTATTCCTAAACTTATAGTTAAATCTAGCGTTTAATGAGGAAGGGTAAAAAGTGCTCACTTGCTTCTGACAACACGTTGTAGAGTTTCTCAGAAGGCAGCATGAGCGCTCCACAAAATATGAAACATCGCTGAAACAAATCTTAAAACCTTTTTGAAAACTTGAACAACTTTTAGTTAGTTTGCTAGTTTCTCAATCAGAAAGTCCATACAAAAATTATATGAAGTAAAAGAGGCGATCCTTTTAAAGTTGTAGACTCATCTTTAGCTTGGTCGAAGCTCTACAGACTCGATGTATTAATCAATAAAAAAGGGGTTTTAAAGCTAATACGAATGTAAAGTCTCTTATTTAGAAGGTAATAATTCATAAGAGTGGAAAACATTTTAAGGTTTTTGATACAACAAAAGAATGTAAATTTCCTGAAAAGTTTATAAATATTTTAAAGGTTCTAAATGAAAGCATTATACTTCCCGAAATGGAAAAGGTTTGGTACCAACAGTAAAAGAAAATACTATTTAAAAAATATAGCAAAACTTTGTATAATTTTTTGTCAAATGTCTTCTCAGGAGAAAATAATCAGTGAAAGTCTCGTTTGAGGCTCATGATGTCTTTTTCATTTTCTATCAGAGTTAAGGAACCGCCAGTACAAAGTTGTTAGAATAAATGAATATATACTCACACTCCAGTAGTATTTTTAGTGAATGGACAAGAGAAGAAAAACTGTCAATTAAAAAACTGTTAATTTCATGAACTGAAAATTAGTAAATAAAATTGCAAAAATTTTAAAATCTAAATTTTTATAGATTTCTACTGATGTCATCTTAAAAATACTAGTTTGAATTTGGTCACTATTTCAGCGTTACTCTCGGTGAAGACGGAATCATTTTAAAAATTTCCTGCTTAAGATTTGAAACTGGTAAAGTTGAACTTTTATTTGAGCAAATTGTTAAACTTATTCTTACAAGAAATAAAGCTAATTGAGTTTCACCAACTTAAACATTTCCATGTAAATTCTATTTATTAATCAGGACATATTTAAGATGATAAACTTTAACAATTATCCAACAGATTTATAAAAAAGAGACAATTTTACTAATTTTTTTATAATGACTAAATTTTATACTTTTTAATCTCAATTGTTTATCTTTTGAAGTATTTCTTCCTATTTATTTAAATCAATACAAATATAGCAAAAAAAAAACAATTTAAGCAACAAGATAATTATAATGCTCATCTTAATAACTTTGTAGATCACAGCAAAAACCTTAAGTTAATTATTTTAATTTTAGATTCAAACATTTGACTGATATAAATTACTAATAAGTTGGTTTAAAAACAACAAAATAATGACTCAATTATCCTCATGAGCATTTCATATCATTGAGAATTATATTTTGACATCAACATTTGTAACACTACATTTCTATACAAGTAAAAGTTAAGCTACAAACACACAGGTAGGTAAATTCAGAAATAAAGAAAATATAAAAGGTCAAGATTGAAGTGTAATAAAAGGAAAGTTTAAACAATAAATCTGTTGAAGTGGTAACTTGCAGACACAAAACAATACTTTGCAATATCAACGACGGTTTGTGTAATCTTTTGTGTAAATAGAAAATTATCGCTGGTTCTATGTAAGATTGTATTATATAAAATTTCAACACTACAACAAAGATAAACAAATAAGAAGAATTTATAAAAAAACATAAAGTCAACTTCCAAAGCTCCCAAAACTACCAAAGCTCCCGAAACTACATCCACTACCTAAGCTAATAGAGCCCCATGAACCGCGTTTACCAAGTTTCTTTAGAGCATAACCACCAGCTAGAACAGCTGCCCCACCACCTAATAATTTCTTGTGCTTTTTACCTTTTTTAGCCAGGTTTCCTAAGCCTCCCAAAGCTCCACCCAAAGCTTTTGAAGAGCTTTTACTACTATGTGGTTGTTGAGGATACATTTGATACTGACCATGTGAACTGTAAGCTGGTTGTTGTGGTGGATAAGATGGTTGTTGTGGTGGGTAGGATGGTTGTTGTTGTGAATAGCCTGGTTGTTGTGGTGGATAGCCTGGTTGTTGTGGTGGATAGCCTGGTTGTTGTGGTGGATAGCCTGGTTGTTGTGGTGGATAGCCTGGTTGTTGTGGTGGATAGCCTGGTTTTTGTGGTAGATAGCCTGGTTGTTGTGGTGTATAGCCTGGTTGTTGTGGTGGATAGCCTGGTTGTTGTGTTGGATAGCCTGGTTGTTGTGGTGGATATGGGTGAGAAGGTGGTGATGTGTAAGGTTGAGGAGTAGGGTAAGGTTGTGAACAACCAGCTGAAGGTTGGTTTGCTATTTGCAAATTTTCAAAACCAAGTGTACTTATTGAAGAAGGTCCATTACAACTATTCATTTCACTTCCTCTCACACTTGATATTGCTTGCATCCATGAGCTGAAAATCAAACAACAGATCAATTATATGCTTCAATTTTTAAGAAATAAAAGTGATATGTATTTGCACAGATATATGCTGCATAAAAAACGATTTAAAAGAAAAAAACTTTAACTAAAATATATGAAAGGTCAAACATGAATTATTTATTATAGCTTAAATAAAATGAATATTTGAAAGCTTTCAATAACATAAAACTAAAAAGTAAAGTACTATGTAAAATAAAAAACTTTATTTGAAGGTAAATGATTACTGTGTTTTAGATAAAATATTTTACTAGAAATAAAAGAAATTTTATCATCCACAGACATAAACTTATTCTTTATTACTTACATCTGTTATGATTAACCATTTGAATAAAATAAGAAAAGAAAAGAAAGTTATTCAAACTAAAAAAAATGTTTAAATAAAGACCTTCTTTACGATTTAAAACAAACAATTATTGTTGATGTAAAAAAGCTTTTGACATTAAATAAAATATTTAAAGAAAAATTTGTAAAACCATTAAGCCAGGAAAAAGGGTTGAAAAAGAAAACAAAAATACTTTGTTCTAAAAAAAACGTTTGCTGAGTAAGCGAAGGCGGATTACGGTAGAATTGTACTTTCATTAAATATCTTATTTTAAACGATGGAAAAGAAATGTTTAAATACTTATTTCATCCGAAAAACAACTTCAATTAAACAAGCAAGCTAATAATAAAAGAAAAACCAGCTGAATATATTTACTCAAATTCCACTCGACAATGAGATAAAAATAGGTATCTTTTACTGCTATTTGATAATAGAAACACGCAGTCTACAGTATGATTTGCTGGCAAAGCAGGTATAGGAGCTTGGATTCCCGCACCGATCTGTAAAACATACAAATTAAATAAAAAAATTAACAAAATTCATACATGCACTCTTTCTAATAAAAGTAAAATTTAATTTTCGCTTATGTAATCCATGTATAACTTCTTTTCTAATATACTAATGTAGCTTTAGTCTAAAAGATCTAATATTTCAATAAAATTATTTTACCTAAATATAATTACATAAATATAATGGATTTTCAAGATAACGTAATAATTCAAATCGTAAACTGGATAAAAGAAATATGATTAATAATTTTATTAGCAGTTTAGTTATACAACTAACTAAAATAATAAGCTATGTAAGAGTTGAATGGAAATAGAATTTGACTAATATGATTTAGTTACTAATAAGTTAAGTAATGATTAGAGAAAGAAAAATTATCAATTAAAGATGATATGCAACAGTAAAAATTATTGGCTGAAAAAATTACAACTTGCACACACACAAAGTTAGATGACAAAATTAGCTATCTTATTTTCAAAAATACAATAGCTATAAAGAATAAGTTGGTAAATATGGTAGAATGCCACAGAAAAGTTGATCCAAATCGAAAATGGTTTTTTAATATATGTATCTGCAACACGATATAACAACACTCAGTTTACTACGATATACGAAAAGAAAATCTTTGAACTGAGACAAGTGCTAAACCGATTGTAAAAGCAGCTTTATAATAAGTTAAAATACAGACTGTTTTTAATCTGGAAAGATCTTTAAATAAACATTAAAAGAAGACCAAAAAATACCAAAAACATTGGTAGAAAACAAGTTGCACAATGATTAATCAAGAAGTAAGAAAATAAGCAGTTAGTTTAAAGTCACTGTAAATCTAGCTTCAAAAATATGAATTCAAAATAAAAATCAAATATAACATTTTCAAATTTCTTAATCCAATGAACAATAACTTAACTTGAAAATATTTGGTTACAATATAGCAACCAATATAATATCAGATCAACAAATTTACTAGTCACAATTAGTAAGGTTAAAATGTACTAGTATTATAAACCTATATTATGGATGTTAGAAGTTAAGGAAAATTGTCACTATATATCTACATATTAGTATTATTTTAAATCATCTTTATAAAAGAATGTAAAATGTGTATGTAAATTGCTATCTCTATTTAAAAAATTTATTGTTTCAATTTTTAAGGTTTAAAATTAATGGATAATTGCTCTACCATCCTGATGTAGATTTGACAAACAATCAGATAGTTCAAACTAACCTGTAATGTAGTAGAATGTTGTAAAATATTAATTTTTTTCAGAAAATTTCCGTTTTGATGATCATATATTTCTAGACTACCTCGACTAGTTAATACAAAATATCTTTGCTTCCAATACCTAATAACACCAGGAGCTAAAAACAAAACTAAGGTAACAACTATATAATCATAATATATAACAAATTATAACTAAAATTCATCTAAACTGTTAACTCATAAGGGCTGGATTATTTGTAATTATAATAAAAATTAAATAGATTGTTTTAATTCAGCAACAACAAATTATGAAAAAAGCATACACTCACAAAATTTAAGCATATACCCTTCCTTAATCCTTCTCATTTTGTCATAGTATTATTTGAAAAAAAAATTCAGATTACCAAAAAATTCATTTATGAAAATTGCTATCAAAATATAAACTAGATTACAAGAGCTTTATATGATTGATACTATACCATTTAATATATACTTATGTAATGTTCTATCATTTATCAAATAAAAATACTTGCATAGTTTATAATTTATAATGAATAAAAATGGCTAATAAAATTAAGATAATAAAATAAACTAACACTTTGTAATAAAATAGAATAAAAAGGTAATTAAATTGAATAATTATCAACAACTATCTATTTAAAAGATGGAAATTTGATAACAAATTCTAATATTGCAATTTTTTATGGAAGTTATTAAACATTTAACTCATAAGGGTAAAAGTTTTTGATGAAAAGTAATTCAATATTTTTAAACAGATTTTCAGTCAATTTCTATACTTAAAGCTTTCAAAAAAACCCAAAAAAAACAAATATAGAAAAAATGTTACCGAAAATAAGAAATAATTTTAGAAACAAATTTAGATCACAATTATTTAAAATTGTATGAAATATTTCAGTTAAACTGTTAAGGTTTAATAAAAAAAATATATATATTTTAAATACATTTTTGTGAATTATTACTATCTATTTATATTTTTACAAAAATAAAACAACTTTTTTCTCTCACAGATTTAATTTGTTATATTTTCAAAATAATTGACAGTTTTGAATAGAATTAATACATTTTTAGAAAATATCTTTTACCACTTAAAATCAGGAATTTTTTATTATTATTGTTTTATAACTTGTTAAAAACCACCAAAACAAAATATTTTTCGTTAACTTAAATCTAATACAAACTGAAAGTTTCGAGAAGAAATAGTTATTTTAAAGTCGTGAGTAAAAATTCCATTATTTGTCAGTAAGTTTATGTTTAACATAAAATTCATATTTCTATTTAAAAAATAAATAAAACCCTAAAGCAGTAACTTTTGATTATTATGTGACTATTTCCTTTAAAGTTGTGACTTTAAAAAGTCCCTTAATGAAAAACTAACAAAAAGACTTATATTAAAATCAGAAAGTCAAGTTAATTTCCTTAGATTCAAACGTCTAATAAAAAATGAGAGACCTTTTAAGAAATGGGCGGATGTTTCAATTAAGCTTTGTTATTAAAATATCTTCTCTATTTTCACTGCAAATTAAAGTTTTGAATTCATAAAATTTTATTAATCGTTTATAGCAGTTTCTTGTCTTTTAACTGTTGAGATCTAGGTCTATGCTTTCTAAGAATCTTTTTATGAATAGCAAATAATTTAAATTATATACGATTTTAGTATTACTATTTTTCATATGATACAACTACGATCAATAGAAACATTATGCTTGGTCAAATATTTTAAAAACTAATCTTTTCTGCAAAGATTTGATGGAAATTGGTGTATAATGTCAAATATAGTATTTTACGTTAATCTTAAATTATTTTCCAAGAATTTAACGATAAGATGAAATTCTAAAACTAACAGACTCAATATTCAGTTATAATTTTTTGATTAATCAGGTTGCAATATCTTTCTTCTTATTTTATTTAAACATTTTCTGGTGATCTTATTGTAAATGTATTTAGTTTTACAATTTAATTCAAAAAAAATTTCAAAAAATAGCAACAAGCATAGCTCATTTAAACTTAATTTCACGTCAAGATAAAACTTGTTTTTATAACCATCTTCTTAAAAATAGAAAATAAATAAAAAAGAAGGTAGAAATGAAAATGCAGCCGACAAATTTATCTTTTCAAATAACTTAATAGAATTGGAGAAAAAGAGAAAAATGAGTGACGTATGAAGAACAATTTAATTAAGTTTAATCAATTAATTATTTAACAAGCGGCTAAAGTACGCGATACAGTCAGTAGAAAGCTTACAAAATATGAGAATTCAATAAAAGAAGCTAATTTGTTTGAGCTTTGTTATTTAATAAGTTCTTCACTTTACATTTTACCACTTATAAACACCAACAACTTTCAATTTAATAAGGTATTTCCAAAAGTGTCCTTCAGTTTTTGAATAATTCCAACCGCTGAATGTCGCTAACAAGTTTTTGATGTTCTAGGATAAGAGCTCTCAATTCATTTCGTTTTGTTTCTGCTTGTAACTGAAAAAATAATTAGTGTTCTATCAACAACTTATTCCTCGAATTTTTAAGAGTGAATTAAATTTAAAATTGCTAAAAAAAGTGAAAAACAAAGCAATGTTGACAGCAAACTTAATTAATTTTACTTATAGCCACTATTACATCAATGAAACTTTTATGTTTAAGATTTTCAACAATCTAATCTTTAAAATATTTTTAAAACTGATCTAAGGTATTTTAACAGAAGTTCCATTGGTTTGTCATAGTATTGACTTTTTACCATTTTATTTGTTTAGTACCGCAAAAGAGCAAAAAGAAAGAAAATTGTTTATCAATCTTCGACGCAATAGAAACAAGCACCATCGATAAGCTCAAGCATATGTTGCTTGTATTCGATAGGTCACAGGCTTGATAAGAAGTGTGAAGGCTTAAAATGATTGAAAAGTACCTCGAAAAACGGATTGCCAAAACTATCACATAATTTAAAATTTCGTAGTCGAATTAAACAGCTGTTTATTTAATTTAACACTTTTATTTTATGATGTTATTTATATGTTGTATAAGTTTAAGTCTGAAGGCTGAATATAAATCTATATAAATCTAATGCAACGGTTCACGTACACATAACGATCGCGAAAAGTAGTAGGAAAAAGTTGAACGATCTTTGATTTACTTTACATTTTATCTAATCTAATCAAAAGAGAAAAACTTACTTCAACTTGTGCTACAATAGAATTGAGTGTTTTTCGTTTAGTATTTCCAAAGTTGTTGCCTAAAACAAGTTTGAAATATGACATTTTATTTATGGTTTGCATATGGTAAACTTACAAAGATCAATGTCAGCGGGCATTCTTTGTCCATCATCCCGTACTACTATACATTCAATCGTTTCTGCTCGTTTAAGAGAACTTGTGGATACTTGTGTTGATTCTTTATCATTGCTATGATCTGTGATTACACCGGGGTTGGCATTGCTTCCATTGGAAATCATTTTGATGATTTAAAATAATATAGAAGTCACAAAAATAGAATAAAATAACTAAAAAATATTCTAAAAACATAAAAAGACTTGAAAAATACTTCAGTACTGTAAAAATATACTACACTTATGATTATTGTTGTTTAATTTAATAGTTGACCTGCTAAGCGCATGCTGTTTAATGTAAACGCAGCTTTGATGTAATGCACTCTAGTGCGTCACGTCGAACAGAAAATGCATCATTCTTGGCTTCTGCACTGTAATATAAACTGAAGCTCACTGTTCAAGAAAAAAGAGGCAGTCACGGGTTAGAAAGAGAGCGATAGTATATCTAAAAGAAAACCATTTTAGGACTTGTATGCTTCTAATTTTTCATGTTAAAGTAATTTTCTTTTTAATTTTTCTCGTAAACCAAATGTTATCTATTCCTCTTTCGCCCACTTATAAAATTATATGGTACTTTTTCATTTTTCAGAAGCTAAAGGATTATTTAAACACCATAGATGCTGGCTGTTTTGCCACCTCCAATAGGATTAAAAATCTGAATACTGCGAGATTATTTATATATAAGATGATTTTAAAGACTTAAATTAAACTTTTTTGAAAATACTATTATAAGAAGTAATAAAATTTGATTGTTCAAATTTTCATTTAAGAAATATTAGTTTAAAAATGCAAATTAAGGTAAAGCTAATCTCTTTTCAATTTCATCTTTAGAAAAATAAACTCTTTTTTCTAATAAAAATATAAATCTCATGTTTTCTTAGATGAGTAAAAATCAATTTTTGTAGCTTGACAAAAGCAAATAATTTCTAAAGGTTAGTGATTAAATATTATTGACGTCATAACACTTTAGTGATTGTGCTAAATCAAATGTAGCTACATAAAGATGAAAGAAGAATCCTATATTTAAATTTAATGTTCTAATTTTATTCATTATCTACGCATGTCTGCTATAAGTCAATATCACCATCGTATTAGTTTATTACTTTCGCTTTAGCTCAAAGTTTTATATGCCAAAATACTGTACTGCTTAAAACATTTTGCTGTGTTTCTGTAAAGAATTTCAAACATTTTTACATTATCAACGCTTTGCAGCATTCGCTTGAAAAGAATTGATTAAGTGAGAAAATGTTTATCTCAAGAAATACTCTCTCCATTAAAAATGTGTCCAAAAAAGGTTTTAAAGCACATATATCTACCAATAAACTGTTCACTTTAAAATGCTATGCCACATAATGGATTATTTTAAGGTTATCTTTGGTGTCTACCAATTAATAGTAACATTTTTACTATTTTATGATCCAATTACATAAGTTATAAATACATAACTTTGTGACAACAAAATGGATAGTTGAATTGTGGTATGCTGCAAATAAATGTAAGAATTAATAAATTCTGAATTTATGTGTTATTGATCGTTCGATTATCAACTATCTTGAAATTATTAGGTCCAAAAAACTCAAGAAAATAGTTATATTTCCCTTTTTATCCAACTATGATAGGAAAGAATCTGTCTTATTGAGGACTATTGTCAAATTATCAAAGTTTCTAAACTACTTTTATAATTTTAATTATAACAAATCTATAAATTAACACGAAAAATTCTTACAGTAAAATTTGCTACTAAATCCTTGATTGTCTTTTAATTTTTTTTAGCTTAATTTACGTAAATATTAGATTTAGCCAATCATATTTTATCAATTTATTTTTATTTAAAGTTCTAAAGAATATGTGTTTCAATGAAGACGCATGCTACCTAAATTACAGCTGCTTGAATTTAAATAGAGGCCGCGACATTGTTTTAAATAGCATCAAAAATAAGAACTTTAAATAATGCCACGAGAAATAGTAAACAAAATATAAAGGAAAAATTTGTAAATTTCTATTTATTTTGCCAGTTGAGTTTTAAACCAAAATCTTAAATATTAAGTAGATTTAAAATTAAGAGAATTCTCATAAAAAAAAAATTTATTTCTCTTAGAGAATTTTTTTCTAAGATCTTGAAATTTTTTTTTGAATTAACTTATTTCAAGAGTTTTGTATGCTAAAAAATAAACAGCCGACTTATAAGAATAAAGGTCGAAAATAAATAATAGATCAAAAAACAAAATATGTTTTTGACAAAATTAATTTTTTTAAATTGATCTATTTTCAGTTATGCCAAATATTTTTTTTTAAATAGAAAGTTTTTTTCGTAGAGTTTTGATATCATTTTTTTTAAAGCAACGATTTTAAAAGCTGCATTCTCCTATTTTTTCTAATTAATGAAACAATTTAAGATTAATTTTAACGTCAGTAAAAATAACATTATTGAGCAAGTAATTTTTTTACATTTTTTTACTGTTAAGTAATGTACGTATTTGATAGGAGAAGATATGTAAACCAATAAAATCGTTTTAGGTTTAATTTAACATCATCAGTAGTATTACGTACAACTGACGCCATAAATATTTTTCTCTATAATCCAAAAAGCGTTTGAGAGAATCTTCTGAGCTTTTGAGAAAAAACCCTTAACTTAATATTCAAGCTAATTAAGTAAAACGCTAAACAGCAAGGAGTTTTTTCCATTAAATTTTTACAAGCTTTAGTTTTTACGTTTAATTTAATAGAAAAGTTAATTGATATTACAAAATATACACTTCTCGTTATTATATGCAAAAGTTTGATAGTCGATATGGTTGATTTACAAATCTGCAGATCTCTCCATCTACAGGTTGCTGCGTAAGTTGCCTCTTAATTAAATTATCTGTATTTGTAACACTTAACGGTGATATTAAACTTCAAAAATCTATAAAAGAAGATGTTCTTATGCAAATATTTATGTCAAGTTTTTCTCGACAACGCACAACACTGGAAATTTCTTTAGGTCAGTCTTTGCCAAGAAAGAGGAAAAGCTGCTGCTATAGACTCAAATTTATAATAATTTATTATTTTACTTGACCCTGTATTTGAGTTCTTAGTTTTTTTAATATTTATTGCATCAGTTGAATCGTTAATATAAGTAAAGAATTGAACTGCAAATTTTTAAAAGCTGTAAAAACTATATTGTATTTTATATGGAGCAATATGTTCTTAATTATTTAACTCGAGATGAAAGACTGAAATTCAAAAGAAATTTAAAGGAGATACATTGTTCCGTATAAGTTATAACAAAAACCTTTGTAACAATTTAAGTTTTTACGCGTAATTTCCAAATAAGCAAAAATATAAATGCGTTGAAGGCATCTGAAATAATTAAACTGATCTATTTACTTAACAGCTGCTTCAATTTCAATTAAGAAGATGTATTATCAAATTCACTAAAAGCATTTTTACAACTTTTCAGTTTGAAAAATGTAAACACTGTAAATACCTTAACAAGTTTACTATATAAATAATTATCTAATAGTTTTTTTCAACTTATAAACTCTAAATGAATCAATTAAAATAATTTCGATTTTTCAAGTCTCTATATTTTTATAGCAGGTACTTTGCTGCATCTAACTAGACGAACTTTGAACAGCCTATGCGCAAATTTTGTCTATGAAAAAGTTACTGAAATCTTAGAGTTCTATTGATGTGTTATACAGATCAAGGTGCTAATTGAACAGAGCTGGTGTTCATTAAATCTTCATGCTTTACATGAAATCAAACCCAAGGTCACTGGTTTGAAAAATGGATTATTCTATCACGCTGAGAGCCGAGCACACACAGTTGGTAATTTCAAGAAGCACACACACGGCTTTTATGGTAGGTGTTTTGTATTGATTTTGGTATGTAAGGAGACTATTCTAACTACATTCTAATTTATATAAATTGAAAGATTATTTAAAAACTGATTTGTTTTTTTTTGTTCTTTTGTTTTATAAATACTATTATGAACTTTTATTTTTTTGAAAGCTCAAACAAAAAGCTCTCTATTAGTTCGATTTGCTTGGTACTTGGTCGACAGTATCATAAAACTTTTCATTTGTAATAGCATCGATTGTAGTTACAATCTCACATACAATCTTATTATTGAATAACAAATTCAGCTGCATATATAACTTTGGAAATGTAAACTTGTTTTCCAAAAAAATTCATATGATCATGACTTTTCAGCCAAGTATTGTTTACTTGTCTACTTAAATACTTTTTAATTAAAAGAAATGATCCAATTCTTAAATCTTAAAATGTAAACTATACATTTAATAGAATATGCTTATAATTTTTAGAAATAAGGAAGATAAAGATTTGTAAATAAACTTTATTCGTAACAACATCTGTTTTGGATAATCAAAATGAGAAAGTATTGATTGAAGACATCGGTGACGTCATCAGGCTAGTTTGTACGTCAAAACTGATACCAAAAAGTCAAAAGCATCTAACAGGTTTGGATACCAAATGTAAATCATTTAAGTAAAAAAATTTGATGCCGGATTCGATGGGTTTCTTGGATTTTTTCCAACTTATTTAGTCAGTTGTAAATTTTAAGTAACTTAAAAGGACTATTTGTTGAAAGAGAGAATTAAGTACAACCGAAAGCAAGTAGGTTATAAATTTTCATTTATAAATTCTAAGAAAATTACTTTTGATTTAACAATTGTCGCATAAAGTATTAGAAATAATCTGCTTGAAAAAGATGCGTACTTGTATTTTGTTTACAGTCTATATACATTGAATAAAGCTAATTGATTTAAAGTTTTGGAATCAATTGATTTAGATAAGATTGAATGTGACTCATTTCAAACTAAATCGATTTATTTAAATTTGACGAAATGTTTTTCCAACCATATTTATCCAAATAATAAAAAGAAGGAGAAAAAGAAGAAGTATTCATTTCAAATTCTGTCTGCCAATTGCCATCTAGTATAAGCAAGTTGATAGTATAATCTAAAAATAATACAAGTAAATCTTCCTCATTTCACTAATACCAAGCTGTACTAAAATAAAAGCAATCAATCTTTTTCAAAATTAAATAAGTAAGAAGTTCTTTCTAAAAATATTCTACAATCAAAAACTGTCTATGATAAAATATAAAAGTAAAACATTAAATTAAGTTAAATATTAAATTAAAACTATAAACAGAAGTAACAACATAAAAATTATTTTAAAATTGTAACTTATCTTTTTTTTGCTGTCTAGTTCTACTGACATTTCTGCATCAATGCGAAATGATGCCTGGCAAAGACCTATACAGAAAACCCTGAACTGCCTATAAGCAGAAATATGACAGTGGATTCCAGATGTCATATTCCATCACCACCACGACTGTTTGAAATGTGTTAGATTACATCTACCCTTATGCAGGTATAATCTCTTTGGTTGTTGTGGAGAGAAGTGTATGTCAAAATAACCCAATGTTTTGGCCCGATATTCGGTAATACGGCCCAGTTATCTCGGACGATGGCATTGAAGTCAACGAATTGTTGTTGTTTTTTTGTCTGGGTTTATTCCAATAACCTTTATTTCTTCGGTAACATTCACGAAGCACTGACACTGTTTACTTATAGTTGAGGAGGATACTTATTGCATTGATAGGCGGTATTAAAATAATAAACCGTAAGAAACTATCAGACTTTAATTGTAGATAATAATAAGGGACTGCTTTGGCCGAGAACGACCATGCGGAGTATGCTTTGATAGATGATATCATACATAAAGCAAAACACGAGTGAGATGAAATTAAAAAGAAAAAACCTTTAGGGTTTCGTTTTTTCTTTGAAGCTGGTTTCCTTCTCTATCTTTCAGTTGTTTGCGGAGTAAAGAGCGATCTGCTGCAATATTCTTCAAATTGCTGGTATTGATGTTGAGCGGTTTTATATCGCGTTTGCGAGTTTCCTTAATATCTAAATTAATTACAATTACGTGTTAATAATAATAAATTGATTATTATACATAATTAATCATTATAAATTAATTAATTGTTACAATGATAGTATATTATTTATTTAGCTTTGAATTATTAACTTAAGATATCTAACAATTAAAAAGCTACTTGAATAAACAACTTATAACTTTCATGAAACTATCTTTGAAAGTTTGCTAAAAACAATAAAACCTCGCTAAAAGCTCTAGGCATAAAACCATTGTAAAATTTTATGGCTTACGACAAAATTTTTTATCTCATTACAAAATGAAACAGCTTGAGGATATTAAAAATGTGTTAAGTTGAAATGCATAAGAAAGGGCTTCTTATATGAATTTTAAGCAAATCTTAAGGGAGGTGCTTTGCTAATCTTAATCTTTGAAATGCAGTCCTCTATACTTTCGGGTAGCAAAGACTAGTCATCTTAGAAATGATTTTTAAGACTTTAGATTTGTTAGAAAAAGTTTCAAAAGTAAAACCAAGCTGTCTTTTTTATATTACTTTAAATGGTATCAACAGGTTTGTTGGATTGCCAAACAAAATTTTAAAAAATCTTAATTAATAAACAGGTAACTAATCAAACCTAATATTTTATGTTTTACGAAAGAATGTTTCGTATAAAACAGCTTTGAAAGCTTTTTACTACCTAATACACATAAAATTTGTAATTGAGTAAACATTTTAAAGATATATTTACACACATTACAAGAATACAGTCAAAGTGATATTTAGTTATATGAGCAACTAATTAAATACGAATTTTTTGCAGATAGCTTTACTAAGCAATAACAGTTGGTTTACATCAGTTATACAAGAGCTTGTAAAACTTTTAAACTATCTGTTATCATTTAACTCTCCCCAGGCGAGAATAAATCAATAAGTTTATGTTTCACAACAGAATAAGGACAAATCGGCAATCACTACATAACTAGATTTTTGTCTTGAACTTATCTTTGATTTTTATGTATAACAAAAAAATATCTTAAATAATTAAGAATTTCCTTTGAAATAAGTTTGCAAGCTGCCAATTTTTCTAAGTTGTTCTCATATAAGTCATGTGCGTTCAAGAATATTTCAATTTTTATTACGTAATGCTAGAACAAGTGAATAGAGAAAACAAGTTAACTTTAAACAATATGTTTGAAAAGGTTAAAATGAAAATATATAAATATAGGGTTCAAAAGCTAGATATTTGAAAACATGTTATTTTGAAGAAGTAACAAAAGATTTTATAGTTTTTAAGGAATTAAAAAAGATTTTATATCTTTTTAACCACAAATTTCGAAAATTTGGTCGGCTAAAATAAAATCGATATTTTTAGAATGGAATAATTTAAGAAATGTTTTTGCAGAACTAATTTTGAGGAATTTTTACAAAACTGAAAATTAGATTTTTGTCAACTGGAGGGTGCTACATAGTTTAAAAAAGTTAGTTCCCTATTAAATTACATACGATTATATGAAAGCTGTAAAGAAAGGTTGTTAAACTATATCAAATCACGTTTATTTACTAACTATGATCTGTCTCAATACGACCAAAGATAATAGGTATTAATACAAATATGTGGTTTGCAACCATTAAAAGCTTAAATACCACTTTACAAGTGAATTGTAGTTAGTGAGTTAATTGGAGTTAGTGAGTTGTAGTTAGTGTAGTAAGTGAAGTTAGTTGTATAATTTATTTAAAGGCTTGTAAGTTTTCGGGCATTGAAGGAAATGGTTAATATAGTATCTATCAAATTATACAAAAATATTATTATTGTTGTTTGATACAGGGCTAGTTGAAAAATTTGTTCAAATTTGATGTGTTTTAAAAGTAATACTGTTCATAAGTAGCAAATAATAAGAAGAAAACAGTAAGAAACTAGTCAAAAAAGCTGGCAATTAAAAAAGATTACAAAACTGTTTAAATATGATATCATGATTTGGTTAATAATTATTTGAATTAATGTTAAGTGGTTTGATAAAACAGTCACGTATTATTTTGTTATGTTATGTTAAAATGTCACACAAATTTTTATTTGTTTTACCATTATGTCAAAATAACCTTTTAACTTAGTTAAAAGTTTCTATAAAAATTATATAATATTTTTAATATATCTCGATTAGTATTAATTCATATATTTAAAAAAATTTTGAATTATTTGTTAGGCAAAACTTTGTAGTACTTTTTTAAGTTAATTAGTGATGCTAAATTTTACATAAAACAGAAAAGTTAAAAATCGTGTTTTTAAAGAAAGTAGCAAGAATAATACTGTCAAAATAATTAAGAATTTTCTTTGAAACAAGTTTGCAAGCTGCCAATTTTTCTAAATTTTTCTCATATAAGTCATGTGCGTTCAAGAATATTTCAATTTTTATTACGTAATGCTAGAACAAGTGAAGAGAGATAAGAAGTTAACTTCTTAGGATTATATGAAAGCTGTTTTTTTTTTTCAATTTTGTACTGTACGTATAATTTTAACCTCATTAGAGTTTCAGTTGTAGAAAATGTTGTTGAAGATAAACAATATTTTAGCCGCAAAATCTTATCAGAACTCTCTATTTTAAAAGTTTTTGTTAAACATTTTAAAAGTTAGTTTTCAGTTGCAATATTTTTATGAAAATCTTTTACCAAATATTTTGTAAAATCGCAGAAATTCGTTATCTTATAAATTTGTTGTTTACATTGAAGTTCATTACGTATAATATTAATCATGAAGCTTGTAGCTGTTATTACTTTTTGTTTTTTGTTTGCCCGCATCACTGCCGATACTTTGTTGTTTGGGGCATTCAATATCAAGATTTTTGGAGTCTCAAAAATGAGGGACCCAGAAGTGGTTGCCGTCTTAGTGAAGGTAAAAATATATTTCGTTCATTGAAGAATCAATAACCAAAAGTTTAAGCTTTAACATATTATGAAATTAAAATGAATTAATTAGATTGTGCAAAGATATGACATACTACTGGTGCAAGAGATCAGAGACGCGTCTCAAGAATCCTTTCCACAATTAGTTCAAGAAGTTAACAGCCGTTTCGATTCTCCAATATATAAATTTATTGTAAGTGAAAGATTAGGACGTTCTAGCAGTAAGGAGCAGTATGGTTTTATTTACAGGTATAGTATTTTGCAATTTAGTTTTAACCATTTTCTGGAATGTTTTCAATAGTTACTGTTTATCAATTATCTTTTCTACAACTTTATGATCTTCATCACTCCTAAAGTTTTAATTATGTTAATTATGCTTGAATTAATAAGATTGAAAATAACCTGGAAATACTTGTCGGGTTTACGGAATTACTTTAATAAACATCAATATTCTCATTTACATATATTTTATGCACTGTAAAAGATCATTTAAACTTTTTATATTTGTTTAGAGTTGATAAAATAGAAATTCTTTCAACTTATCAGTATTTGGATGCTGATGATATATTTGAGAGAGAGCCTTTTACCATTCAACTTCGTCGCCGTGATCATTGTTATTGTAAGTTAAACTTAAACCAACTCCAAAGCCATGCTCTGTATAAAGTATCTGCTAACTTACATAATCTACAGCTGGTCCAAGAGATTTCAATATTGTTGGTGTGCATATAAAGCCCAGTGATGCAAAAGAGGAGATAAACGGTTTGGTTGATGTTTATGATCGTATAGCAGAAGTATTTGGCGAGGTTTGATAATCAAATGAATGAAACACATGATTCGTTTACTTGTACCAATCTTTCTTGTTTTTTATGAAGGATGTTATCATAGCTGGCGATTTGAATGCTGACTGTAGCTATGTTTGTAAGTCTTGTTGGAATCAAATAAAACTATGGACTGATAACCGATTTAAATGGTTGTTAGGAAACCATATTGACTCAACTGTATCATCAACTGACTGTGCTTACGATAGGTTCGAGAATAATTACTTGAAGTTATTAAACAACACAAGATCGTATGAATTGAAAAAATAAAATGTAACAAGAAATGTTTTTTAATAGAATTGTAGCGGCTGGTAGTAATCTTGTAGATAATGTTGATAAAGGGAAAGTATTCCGGTTTGACTTAGCTTACGGTTTGAACCATGAGCTGGTGAGTTAGTATTTTTTTGCAATGTAAATCTTAAACTTAATTACTGACAACTATTTTGCAGACTGAAGATGTTAGTGACCATTATCCTGTGGAAATCATCCTAAAATAGTTCACTTCTTCATTAATATTTTAAAACCTTTTTATAAACAGCAATTATATTAGAAGCTACATTAACTTGTTTCTCAAATTTTTAATCAACTTTTATTATAAAGTTTTTCTTTCTTGTATTTATTGTAACGAATTCAAGTAAAGTCTAACAATTTAACTACCTACTTTCAGCTGCTTATAACATATTTCTTTCTCTAAAATGAAATCTTTTCAGTAAAAAATATATATTTATTCGAAAATTTGTACACAAAATACGAGCTACAAACAGTCATATATCAAAAAAGACTTAAATATCTTTTGTCTATATGTTGTGTTAATTATCAAAAAGTTTAGTTTTTATAACACTTGTAATAAAAAGAATAAAAAATCGTTTCAACTGTTTGTAAAAAATGATTTATTTTGCGACAAGATTATTAAAAACAAGAGGAAATTGAGTTAATCCTTTTCATCTCCATCAAAATCTTCAGTTTTCACTTCTTGTTCGTCATCATACTGCAAAATCATATCAATACTTTGTAATATATCATCTATAGTCTCTTTTTCACTTCTGTCAAGAGGTAAAAACTTAACCATCCCGTATCCTTCAATCAATTCACATATGCTAGCAGTAAGAGTAGCAAAATTTCGAACACCAACTGCTGGTTTTTCCTGTTGACAAAAAGACAACAAACTTTCACTTTCCATATACTGTTCAAGTTTATTTTTTGAAGATTGCGGTAACATATCCAGCTTTGACATGACACTAATATGAGCAATCTCTAAATTGACCATACACGATAAAGATGAAAGTACACCAGATATAAATTTAGAAGGATCTCCTAAAAATTGAGCATCAACTAAGAAAACACCACAAACACGAAAGTCATGACTTGTTAATGCATCTACAAATTTTCTCATGACCGGTAAATGAGTATAAAGCTCTATCTGACCAGGAAAATCAAAAATAAAATAATCATTTTCCTGAGGATCAAGAGAATCTATTAAAGTCTCCATATTTTTTACGATATATTCCATACAAAATATTAAGCCTCCATTAGGACCTAACTTTAAATCTTCATCTTCCATCACATCTTCTAATTGAATCAGATCTCTAACATCTACCGCCACCTCATAATTGAAATGTTCAGCCGCTGGGTCACAATTAACAACCTGACAAGGACGTTTAGCTACTCCCAAATGTTCCTTCATTAGTGAGCAATATGTACTCTTGCCACTACCAGCAGGTCCCATTACAATATGAGCAAACTTTGGCATGTTTATAAACAGTTTTTAGTCAGACTATGTAAATAAAAAAATTGAAATTGAATAACAAATCAGATTAATACTATAAAGGTTATAAAATTATTTCTCATAAATAAATGTAAGAAATTAAAAAAAGTTGTTTATTATAATAAAAAAATGTTTTAAAAATATTTTCTAATTATTAAATAAAACTTACCAGAAAACTAATAATTTCTAATAAATTGATGTAAGACTATTTTTAATAATAAAGTTATTACCATTACACATGCTTTTATAGCTTTGTTCTTAAATATACCCAATAAAGTCATATTTTATTAAAAAATAATTTAAATTATAACAACCTGATGTTTCACTGTAATCAAATCATTATAAATTAAATAAAAATGTAATCTATCATCACTATAGTAGCAATATCTCAAAAAAATCTTATTAAAGGATAAATACACAGTTTTATCATTAAATATATTATACATATTAACTATTAATTATTATAATTATATTCAATCATTATTACTTCATCATTTTTATTATCTTTATCGTTATTAATATAATTAATAAGCATATTATAATATATTACATATTAATAATGGGTTTCAATCACTAGAATTTAGGTTTATGATTGGACTTCCAAACATTTAGATAAAAATATTTATTATTTTGTTTATTAATATTTAATGAGGTTTCTAGTTAAGATTACAATCAAAACACAAAATAAAATCATTTAAAACTAATTATACAATATATAATCTAAATATGTAACAATATAAGTAACACATATATATTAGTTGGGATACATATATTTTTATCACTTTTTCTTATCTTTATTTCAAATTTCTTAAATAAAAATGATATTTTAAGTTAATAAGTAAGAACATATAAACGAGTTAAATAACTAGTTTAATACTTTATAATAAAAGAAAAATATATACAAAATTATAAAAGTAACATATATGAACTCTTTGAAACAAAAAAACAAGAAGGGTAGAAAAAGTGATAATTTTATTTATCTTATTCAATAGATGCACTTGATTAAAACTGTTCTAACACATTGAAATTACTCACCAAAATGATTGTTTCGGCTTAATTCTGTTTTGGCCTAGTACTTATTTTTAATAAAATTTAATAGCTGCAAATTATTTATCAAGAATTTTATAATACTCAATTTTTTTTTAAATAAGTACTCTAAGATTAATGAAACTTATTTTTCATATCTACACTACTTTCATGTTTGCTTTCTATCTTTTCAAAGAATAATTCAAAACTTTTATGATAGTTCAGAAAAACTATATTAATGAGTGAAAATTTAAATATAGCTGAAAAACTTTCACTTTATTTATAAAATTACAGTAAACATTCACATGGAAGAACAAGAAACAATTACTGAAAGAACAAAGTAAGCTAGTAAGAGATTTTCATACTTTAACGAGGTAATGCAAATATAACCGTATATAATGAATTTTACTTTTTATAGAGAAAGTTGCCTTTCTTTTCTTACAGATTAAACTAATTTGGTTTTAATACAAATGCAGTCAACTTTATAAATCTTAAATAAATAGCTGAAAGGTATTTTAGATGGAACTAAGATTTGTATAGCTATGAAACATTCTAGGTTTGTTAAAAATGGAAATATTAATGAATTAAATGGATTAAATTTTCATAATTTTTGAAATTATTGATTTATTAACTTAAATAATATCAAATTACAAGAAATAAAAGAAAGCCTATCTGCTTTTAGATAACCTAGTAATAATAAAGATATCATAGTTATTTTTTCTTTCAGTCACATCGACGAGTTCTCTAATAATATGGAAAATTGTAGTTAAAACGCTAAAAATAATCACCAACGTGTCAAAATTGTGGAAGAAAGATATCGAAGTAGATGAGATTAATACATGATAGAAAAATTACTGCTGCAATTTCACAAAGGACTGCTCAAAATATTTATTTATTTATTTATTACAATAAATGTGAAGGAGGGTGCCTAAAGAGAGCACCTCTCGCTAACACACATTCTCACAAATTAGATCCATTTGACGTGTAAACGAAAAAGCATATGATAATGAAGAATTGCACAGAATCATAGTATTGTAAAAGAGAAAAATTCACAGTTTAGAAATAGCAATGTTGGCGATATTATAACAATTCAACTTTTTCTTGAACAGCATAAGTGATTTTGACATGACAATCTCTGATGGCAGATTGTTCCATGTACTGATTGTGCGGTATGAGAAAAAACTTAATCTGGTTAACGTAGCTGGTGGAGTGGGCTTATTAAGATGTAATTTATGTCTTCTAAGTTGATATAACTTGAGGGAGGGACTAATGGAGAAAAAGTCATCAAACTGAAGATCAATTAGGTTGTGAATAATTTCAAAAATCAGAATAAGGTCGTATTTAATTCTTCGGATTTCCAAAGTATCTAGATTGAAGAAGCTGAGACGATGCTTATAACTCTCGTATTTGATATTAAGTTTCCTGGAAACCAATCTCGTAAATGTTGCCTGAACAGATTCGATTTTTCTGATATCACCAACTTGATATGGCATCCATGCACTGACATTGTATTCAAGAATAGGGCGTATGTACAGTTTGAAAAGGTTGACGTAAAACCATGGATCTCTAGAATTAAAAGTCTTTATGATGAGGACAAGCTTGATAGATTTTCCAAAGATTCTGGAAACATAACTGTGCCATTTGAAGTCAGATGTCAGAGTAATGCCGTAATATCTCAATAACAAAAGTTATACATAATATGGATTGTATGTAAATTATTCAGTAATATTTCATTTAGCACTATGTAATATTAATAAAATATTTCGTCAAATCATTCAAGCTTATTTGAACTAAATTTTAAAGTAAGAAATTAATAAATAAATAAATAAATTAATATGTCTAAAATACTCCTGCATATTGAATATTTTAGCCGATAAAAAAACTAAAATAATTTCTGAAACCATTAATAAAAACAAATTAATTAAAAGTTGAAAATACTTCAACCTTATCTGCCAAAAATAAATGTTGACCAGTTTAATAGTTAACATTTATATACAGTTGTGTCCTACTTGAGCTTATATATTTATTTATTAGAATAAATGCGAAGGAGGGTACCTGAAGAGGCCACCTCTCGCTAACACAAATTCTCACATATAATACCTATTATATATAATTAAGTTGAAAATATAGAAAGGAAAAGATGTTATATATATACACTTGTTAACACTTGTTATTATAGATTCAAACTAAACTTTTGAGTTGTAATTACTTTCTTCAGGCCCTTTAATGATTTTTTAATTTTTGTGAAAATCCAGTTGAAGTAAACGTTTATAATTTAGAATTTGCATGGTAAATGTCACATCTATGAGTTGTATATAAAAATGAATAATTTTTGTTGAGAAGTTTAAAAAAAATACTTATATTTAATAATAAGTTATGATTCCTTTCTTAGGGTAAACTTTTTCGAAGAAGTTGCTGCAGTTAGTTAAGTTTTATAATTATTAACTTTTTTGCCTTAATAATTAAAGCTGGTTTTTTATTAGGGTATGTACCACTCATTTATAATTTTTGGCCATGTCATAAGGTTTGCAAAGATTCATCAATTATATTATTACGTCTAATTTGTTTTATTTTTATTTGACCTATCAATTTTAGTTATGCTTGTAAAATATTTCTTCAGGTTTATTTAAAAATTTTATTAGTTTTGTAAAAGTAATATTTTTTTTGATATAACTTATTTAAAGTATTTTTTAAGTATGAAATAAAGTATAAACTTTTTGATTGTTAGATCTTATCTAGAAACTAACCAAAATATAGATAAAAAGAGTTTTTAATAGAAATTAAACTTATTAATATTGATAGTCGATCTATATTAGTTATGTTTTTAAAAATAATAAATATGAATGTATAGTAAGTTAAGTAAAGATGAAATAATATAAAGCTTAATAAAAATAGTGTTAAACTTTTACATTGTTGATAAAATTCTTTTTAATAGTGATTAGAAATTTTAAATTATAAATTAGAGATAAACTAGAAATCATTTAATAAAATGCAGATAGAAAAAATCTAGATCATTTCAAAAATTTGAAGTTTATAAAAAAGAAAATATAATATTATTTTTGTTATTTCAGAAATTTGTCTCATCTATTTCAAGTTAAAAGAAGATAGTTTAATTATTAGTAACTGTTAAATGAATTCATTGAAAATTAAAAAATTTTTGAGAATTCAAACCATTCACAGATGGTTTTCTACAACTCAGCATGTATCTTCATTATATAAAGAAACTATTTTTGCTCTTTCATCAGGATTTGGAAAATGTGGTGTTGCTATTATTCGAGTATCTGGCCAAGAAACAACTACAGCATTACTGAAAATGACCAAATTAAACAAGTTACCAACTCCTAGAAAAACTTGGGTAGCTCCAATATTCCATCCAGTCTCCAAGACAATGATTGATCGTGCTATGTTGATCTATTTTTCTTCTCCTCGAAGTTTTACTGGTGAAGATGTTTGTGAGTTTCATGTACATGGTGGACCAGCTGTTGTTTCTTCAGTACTTGATGCCTTATCAACAATTGATGGTTTAAGACCTGCTGAAGCTGGTGATTTTACAAAACGGGCATTTATTAATAATAAATTAGATTTAACTGAAGTTGAGGGTCTTGGTGATTTAATACATGCTGAAACTGAAGCTCAACGGAAACAAGCTTTATTACAAATGGAAGGTTCCTTATCTAATATATATACAGAATGGTCTAGAAACTTACTAAATTCATTAGCCTATCTCGAAGCTTATATAGATTTCAGTGAAGATGAGCAACTAGAAGAAGATATTCTTCAAAGAGTAGTTGAGAAAATTGTTACACTTAAAAAAGAGATCTCAAATCATCTTAATGATAAAAGAAGAGGAGAAAGATTAAGAAATGGATTGAAGGTTGTAATTGTTGGTGAGCCAAATGTTGGGAAAAGTAGCTTGATGAATAAAATTGTTCAAAGACCAGCAGCAATAGTATCACCAATTGCTGGAACAACAAGAGATGTTATTGACTCCATAATGGACATAGATGGTTATCCTGTTATTATCAGTGATACAGCTGGCTTAAGAGAAAGTGATGATTTAGTTGAAAGTGAAGGTGTTAGTAGAGCATTAAACAAATTAAATGATGCTGATCTTGTGATTTTAATGATAGATGCTGTTTATTTTCAAAAATATTTATATTTAAATGAGAAAGAAAACTTCCAAAAAGATAGTTTAGTTTCTTCATATTGTAGTCAAATGAAAGTAGATATAAATAACAGGCTGAATGATTTTAATATTATTGTTGCTATTAACAAAATTGATTTAATATCAACAGAAGATATTTCTGATCAAGGTTTATGCTTTCTGTCATGCAAAACAGATGATGGGTTAAATAACTTTCTTAGTGTTATGTCAGATCATATTAAAGAATTATGTGGAAACATAAATGAATCACCAAGTTTGACTCAACAAAGACATCGTCATCATTTGGATAAATGTGTTAAGCATTTGATAGAAGCTCTACAGCTAATTAGTCAGGATGTAGTTATTGGAACAGAATATGTTCGCTTTGCTTTAAATGAATTAAGTAAAATAACTGGAAAAATTAGTAGTGAGGAAATATTAGATATTGTTTTCAAAGATTTTTGTATTGGTAAATAACAAATTTGTAATTTAATATTACATTATTTATATTAATATTAATATTTTAAAATATAGTTTTTACCTGTTATTTTAAATAGTTGTTTTGTTTATTTTTTTCAAGTAAGCATTTAAAAATGGTGGTAATTGATTTAACTTATTTTTTAAAATGAAATTGAATCTATTTTAATTCAAAAATTATATCATTTATTGTGAAAAACCATAAAATAGTTTTTCTTTATGTTAAAATTATTTATTTATAAATAAATCAAAAGGAGATTTATGTTTTTTAAGGTTTTGTATTTGAAAAAAAAACTTTCTTATAGAAACTGATAATGTTGAACAAAATATCTTACTATTTAAAGTAATTATGTTATAAATTGAACTTTTTTACTTGAAAAAAAACAATAAACTTTTATGTTATTTTATACTAGAATACAAAACATAGAATTATGTTGATGTTTTCCAGGAAAAGTTTTTAAGGTGTAGCTTAATAATGGCATTTAATAAATTTATGCATCCAAGAAATATATATAAAAACAACCCTCCTGATTTTGAGGAATTAAAAAATAGATATCCAGACTTTAAAAAGTATGTGAAGCAGTCACCTAAAGGAAAATTCTTCATAAACTTTCGAAACAATGAAGCTGTCTCTACTCTTTTTACCAGCCTAATCCATCACGACTTTAATCTATCTGTCACACTACCTGATAGCAGATTAAGTCCAACTTTACCTTCAAGATTGAATTATATTCATTTTATTGAGGATTTATTACTTTCAGTAACTGATAAGACTGAGTTATCAGTTATTCTTGATATTGGGTGTGGTTGTAGCTGTGTTTATGGATTACTTGGAGTAACTTTAAATGAAAACTGGAATTTTGATGCAATTGAAAAAGATGAAATGAATTATCAGTGTGCTGTTAAAAATGTGAAAGAAAATAAACTCACAAATAGAATATCAGTCATCAAAGTATTAGATACAGATGAACACTTTTTTCATCAAACCAAGAATATGTATGCTGCTTGTGTTTGTAACCCTCCATTTTTTAACAATTTTGAAGAAAAATATCAAAGTAAAACAAGACCATCAGCCAATTCATCTTGCTCTGGGTGTGAAAATGAGCTTTATTTTGACGGTGGTGACTTTGCATTTGGTGAGAAAATATATTCTGAGAGCTTAAAGTCACCTTTGAAATGTATATGGTTTACAACAATGCTTGGTAAACAGAAAAGCTTTCTTAAATTAAAAAAGAAATTGAAAGAAAATAAACAATTATCTGTAGTAGAACATGAACTTTGTCAAGGAAACACAATGAGATGGGTGTTAGGTTGGTCGTTTTATACAAATCTTGATTTATCACGGATTCCAATTTCTGAATTTCAAAAAGAAAGAAAAAAATCCAAATGTACAAAACCATTTGTTCTCACATCACTTTCAACAGACAAACAAACAGCTTTGAACTCATTTTTAAAATTAATTAGCTGTTTGTTAGAAATTGAGCAGGTAAATGACAACATTTTTAAACTTAAATCTTTTACTAAAAGCTGGGTTGGCTGTAGAAAACGTCGAAGGTTAAATGAAAATAAAACTGGATTAATTGATAAAGTTCACAGTGAAGAAGTTCTTGTTTGTTTATTGAATGTTGTAAAATGTGAGAAAGATCAAAAGTTTAAATTTCTTCTCACTTGTGACAACAAGTATCATGAAGAACTTAACTCGTTGATGGTTTATTTAAGACATAAACTCTCTTTTCATAATTTCCAGCCATATTTCAAATAAATTTTTAACTCCTGCTGTTTTTATAGGTGGATTATATTGGATTAAATGAATCAGCCTGAAGTAGTATTTGTTTTGAGTGGCAAACGAAAGTCTGGCAAAGATTATGTTGCGAATAAGCTGGTTGAAATGATTGGTATTGACAGATGTCAAATGATTCATCTATCAAGTCCTCTTAAATCTGAATATTCCAATTTACATAATTTAGATTATGAGAAGCTGATGTCATGTGGACCATACAAAGAGCGTTACCGAAAAGCAATGATTAAATGGGGTGAAGATAAACGAAGCAAAAATCCTGAATACTTCTGTGAAAAAGCTATTGAGAATGCAATATCACCTATTTGGATTATTACAGATGCCAGAAGGGTTGTAGATATTGAATATTTCCAGAAGAATTTTCAAAATGCTACTGTCTTAGTTAGAATTCAAGCTACAGATCAATTACGTTGTCTTAGAGGATGGAAATTTATGTCTGGTGTAGATGATGCAGAGTCTGAATGTGCTCTTGACTTTCTAGATCAGTCTTGCTGTGAAGTCATAGAAAATGATAATTGCCATCAAAAGCTTGCTGATAAGCTACATCTTCTAATCAATAAATATATAAATCATTCTTAATATTTATATGATGAGTTTTAATCATATGTTTCTAACTGAAATCTTCTTATTTTAGCTTCACAGTTTTCTACATTTACAAACAAAACACAAAATTAATGAGAAACTTTTACAGATTAAAAATATTTAGTTTTAAAATGTGGTCGTTTTTTTCAAGAGACTCAACAAAAGTTTTTCCATTTGAAATAGGAGATAAAATTAGTAGCTCTGAAGATGATGATTATTCTATTTGGAAGTTACATGATGGAAAACAAAAAGTGAATTAACTATTTTCTATTTGTTTATCAGTTATGATTTATTTTTTAAATTTCATTTTCTACTTATATTTAGAGTAATGGACAATCAGTTTCTATATTTGTATTTAATGTTGCTGAAAACACAGAAGTTTGTAAACAAATAGCTCAATCTGCTATTAAAACATTGAGGACGTTACGACATCCTAATGTTTTGACATTTCTTGATAGGTAACTATATAACATTTTTCTAAACAAGTTCATTTTACTTTCACTTGCATATCAATTATTTTATACAAAAAGTATTTTATGATAAATGATTTCCTGTGACAGTTTTTTAAAAGAAAAATTAATTTTTCCAATTTATAATCAAATAGTTTAAATTGAAGCGAGTACAAAGAAAACTTTTTCAGATTACTTTGATATTTTTCAGTTTGGAATCCGACAAATTTATTTATTTAGTTACTGAACATGTAAAACCCTTATCTGAACATTTAAAAAATCTAGAAAAGAATCAAAACCTTGAAATTTCATGGGGCCTTCATCAAGTAGCTGTAAGTATTTGATCCTGTCTCTTCATATTCAATTGATTTAATGAAGGACTTATATCACAGAAAGGACTTGGTTTTCTGGTCAACAGCGTTAATTTAATCCACAACAATGTCAATATGGCTTCTATGTTTGTCAATCAAGCCGGTGAATGGAAAATAGGTAAACAATTTTTATTTTTGTTGGTGTTAGAAATAAAAAATAATAAAAATGGCAAAATGTTATTGAAAGTATCGATTAACAGACTTGTTTATCAGGTGGGATTGATTATATGTATCCTGCTAGCGGTGAAGGCAGCAATGTTCCTCCTCTTAAGCCACTTCCTTGTTTAGAAAAATATGAAGTTCCTGAAAAAAGTTCAAATCGATCAAGAAAGAGTCAAAAATGGTAACCACTTTAGTTGTTGAATCAATTTTTAGCTCTTCATCTGTAGGTCGATTGATATGTGGGGGTTAGGATGTTTGATTTGGGAAGTTTATAATAGCAGGCTACCTCGATCTTCATCTTTAAAGATTATCAATAAAGTTTGTGAGAGATGACAGGATTGGATTTATTTTTATAAAATATATTCCAGATTCCAAAAAATTTATTGAAAAATTATTGTGAGTTGGTTTCGGCAAATCCTGTCTCTCGTCCAAGTCCCGAGCGTTTCGTGGAAAATTGTAGGACTGCTTCTGGTTTTATGGCCAATCACTTCGTGTCCACTAATCTCTTCCTGGATGAGATTCAAGTGGGACTTTTTTAAGCGGTATCTAATCTTATGTTGATTTTTGATTTAGATTAAAGATCAGGAAGAACAGAGCAAGTTCTTTGATGATCTTACATCTCATCTTGATGAGTTTCCCGTCGCATACAGCAAATACAAGATCCTTCCTCAACTTCTGAATGTTTATCAATACGGCAACGCGGGACCCGCTGTACTTCCTCCTCTTTTCAAAGTAACCGACATCAGAATCTTTCATAAATTCTTCTGAACTTTTCTTATTCAGTTGGGAAAATATATGGATGAGACAGAGTATCAAGCCCAAATTGTTCCTTGTGTCATCAAGCTCTTTTCCTCAACTGATAGAGCGACTCGGATTTATCTTCTTCGACAACTTCCCATCTTTGCCGAGCATCTGAAGCCTCAGGTATCCGTCTGTCTTACTCGCATTCAATCTTCATTAAATGCCCATTTTTTCAGGTGGTCAACTCACAAGTGTTTCCAAATATGGTCACTGGTTTTATGGACACCAACCCAGCAATTAGAGAACAAACCGTTAAGGTCGGTTACATCAAAATCACATCACAGTAGCGGCGTGAATCGATGTAATCTTTTTCATCTGACTTTTGATTTAGGGAATGCTTTTGCTAGCGCCAAAATTAAACGATGTGAATTTAAACACTGAATTAATGAAGCACTTTGCACGTTTGCAATCACGTGACGATCAAGGACCAATCAGAACAAATACAACTGTGTGTCTAGGAAAAATTGCACAGTATTTGAACCCAGTGGTAAGTTTTGTGATGAAGCGCAGTTGATGCTTGGATGTTGATCTTACTCAGACCCGCCAACGTGTAGTGACTTCAGCGTTTGCAAGAGCCATGAAAGACCCTTTTCCGGCAGCAAGAACAGCTGGAGTTTTGGCTATGGTCAACACCATCAAATACTTCTCACTTAAAGATTGTGCTTTCAAAGTAATATTGAAAAGATGTTGACTGGTTGATGATCTTCAGTTATCTTTTAGGCAATCCCAACTCTTTCTTCACTTACTATTGATCCTGATAAGCAAGTACGCGATCAAGTCTTCAAATCGCTTAAAGTCTTCATTGATCGTCTTCAAGATGCATCTGATCATCCAGAAAAAGCTGTAAAAATTGGTTAGTAGTTTATGAATTTCAATCGGTAGGTGGAGCTGAAGAGATTTGTTTAAAGAATTTTAAGCTATAATGAAGCACGTGACTCTCATGACGTCATTTGTTCATCTTTAAATATTCTTCAAATTTCTTCTTTCAATCGATTTTAAATAAATTTTAAATCAACGATAAAATTAGAACTTAAAAAACCAGTTTTGTTTACTGATAGATGAGGAGGCCACAGTTACTGGTCCGGCCACACCCTCGGCCAAATGGGCTGGTTGGATGACCACTGGTGTGACGTCACTCACATCCAAGCTGTATTCAAGCAGCAAAACACCATCAGCTGATGGAAAAAACAATCAAGCAAACCAGCAGAAGCCAGTTACTTCAAACACACCTGCTAAAAAAGAACAAAATGAAGAGAAAAAGGAAGAAGATCCCCCGAAAACTACTCCTAAATCTGAAGAATGGGATGGGGAAAGTTGGGATGATATTCAAAAACCAGAGGTAATTTTAAAGATATTTTTGAGTCTTTGAAAGTTGCTGACAAATTGCCTCAGTTGAAAACTGATTTGAAAGTTGGTAAATTGAAAGTGATTTCAAAGTTGCGCAAACAAGAGGACCAAATGTGGCAAAGTTTGGACTTGGATGGTGACCAGGTTTGTAGTGGACGTCACCACTTGTAGATTAACACAACAGAACAGAAATAGTTGACTTCACTTCTTACTAACATCTTTCAACAACTTCTTTAGTTTGATGTTGACCTCATCAACTTTTCACATAATCATGTGACTTTTATGAACTAACTTTGTCATTCTGATGGTTTGTGTAGCAAACTTGTCACAGAAATCACCAATAAGTTTCAACAACAATTCAAATGAAATTGATTTTTAGTTGTTTAGTTAGTCACGAGTAGCAGAAGACTGTTTAGAATTTATTTAATTCAATAAATAAATTTTTAGAAATTTAAATATTCAAAATCCAACTTTTGTAAAATTGTTCGTTTCTAGACTTTAGAAGAAAAAAGTGAAAAAGACAAAATTGTCAGAAGCAAAAACCAAATCAATCAGATCTCGGAGAGTCCTGAAGAGTCTGGATGGAATGATGATACTTGGGGTGATGATGTAAAAGATCCCGAAGAGTCTGGATGGGATGATAATACCTGGGATGATGATGTAAAAGATCCCGAAGAATCAGGATGGGATGATGAAGGTTTCGAACCTTTTGAAACAACTGAGTCATCTTCAAATGATGTACCTCCGGCTAGCACATATGATTGGAAATCAAATGATGTAGAAGATAACTTCTTCAGTGAGTTTACTTCCAAACCAACTCCTAAGCAGGTTTGATGACTTTATTAAACACTCCCAGATGTCTCAAAACTCTTTCACAGGTCTCATTGAGTAGTAAGCAGAAGAAGAAATCAGTAGTTCATCAGAAAGTTGTCAAAAAAGAAGATTCTGATTGGGGTTGGGGAGAAAGTAATTGGGATGAAGATACTAACTCAAGTGAGTGTCTTCTAATCAATTAATCTTAACTAATGTGTCTTTGATCTTTTCTTAGGCTCCAGTGCTGCAGAGAAATTGAAGTTAGAACGAGAAGAGAAGAGAAAACAGCGCAAGAAAGCAATTGAAGATAGACGGTTGAATCGCACTAAACTGGGAACACGAAAATGCGATTGAAGAAGTTGATTGAATAATTTGTAGAACTTTGTAATCGACTTATTCACTGTTTCAAACAGTTTTGTTTATATTTTCTTATAAATATAGCTTCTAGCTGATTCGATAACAAACTTAAGTGAGTTTTTGGATTGTTTTTACCTCTAAAGTAGGTAGGACTCAACAAAACTTGTCTTTTAGCTGAGTACTTCTTCTCAACTTGTGTTTCAGTAGATAAAGTTGCCACAAACTCTCAATACTTTGTTGAAAATTGAACATTTTTAACTTATCTCTGATAAGTTTCTCTAAATTTTTTTCAAATATTTTTCTTACCTGAAGAAATATTTTAGCAATTTTACAAATATTTATCGGTTTTCTCTAACTCATTGCTTGACTTATATTATTTTCATTTACTCTTCACAACTTTCTTTGTTTTTTTAGTTTTGTATACATATCTTTTACTGACCAACTAACATTCTACTTTTAACTATTTTATCCCTAATTTAGTTTTTCAATTAACTTCTCGCTAAATATTTAGTTTTATACCAAATTCTGTTTGTTATAAATGAAATATATAATAAATTTTGCAAGCTTTTAACAGCACAACGTTTTTAACAGCTCCAAAATGATTTAGAATATTTTTTAGTTAGTTTTTGTTTAATTTGATATTATTTATTTTAGTAAATCTACATCTGTAGATAAAATGAATACTTTTTTGTTGAAGTAGCAACAAGCTAAAACTGCATCACCAATTTTTCAAATCTGCTGATGTAAACTATAGAAAACTTAGTTAAATGCACATGTAAGCTACTATTTGATCTTTAAAAACAAGTATTTTTTAAATACATGATTCAATTGACGCTTAAGGCTTATTTTTAATTCATTATTGTATTTAAACATCAGCTTACTTTTTATATTTTAATTAAACTTCATTTCCGTTTAAAAATTTGAATTGAAAAATCAGTAAGCTATAGATGTATGAATATTTTGATTAAAAACTATTTCACCTGATTGTTTTGAAAGTAAGCTTAGAATACATACTCAAAAATATTTCCATCTCCTAATGACAAATCAATACTATATGCTTGTAAAAAAAGGTTTATGTTTTCTTAAAGTAAGTCAACTATAGAGTTGAAACAGTAAAAAAGTATTAGATAAGTTTTCAATTTTAATAAAGTAAACTTACAAAAATATAAATTTTCTAATTCTTTACTTTACAGAACTTGTTTTTTTGGTAATATTTTATAGTTTAAGAAAGTAATTGAATTTTTTAAGCATGTTCAGCAAAAATCAATTGATGCAAGATATCAAGTCACAACCAATTTATTAATATTACTTATTAACAATATATTTCAACAATAATACAATCAGTTATTTAACTCTAGCAAAAAGAATATTATATACTGAAATCAGATTCTAAAGAAAACTTGCGAAAAACGTAAGCGTTAAGTGATGTAATCAACCAGCAATGTTTATTTATCTAACTTCAGTATCTTTAGTGTAAAAGCAAGCTGAAGGCGGATATACAAGATAGATCATCACAAAATAATTACATAAAGACGATATAAATTTACAAAATGTCATTATGATAAAAATACAAATATTAATATATAATAAATGTTTCTAGAAATTATAGTTTCAACACCATCACAAAATTGAATAACTAAGACATGCTAACAAATCACGTTAACCTGGCCAGGTGGGTTAAACTAGTAATATAGTTATTCAAAATCGTTTTGTTCTGTTGCTTTATAACCACTTGATGAATTATCACAGTTTTTCTCGGAGCTACTTGGTGTCGTGTAAAAATCATCAACTTTTTCATCTTCCACAAACGAATTCTCAACTTCTTCAGATTTTGTTAAGCTGTAGCTCAACTTATTAGTTTGCTCTTCAACATATTCATCCAGCGTTTCTAAATCAAGTGAGCTACAATCATTTGTTTGTTCATTTTGAAGTGACAGGTCTTCTTGTGATTTCTCTGATCTCATATCAACTTCTGTTTCTAAAGTATCCATTTTTGTGAAATATCCAGAATTGACACTTTGCTCACTTAAGGGGTCTTCTTCATCTTGAGTTTTCTGTTGTGGTTGATGACAGGCTATATTTTCAACATTTTCAATCGCCGTTTCTGGTTTGTCTTGATCTTTATTATCCAAATCGATTTTACCCAAGTCTTCTTCATTTTTTTGATTTAAGACCTCTGAAAGCTGATGATAACCAAACAACAAAGGATTATTATTTTCTTCTTTCTCTGAACTATCTTCTTTTTCCTTGATACCATTGAGTAAATGCGGATTAAGATCCTCTTCTATCTTATCTTCTATCTTTGTCTCTTCGTAATCGATTTTTAGTGATATTTCCTTAAAATCTTCGGTTTCTAATGGATCAGTCAGAATGCAAACATTGTCTTTACTCACATCAGTCGTTGGTGGTGAAGCTTCGTTTTCTTGTAAGAAATCTTGTGGAGGATCAGGAAAACCTTCAGAACTTGATTTGGATGACTCTATATCGTCAACAGACTCAATACTAGAGCCTTTAACATCAGCTGATGTAAATACCAATATATCTTGTGGTTTAAACTCTTCGATGCTTTTAGCACTATCAACTATTTTAATTAAGTTGTTACTTGGCTCTTGTTTGGGATTTGATGAGTTTATTTCATTAGCATCTTTTGAGGTAGCAATAACTAAAAGATTTTGTGGATCTTCTGTAAATGATTTTGACGAAACTTCAGCATTTGTCACTGAGGTTGACAGTACTTGTTTTATTTCTGGTTTTACAAGTGAACATTCGTTAACTTCTGAAATAATTGATTTTTTGTCTTTTTTATCAAACTTTCTAAATCCGTTTTCTTCATCTATTTCTAAATTTTTTGATGCTAAATACGTTTTCTGAACACCATCTTCCGAAGAGGAGACAAGTGCTGATTGATCAAAAGCTGACTGTAGGTCTTTATTAGTTGGTTCTTCAAATGATACTATTGGTTCTGGTTCCGTAGTAGTTGGTTCCTCAAATGGTACTATTGGTTCTGGTTCTGTAATAGTTGGTTCTTCAAATGGTACTGCTGGTTCTGGCTCTGTAATAGTTGGTTCTTCAAATGGTACTGTTGGTTCTGGTTCTGTAGTAGCTGGTTCTTCAAATGGTACTGCTGGTTCTAGTTTGGTAATAGTTGGTTCTTCAAATGGTACTGCTGGTTCTGGTTCGGTAATAGTTGGTTCTTGAACTGCTACTACTGGTTCTGGTTCGGTAATGGCTGGTTCTTGAACTGCTACTGCTAGTTCTGGTTCTACAATATTTGGTTCTTCAAATGGTACTACTGGTTCTGGTTCGGTAATAGTTGGTTCTTCAAATGGTACTATTGGTTCTGGCTCCGTAATGGCTGGTTCTTGAACTGCTACTGCTAGTTCTGGTTCTACAATATTTGGTTCTTCAAATGATACTACTGGTTCTGGTTCGGTAATAGTTGGTTCTTCAAATGGTACTATGGGTTCTGGTCCTGTAATAGCTGGTTCTTCAAATGGTACTGCTGGTTCTGGTTCGGTAATATTTGGTTCTTCAAATGGTACTACTGGTTCTGGTTCGGTAATAGTTGGTTCTTGAACTGCTACTACTGGTTCTGGTTCGGTAATAGTTGGTTCTTGAACTGCTACTACTGGTTCTGGTTTGGTAATAGTTGGTTCTTCAAATGGTACTATGGGTTCTGGTCCTATAATAGCTGGTTCTTCAAATGGTACTGCTGGTTCTGGTTCGGTAATATTTGGTTCTTCAAATGGTACTGCTGGTTCTGGTTCGGTAATAGTTGGTTCTTCAAATGGTACTGCTGGTTCTGGTTCGGTAATATTTGGTTCTTCAAATGGTACTACTGGTTCTGGTTCGGTAATAGTTGGTTCTTGAACTGCTACTACTGGTTCTGGTTCGGTAATAGTTGGTTCTTGAACTGCTACTACTGGTTCTGGTTCGGTAATAGTTGGTTCTTCAAATGGTACTATGGGTTCTGGTCCTGTAATAGCTGGTTCTTCAAATGGTACTGCTGGTTCTGGTTCGGTAATATTTGGTTCTTCAAATGGTACTGCTGGTTCTGGTTCGGTAATAGTTGGTTCTTCAAATGGTACTGCTGGTTCTGGTCCTGTAATATCTGGTTCTTCAAATGATACTGCTGGTTCTGGTTCGGTAACAGTTGGTTCTTGAACTGGTACTGTTGGTTCTCGCTTTGTAATAGCTGGTTCTTGAACTGGTACCACTGGTTCTGATTCTGCAATATCTAGTTCTGTTTTCTCAAAATTTACTGCTGGTTTTTGAATACTTTGATCGGGTTCTTCAAAATGTGTTACAGGTACTGATTCTTCAATAATAAGCTCTGGTTTGAGGGAAGTTGGCATTAAACTCAGTTTTAAATCTTCTTCCACAAGATCACGCGCATACTCAGAAGTAGCAACTACATGAACATCTTCTACATCTTGCAATGTGTCTTTTGATAGATCTGACATTAAAATTCCTTCATCTTCAGAGAACTTTGGTGCAAGTGCATTGTTAAGTTCTTCTGAATCTTTCGAACTTTCAACATTTGAAACCAATTCAATCGGAGGAGAGTTGCTCTCGATAACTTGCTGAGAATGCTTGACAGAAAAACTTCTCGTTATCTCAGAACTTGTTTCGATCGAGCTTTGTTCATAATCACTGCTGCTCTTCATTTCACCATCTTCATATAATTTTCTGCTCGGAGTTGAAATATCTCGGTTGGATACAAGATCGATAATATCTTTTTCATCTTCGTGTGATTGATCCTCACAGCTTAACTCTGTTTTTTGATGAAATGATCTTACATCAGCAGAAGAATCTTTAACTGAGAAAACAGAACCGCTATCATCTGCTACTGCTTTAACTTCAACATCAAATTCTTTTGTTGAAACCTCTTTAATTAGATCATCATCAGCTCGATCAATAATTACAGAAAATGATCTTTCAATCTCACTCACTTCATTCATTGATTCTGAATCTTCTGTATTAAAAGCAGCCTCTGAAGACTCTTTTAGATGTAATGGAATTTGATCACAAATAATTGTTTCTTCTTTTTCAACAAACACTTTTCTGATAAACTTGGAAATCTTCTTCTTTTGGTCATCAGAATCATTATTGTCAAAAGAAGAAGAGCTTGAAGAAGATGGAGTATCATCTTTGTCAATGAAGGGAATATCTTTTTCAATCTTGATCTTTTCCTTCTCTTGATTTAAGAAGTTTTTGTTTTTGATTTCTTCCAGCTTTTGAACAATTGCTTGTTCTGCATCAGTAGGTTTTGGAATTTGCTCATCACTAAGACCTCGCTGCATCTCGTTTCGCATCACTGCTTCTCGCTTTCGCTCAAGTGATGCATGCCAAGGAACTGACTGCTCTTGACTCTCACCACCAACTAATTGTTGATCTCTATTCACTTTTTTCAGTTGAACTTTCGATAAGATATTCACTTCTTTGTTTATCTGCTGATCTTCTTTTAAATCATGCGCGTGTCTTAGTTTTGCTTGCGTCAGTTCATCTTGAGTGATCGCTCCCATCCCAAAATGCTTCGCCTGAAGATAAAGTCATCAACCATAGTTAATGGATGATTGAGAGTCAGCAAAAATAATTACTTTTTCTGAAGATGGTGAAGAAACTGTCTTCCCGTTTGATTTGATTGATTCGTTTTCACTTTCCTAAATATTAATTCAAGATGGTTATCTGAAGTTACATTTGCAACACACATTTTAAAACTAATTTCTCTATTTAAGTTATTTAGTTTTAGAAAATAGTAGATAAATTTAATAAGGTTCAGAAAATTAAAATCAAAATTAAGTTTAAAAGAGATGAAAGAATTTAGACAAATAAATTTAAGAAAGATCTTAAAATGTTTCTTTAAATTTTATTTTTTAAAGTTAATAGCATACTTCAAAATCTCAGGATAAACAGTTTATGATATTTGACAAACTTAAGAGAGCTTATAGAATATGTAAAAAAATTCTATAAAACGTTACATGAGATTAAAACCATTAACAACCTAAAGCTAAACGCATTTAGTCAAAAATATCTTTTAATTCTTCAATTACCAATTAAACTTTAAATTAGCTTCAACATTGACTGGAAATAAAAAACGTTTTTTTTCAAAGGTGGTGCCAGAAATATCGAGTTTACTCGTAAACAGCAAAAAGTACCTTACACATGAATAAATTAATAAACGTGAAGCTTTTATATATTTTTTCCAAATCTGTAGTTAGATCATTACCAGCAATAATTGCTAGGAGTTTTACTATTCTAAAAGTTATAAAAATAAGTTTGTTCTTCAACTATAAACTAAAATTAATGTTTATTCGCCACAGACGTATCAAAATAACTATTAATTAAACAAAAAAAGTCGAATAATTTCACTAAAAATTACAAAAACAGGTCAAGTAGAGGATTTTGACTTATTGAAAAATTGATATGTCTACTATAACAATGACATTATCTTTTTTAAATACCTCTTTCTTGTTCAAAAGTGCTGATAAAGATTCAGATATTGGACATTTTCTTTGAAAGAATAGCAAACATTTACGATGTTCAGTGCCATCTTGCTTCATCCGGACATGTAAAGTGCAAATCAACGTACTTAACTCCCAACCAAATTCACCGAAAGTTGTTGTTTCATGTTTGATGTTTTCGTGCAACGTCTACAAATTTGAATTATCAGAAAGGTAAAAATAACAATAAACTATCATGAAGATTCGATATTTTGAAAACTTTAATCAGATTCTACATCACCAGATCTTGCAAAATAAAATAATATAAAAAAGAGTCATTTTAGAAGCAACATTTTGTTGTTATCATCAAATTGAATAAAGTTTCACCTCATCAATAGGATTCCAAATCTCTCTCACTAGACCTTCAAAAACTCGTGCTCTTAAAGGTCTTTCATAGATTAAAATTGAAGTTGTAACAAAAGATATATTCTTTTTTGATTTCTTTTCGCCACTTCTGGATGCTAAAAAAATCAAGAAAGCATCGGATAATTTGTTAATTGCTTCTACTGTTTACATCTATATTTATTGGAAATCGAAAAGTTTCTATAAAAAACGGTTTTACAGTAAAAAATATTTTATAAATAGAATCCATGGAAATAAAATTGTTGAATACTTCTTAAGCAAGCTTTATATTCTGTATAAGAAATTTTCGATCACAACCGAACTTACATTTGTTTGAATACATGAAAAGTAAGAATTACCTGATTTAGAATGGATAGTTGATGGCAATGAGCCATCTACATTAATCACTTCAATCAGTTTACAGTTTTTTTTCAAAAGTTTCAGCCAATCGTTGTGACAAGTGATATTTGTTGAACGGTTTGATTTGGGAACTGGATGCTTTTTTTTACTCAGCAGTAATTTCGACTCTGAATTTATAAATAGCTCATTACGAGATGAAATGTTGATAAATATTTAAGACCTGTATAATTTATCTTGATAGATTCAACATTATATTCATAAGCGCGTTGCTCATCTTTATTTGAACCAAGCATAAAAATCAATTGCAAATGTAAAATGTTAACATCTTCATCAAATAAACGAACAAGACTTTGTAGCTTAGACCCATTGTCAGCTTCAAATGAAATCTAAAGTTGAATATATTAAGTTTAGGATATACAACTCAAAAGATGCAAGCAAACTTACAAGTTTTTGTAATGATTCGACTGCAGAGTTTATATCAGAAATATCTGTTGTAAAATCTTTTATATAAAACGTTGCTGATCGATTATTCATTTCCATTCTGGGAAGGAATGATTAATTAAGAACAAATAAATAAATCAATCTTTTTTTATAACAACTCACACAACATTTAAAATAGTTTTTTGAGCATCCATTCTTTCTAAGGATTGTTGTTTTTGAACATTTGCACTATGACAAAACGATGTTAGAAGCAATTTTTCTAAATAGTTTTTTATGAAATATATTTAAAATTGTTATAAAATCTATGGAACAACATTAGCATAACTGTCCTATTTTTTTACTTATTCAGAAATATAACATGTATGCTAAGGCTAGGTTAAAATAATGATATGAAAATGAATAAAAGAGTTTTGAAGACACTATTTTGGACATCGAAATTTGAATTATAAAAACCTATTTTCAATTTTGAACTGTACAACTAACTATAAGCTTAAAGTCAATTAGAAAAATTGAAAGTTCTTATGCATGTTACCAGGACATTATTTGAAATCAGCAAGCAATAGAAACAAAGAATTTTATTAAAACAAGAAAAGCTTGTTGGAAATCTGAATCAATAGAAAATCTAATTTTATAACTTTGAATAAATATTAAATCAATTCTTAGAGATTTACAAGATTTCTTGTCAGCAAATAATGTTTCCAAACCTTAATTTTGCTCTGGAAAACACAGCTGTATGTGTAGTTGAAGGATTTGAACAGTTGTTCTGAATTCTTTGTTCTTGTTCCTGAATTGGTCAATAAATAATTAAAGTGTTTGGTAACATTTCAAAGAATGAAATTTTGAATGTTCAGTCAACTTATTTTTAATAAACGAACGACTTAACTTTAGCTTTAAGAATAAATAAACTTACTTCAGTCCACAATAACCTTTTACCAAAATTTGTTGATTTTTCAGTTTTTTTTGGAGTAACATAGCATAAGCAAAAGTTTTTTTTGCTTGCCTCCGGTAATATTGATACAATTGAATTAGTAGGAGGATTTTCGTCTGTTTTAATAAGAACTTCATCAAATATTAACTTTAGAGAATACTTTTAAGTTATAATCAGAGTACACACTGTTGGTTTGAAGCATTTGCTAAAAACTAATTTATCAGAATGATAACTTTTAGATCAAAAAAATTTTGAAAGTTTTTGAAGCTAAAAACATACCTTTTGTGTTAGAGAAGTTCAAACAAACATCAACAGCCATATACTCATAAGGACCACCTGAATACTTTTTAAGAGCTTCATCTGATAACTCACAGTATTTGCGATTGTCAGGAACAAAAATATCGATAGCTTTTGAAGTTTTTCCTCCCATTCTTAAGGGTATAAAAATTTATGAATATAAAAACACCTAGTTACAATAAATTTGAACTTGCAAAAAACTTTTACTGCTTCCTAATATCCTTGAAATATAAAAATTCCTGCATTGAAAAATAAATGTAAAAAGTTATCGAGAAATAAACACGACAACAGCAAGATTATCCTTTTACTGTACACAGTTACACGCCTCAAATATAAAGGTTTTCCTCCATTTAATGATGATGATCAAGAAGCTTTTAATGATCAAAGTCATAAATAGATCTAACTGGTTATTCTATTAAATGTTTATATACTGCTTAAAATTTATAACTGTCGTAACATAATAAAAAAAGTATTATTTAACCATCAAAACAGTTTATATCAAAATTAATTTTATGTCTTGCCTTTGATTTGCTCATACCTGATTTGTTTATATTTTCAGGTAAACATTTTCATAAAAAGTATCTAACTTCAAACATTAAAGGTTCAGAAAAGTTTATAAATTTACAATAAAAAGTTTGTTTCTAAAGTTTATGTTTTAAAACATTAAATTACTTTAACTTTCAAAAAGACTCCTATAAATGCTTTATTCAAATATTGTTGCTTTCTTAATTGGCCATGAATTTGATTACGTCATTCAAAATACTTCATCTAAAGAAACTTGCGGGTGGCATTCATAAAATTTTATCATAATACTCAAAGTCTTGACATAATCTTCACCACTTAATTTCATAAATCTATCACACATGCAAAAATATTCTCATTTTTAAGTATTGATAAAAACTGTTTTTTTTCGCTTTATTAAATTATAAGTTAATTTGTAAAAATTTATGAAACTTAAAAATCTAGTAAAATAATTTATGATAAAATTAAAATTTAATGACTTAAAACATTTAATTTTGTTATTGACAAAAGATTTACTGAACTTATGTATACTTTCTTATTTAAGCTTATTTTAAATAGGCTTTTGATTATGATTAAAATTCAGTTTCACTACTAATAAAAATGATTTATTGAATACAAATCTATAATAACTTGAATGCGTTATTTGCAGCCAAGCAACAAAGTAAGCCAGGTAGTAAACAAAAAAATCTGAAGCTTATGATCAATAAGAGTTTTCAGGAATAACTTAAAATATTCTGTTAAAATTGGTTTGAAACTGATAAAAAATCTTTAATGAAAATATTTTATCCAACATTTGATTGAATAAGAAAATCATAAAAACAAAAGTGACATATAAATTATAATATTTTAAAAGTTTTTGACTAAATATGGGTTTTAGTGGCTAGTTAAATATTTAAATGCTTAAAAAAAATTGTTTTTAATAAACTCATTCTTATTAATAATAAAACTTATTAAATAAGTTTTTTTTTGGTTTTCATTATGTTATCGAATATATGCCAAACTTTAAAAGAAGCTTTTTTATTGAAGGCTTTTTGGATACAAATTTTGTTGAGCAGTATACACCATTGCTGATACGTGTTTTGATTATCTGAATATAACAAAACATATAGTGAAAAATCAAGGTTTTTGTACTTTACTCAGTAATTGCAAGCTACAATTTGATGACAATTACAAAAGCATATTCCAAATATAAAGAAACCTTTATAGCGTGACTAAGATTTATTTTGTACTCTTAGTTTATTTTTTTAAATGTTTACATCTTTTTTTCCAAGAAAAACATCCTACAACATTATTGAAATAAATAGTTTAAGTAAAGGTATTGTTTCAAATATCATTTATTAAAATCAAGTTGGGTCAACTACCACCTAGATAGCTTTTAAGTTTTAAGAAAATATTGTCAGTAAACATTTTTTGGAAGTTTGTAAATCTACTTCAAGAAATTCAATCTTTTATTTAATCATTTGACAAGAAGAAGAAAATAGACACTATTCAATACTAAATGACGCACTGTTACAAAGTTCATTAAAAAAGTTTGATTTAACAATTTTAAAATATCTTTTCTAATAGTATTAAAATGAGAAAGTATCATTCATTAGTTCAACAAAATTTTCTGATTATTTCTATCATTTAAGCAACTTTTATTAGCATAAAAAAAATTAGTTTTCAATAAATTTGTTAGGTATTAAAATTACTAGGTTAATCTAATTGAAGTTTATAATAGTCTATTTAAAATGTTAAATCATTTTCGAGCATTAAGTAAACCACAACTTTTTTTTAATATTTGTTAAGATTTATATCTCTAAAGAAAACATTCCAATATTTAAAGTTATAATTATTGAAAAAAAAAACTTTCTGAAGAAAAAACTGAAACAAATTTCAATCAGTAAAGCTATATCTAAGCAAAAACTAACTCAACGAGCCAGAATTTCGATTAAGAAAGACTGAAGCAATGCATTGTCTAAACTATGAAGGATTATTCAACGTTAGTCTTGCATAATTTATAGATTGTAACTGAAAAACTGAAGTCTACACTCAGAAAGTAAAGTTTAGTCTCTCAAAATAAAAGTAAATCTAAATTTTATTTTAAGAAAACGGAAAACTCTTGTTGAAGTATAAATAGGGAGAAAATAACCTGATATATGTTCCAATTTGATTTGGTATTGCTACTTTATTACCACCACCTTATTATCAAATGAACAAATTTACTGAATGGTTGTTCATCTAAATCTCTTTCATGTAAATGTACTTATTGAGCATCTGATGTTTTCCATTGGCATAAATTGGAAAATATCTCGAAACGCTTTGCCCCCAAAAAATTCTGCAGTCATATTTTGGTATTAGGCAATTTTGAATTCATTTTCCCATTAATTATTAAAATCTTTTTTTTAAATTGATTTTTCAAAGAGTATCACTTATAGAAATCTATTTCATTAATAATAAATTAAATTTTTAGCGCTCTTTTGTGTGACTATTTGAAAAAGTTATCAAGCTGCAAAGTAATAGTCTACAGTTTGAAAACTTTTTAGTAAACTCTAAATAGAAAATTAGTTCAAACTGCATAATATAAACCTAATTAAGTCTTTTCAGTGGTCTAAATATAATTTTTAATTATAATTTTTATAAAAATAACTTATACTAAATAAATTAAAGGCATTAAGCTTAATATATATTTTCTAATTGAGCGTCTAATCTATCAATCAATTTTTTGATATACTATTTCTAAAGAGCAAACTTAATATACTTATGTAAATATGACAATATATTAGTGTACAAATTGTAGATGCTTAATTGAGTTCATATTCAACCCTTACAATATACGTGACATCAATTTTGAATAGACAAATAGTCTAATGCCAATTAAAGTTAGTGCAAAACATGTTTGAAAAAAATTTTGACTGTTAAAATAGACCGTAAACAGCTTAAGCGCTGGTAACAAGCTATTCTTAAGATATTATTAGGCTTAACAATTAATAAACATAAAACAACTCAAATACTTTTAGCTTAAACTAAAACTTCTCTGAAAAATTTTATTTTATTTATTGATACAAAATAGCGCTTAAACTATCAAGTTAGACTCACTAATAAACTCAATATAGGCTTAAAGGAAATGTTTTTACAATGTGAGAATTCTAATTGACTTTTAATGAAGCATGCACGTTTATAAAGTCGCTGGTGATTGTACCATATTATAATGAGAAAAGCTGAAACAGCAACTTCTAACAGAGCAAACAAATGAATTTTTCACACTGCTGCTGTCGTTAGCTCTATTTAGTAAGCATTGAAAGTTGATAGATAAAAAAAATTATTTTTTAATGAAATATCATTTATGGTTTTAGATGGTACTAAACGTTTTACTGCATTATTACAGTTCAACTTCTGCTGTTTAAAAACACTTATTGATTTTCAGTCTAAAAGCTTATTTAAAAAATTTGAATTAAAAAATCAATTTATAAAAGTAGATTGATGAGAAATTTAGAAAAAAATTTAAAAAAACTAAAAGTGCTAAAGCCAAAATATAACTCAGTTTTTTTGTGATTGTCTGTTGACTAATAAAGAATTATTGATAATTAAGATAGCAGGTTTTGACAAGTGAAGCGAACATTGAATACTATAATATCAGCTGTTTTTTGTGATTGAAGTGTAATAGAAAACTATGTTGGATTTATTATGTTAGAGGAATTCATTTTTCAGCTTATTACAGATTATAAAATTTGTTTGTTTATTTTATTTATTTTGTAAACCTTTGTTAAGCTGTTTAACTAACATATTTGATTTTTTAATCAAATAAAGTAGAAATAAGTTAGAGTTTTAATAGTTATAATTCACTTTAGTTAAATTATTTCAGTAAATTAATAATAAGACTCACAATAAGGAAGTTACTAAGAATTGTAATTTGAAACCAGATTAGTTAGCTACAAGTTTAGACGCTTTGATATCAAGCAAAAAAAAGTGAAAAATTACTGAAACATCATAATTGTTGATAAATTTAACGGAAAATTGAAATGAAAGTTTTGTTTCTATAAAAGGGAAACTAAGCTTTTTTTTTGAATAAATATGTTTGCAGCCTAAGGAATAAAATTTAATTCATTTAACAAATTCACTTTTTGTTGTGTTGATTTGTTGTTATCAAGCAATAATTGATGTTATTAACAGTTTTTGATAAGAAAATAAAACAATTTTCTGATTTTAGGAGCAGTTAGCTCAAGCTCTTTACGTTTTAGCTGATCTTATTTGCTTTTCTATAAAATCATTGGTCTATTGACAGATTAATCAGACTTTTGATATATGTAAACTCCCAGAAAATTAATAATTTATTCAATCTATATTTTAACATTAAAAAGTAACACAAAATAAACAAGTTAATACATTCAAACTTATAAAGTGTTTGTTTTCTATTTATGTAATATTTTTTAGCATTAATTTCCCATAATATATAAAAGTATAAATCTACTGTAAAGATGAAGCCATCTGTTGATTAGTGTCGATCAATGACAACTATTAATAGTGTTTAGTTCAAAATGCTGGTAGAAGCCAGCTAGGTAATCTACTTAGTAGAATTAAATAAGTTTAGATATTTTTTATAAGAATAGACTTTCTATAGCATACCTGAAACAAAAATCTTGAAATAAAATTCCAACCAAATGACTACATTCTAAAATTAACTTTTCGTTGCATTTTATCTGCTCTATTCTCTAGGGTACGTTTGTTTTGTAATTTGTAAAATTCTTTTATCAACTTCTTTCTGCATCAAAAAAGAAAAAAAATTCAATTATTATAGAAAATCAAAAAAATTTGTTTTTGATAAAATCTTTACTAATGTGTTATTATTTTACAGTTTTCTCTGTATTTCTCTGCTGGTTATAAAAGCAGGTCTTTAAGACATCAAGTTTAGTTGCAACAACTGTTAATTAGTCAAATTTTACTCAATTATTATTATTTCAACAATGTGATTTACTTATTTGAATAATTTCTATTTAATTTCAAATTTTACTTCAGTGAAACCTAGTTCTTATTATCTAGTTAATTGAACTTGATAGTTTTTTTATTATCTACATTTAATTTGAATGTTTTAATTATGATAATTATGTTCTAATGTATATGTCTAAAGTATTGAATTTTTCTTGTTTATTGAAACTTAGTTAATTTATTTACTATTAAAAATATTATGTTATCATATAAATAATTCTAACACTTATTTTTAATTGCTATAACCGTAACATAAATTGTCTATGGATGAGGAAATTCTCAACAGTTTTAAATAGCTCAGTTATTTATTCTTCATTTTTTTGATGTTTTATTTAATCTTAAAAATAACATTTATAAAACTCAACTAACTGAGTATTCCAAACGCTTTTAAAATATTTCAAGATAAGTTGTAAACAAAGCTAGTACAAAAGTTTCTTAGTCTTTTCTTTAATTTGAAGCTTTAAAAATTTAATTAAACCTAATTTAAACGTTAAAGTTCAATTTAAACCTTTAATTATAAATATTACGCACGCTTCTCTAACTACAACTCAAAAATATAAATAGTTGACTATCGTACTGGTAAAATATTCTTTATAATTCCTTCTGCATGAATTTTGAAATCAAACTTGCAGCTGTTGTTTACATTTGATCGAAACATTAGCAGCGATGTTACTGACGCAGTCTTTAGCTTCAAAGCTCTCGCTACATTCAACTTGCATCTACTTTTCTTCTTCATTAATATTTCATGATGGTGCTGAGTTGGTGATGCTGAAGCAGCTTCTACTGATTTGAAAATAAAGTAAAAACTTGGCTCATGGTGTAAGGTTTATTATCTACAAAAATATTTTTAATAAATTTGTGAAAACACTTTTTATTATAGTTTATCAGGTTAGTTTCTTGCAAACAATGTTTTTCTCTCACAATTATAGTCTTTTATTTGTCATAAATTTTTCAGTAAACTCACATCTCTCAGTACAAATTAAATTTAGACTTTTATGTTTTCTATTTTATTAAATAAACCTTCTATCAAACAGCTGCTTATCAAAGTATATTTAAAAATATTTAAAAATTCAACTGAATAATAAATTTATAAAAAAAGTGCCGGCATGACTCTACATAGAAATGACCCAAAAATAGAAATATACATAATCCTATGTTAAATCATTTTATTTGATTTAAGGTTTACACTTTTCATAAAATGTGTTGAAAGTGTTTTGATATTCACAATTATTCCTACTAAATTATTTCAATATTTTATTAACACTAAAAAAAGAAAGTTCTGATAAAATACATCATTTTTATCTGATTAATGGTTACTTTAAAATCATTATTTAAAATTAATCAAAATTTTAATACTTTCATTTTGACAAATATTTGCAAAAACCTTTAATGCAATGAAATATGGTTTAGTAACATTAACTATTCCAGTAAAAAATGTTTTTTTATCTATTTTAGTAAGAACAGCTTGTCTATATTAAGTTTTTATAAAAATAACTATTTTACATATTAGATTCTCTACTTCTAGTTTTGTATTTTTGAGTTTCAAGGATATTTTAAGTTTTTTTAAATAGAATCATTAAACTAATGAAAGAATCTTCAACAAAAGTTTTTCTTATTAATCTTTTGAAATCAATAAATTGTTTGATGAAGGATAGGGTTAGAGCTACCCCTACTTGGTTTTTACTTACTGACACACATCAAAAATGACTTTTGCTACGAGTTATTTTGAATATTTTTTATCAAATCAAATATTAAAGTTAAATTTATTTAATTTGACCAAAAAAACCTCATAAACCATTTTTTAATGCATAAAATTGTACAAAATTTTATTAGCCTTGTGTGGTATATTTAAATTTTATAACAGAAGATGATTTTACTGCAAACGTAACTGTCATTAGTAGGGTAGTTATTTCCACCCTACTTCATTATAGTTCTTTCCGAGTGCTTACTGTTGGGTTGTTCATTGTTACTTGCTCTTGTTGTGCGCAATTTATAATAAAATAAACCTTTAATAATGAGTTAGTATCATTAGTAATTGCTGAAACTTGAATAATACTTTTAAAAATTACACTTTCCAAAAAAGTGTTTAAATAAAAGATAATTTAATTTATTTCTACCGTCTATAAATTACTGAATTAAACATAAATTTTTAGAAGAAAATCGATTTATCAAATTATTATAAGTAAATTAATGAAACAATTATTAATCAACTTAGAAATTAATTAAAATCTAATGATTTTTAATATTATTTTAATGTTTTATAAAAAATATATAATATAACTGTAAATATATATTTTATAAAACAGATATTTATGCTATTCAAAAATGTAATGGAACAAACTAAATAACTCAATAAAACAAACTTTAAAATTACCATTTATGATTTACTGATTGAACTGGTTTTGAAGCTGGTATATAAAGTCTTAATAGTTGGATGCTTAATAGTTATAGGTCTTATTAGCTAGTTTAAGAAACGCTCAAGAAATTTGAACTGAAAAAAAGTATCTGCTTTAAACAGCTGCCTTCAAATTCGAATGAAAATATTTGTAAGACTCACGAAAAAAATATTATAAGAGCTTTAGAAATTACAAACAACGCATCTATTAGCAATACTTAGAAAAAACCTTTTTTTTTCAGAAATAATGACAAGCAGCTCATTGACAACAAATAAAATATTCTTTTTTTTTACATTATAACGATTTGCTTTTCAATACGGACTTCATCAAAGAAAAAAGACAATTTCACTCAAAAGCAAGAAATAGTTTATTTGCAGTCCAGTTTATCTTTCCAACGAGTCCAGGATCAATCTATATTTTTTTTAAACTTTTTTACTAAACAAGTGCTGGAACCAGGGTTGTCAGCATATAAATTTAATGTTGTATTGCTTTTCCAAACACAAAGCTTTAAAACTTTTGGCAAATAAACCATAGACCAAGAAAAACTTCTCTTGCATACAAATACAGCGCTTAGTAGACTAAAGTGCAAAAAATTCGCCTGCTAATAAAAAAGTACAGCAAAGTAATTATATGGTTTTATAAAAATTATGAAAAATGAGTTTTAAAAATTTGAAAAATTCATTTTAATGTTCAATTCAAGTTTAAACAAACTTTATAAAATAGCTAAATATTGAATTTAGTTCTTATTGTTTTTGAATTAAAAAAGTTTTAACCATAGTTTTATTAGTCGACGGAAACAATAAACTCGTACTTCATACTAGTAGTGAAAAACACAGATTACAAAACATGCGATCGATCAGAAACTGAATAATTTCTTTTCTGCTCGCTACTACTTGTTTATAAATTATTTAAAGCAATAAGCATCGAGTAAAAAAATTTAAAAAATTAAATTCTTCTTTGTATATCAACACTACTTTAATTTATTAAAAAATTTATTCTATTCATTTAGAAAACCAAGGCTTCGATTTTTGATTTACAAGGAAGATTGAAAATTAATATGAAAGTATAAATTTTGGTTTCATCGCTAATTTGTTCATTATTTACATGCAGAAAAATAAAAATAGAAATCATTTTTAATGTTGATTTTTTTGTGTTATCTGCCAGATAGGTATCTTGAAATGTGATGGGGTAGAAAATTTGTTTATTTCTTTGCTTGTTCAAAATTAAGTAAGTTTCAATTGGCAGACAAATAGTCTTAGATTACTAAGATAAGAAATTTAGGTAATTAAATTAATGTTTTATAGTGGATAAAAATAGTGCACATGATGATTTTCAGCTGCTAGTTTTCAGAAAATTTTTAGGTCGTAGGATAAATCAAGTTACAACATTTCATAAATGTTGAAAATAACTAGACATATTATTATTCGCACTAATATCCAAAACCAAGTAGTAAAATAAGAGTTAAAAGTGACATTAAAACTCTTTTATTAGTTACCTAACAAGAAGTAACTGGTAAAAATGATTTTATGCTTTAATTACTTTTATCTGGCAGTAATGTGAGTTACAGTCCACTTAGATTGCTAAAGTCAACGCAACTTAAAAAGTTGGGTTTTATAGTTGCCTTTTCAATTTCAAGGTTTTTTTCATTTTTTAAGATAAAAGTTTGAAATATATACCGAACTTTAATTTAAAATATTTCTGGAATAATATAAGCAAGGCTTTCTAAGTTTCAACATTTCTATTTAGATAAAGAAAATAGTACTTTGAAGAAAGCGAAGAAGAAGCAGAAATTGCAGTGCCAACAGTTTATGTAAACGATTAATTGCGTAACAGCTTGAAAGTTCTCTAGATACATACAAAATCCAATTTCTTGAGGGCCTATCTAAGATTTAATTTTGTAGAGTCTAAACAACATTTGATGCTAAATAAAAAGCTTCAGTTGGAACAGCATAAATCCAAACTTAAAATACGTTTAGTTGTGCTTAAAGCAATCAAAATAGAATGTTAACAAAGGCATTATTTAGTAATTACAAAAGTAAAGGAAATAAGCTGATGCCTTACTTAGGCAGTAAAAATCTAACTGTAAAAATTGGGGATCTTCTAACAAATGCTAATAAATTCTAATAAATCTTTTAGTATTTAAGAAATAAAGATATATAACAAGGTCTTGTCTTATACGGGAAATCTTGTTCAAGATCTTTAAACAAAAGTAAAAAATACAAACAAAAAGAGAACCTGTAGTTGCCCTGTTAGTTGTAAACATTCTTACAATTTCTCTGAGATGATAAATTTTGACATAATGGTCGATATAGTAACTAAGGCAATTTCTTCTTTAAAATTATCAGTTTCCGACAACCCTGATCAGATCTCTGCTTTATTTTTAAGAAAAACTACTTCCTCTTTATCGCTATATTCTTTAGCATGACTCTGAGGCGAGTAAGAGTTCCACAAATTTAATAGAAAGCTTTCATTACTCATATTTACAAAAAGGGTTTCAGAAACTCTGCATTTAACTACAGACCCGTTTCGCTGACTTCAGTTATCTGCAGAACTGAAGAAGATATCATTCACGATCATATGACCAGTCATTAGATGGAGCACCATCTAATATCTGATGTCCAGCATGGCTTTGTGAAACGGAGATCTTCCCTGACTCAACATCTCACTTTTCTTAATGAGCTTACAGCCTATTATGAAAGTAACACTCCCTGTGACATCATATATCTCGATTTTGCTAAAGCGTTCGATTCTGTCCCACACAACAAGCTCATTATTGTTTTACAAAAGTTAAAAATCAACAGCTTTATCTTACAGTGGATTGAAGATTGCTTATCAGGTAGAACCCAACAAACTCATATTGAAAGATCTTTATCTACTCCTAGTCAAACCACCAGTGATGTTCCTCAGGGTTCTGTTCTGGATCCCTTATCTTTTTGATTTTCATTAAAGACATCATCAGAAGACTAGTAGCAGTAGATGATGTCAGTGTGATTGTGTATGTAGATGATATCCAGCTATTATCTTGCAATCCTTCAAAACTTCAAGCTGCATTACACACTGTAGAAAACTGGTCTACGAATTGGCAGCTCAAGGTCCAGCCAACAAAGTCTGAACTTATAACTTTTTCCCGTAAAGCAGGTACAACTTTTTTAAACCAATATTCCATCAATGTATTTATTATTCAACGAGTATCTTCGGTCCTAGACCTTGGCATTATCCTATCATCTAACTTTAAATGGCACAACTATATTTCCAAAATCTTTACAAGATCAATCAAACTTGTCAACCTTATTATAAAAACCTTTGATTCTAAGTATCCATATTTTTTATCAAATTGTAAGTACGTCCAACTCTTGAATACAATGTTAGTATATGGATGCCATATCAAGTTGGTTATATAAAAAATCCAGTCTGTGTCTGAGGCCACATTTACGAGGTTGATATGCAGGAACATTAATATCAAATATGATAGTTATAAACATCGTCTCAGTTTTTTCGATTTAAGTACTTTGGAAATTCGACGGATTAAATACGACATAATTCATATTTTTAGAATTATCCACAATTTAATTGACTTTCAGTTTGATGATTCCTTTTCCATTAGTCCTTCTATCAAGTTATATCTACTCAGAAGACACACATTACTAATTGTGGAAAGTTGTAGCTTTCTATGTAACCGCTTTATTATTAATGGTAAGATTTATTCGTCAGTCAAGAATTGTAAAACTCGAGGTACAGAGTGGTTCATACTTTTTTTATTTTCTTTAGCATTCAAACCAGTTAATTTCTTATAGAAATATTATTACCAGACTTTAAGACAAGCACAATCATAGATACTTCTTTGTACAACAACTTATATATTATTGATAGGATAGCAGAAAAATGTCTTAGCCCTAGTTATAGTTTTGAAGTATGGTCGAAGCTTACATAGAATTAAATTATAAATAAAGATTTAAAACCTCCCATTTTTGATTTTGTACTAAGATTCACTATTGCAAATACGAATGGCTTTTAAATGCAGTAGACTTTGTTTTTATACAATTAATTACTAATGAATCATCGCAGAGAAAGTAAATACTCATTAAAACATTTCCTTCAAATTTAAACGATGAAAATTAGTACTAAATCAGGAATATAACCGTTGAACTCTTAAATTTATCAACGCCTTTCAGTAAGCTACACCAATCAAAATGTATCTGTCACCAGCTAATTATTTTGATATAAAAACGTAACCTTATGATTACTTCTTGATCCTTAAAAAAGGCTTTGTAAGATACTATTAATGAACGAAAGCTTATCTAACCTTATATCACTTGATATGAGCTTGGCTACTAGTCACAAATTTCGGTTGTATTTACACTACTTTTTTCCTTAAACTTGAATTAAAATTGTTCGTATTAATGTTATTTAAGTTTTTGTATTAGATGTATTATATTGAAATCGAACTTCAAAACAAGAAAAAGTTATTTTAAATTGAAAAAATTCGGTATTCTCTTATTTGAAAATTTTTAAAAATGCCAACTTTTAATGACATAACAAATCTAGAATTTAGGTATTCAAAATGTAAATGTAAACTTACAGGCTACCTAAAATAATAATAATTTCTAAATCACTAAAATCTAAATTGAATCATAGGAAACATAGAAACACTGCATAGATATAATTTAATGTAAGTTATGAATAAAAATACAAAATGAGAAAATAAGTGAAGAAGTTGAAGAAACTGACTGCAGTATAAAGCATTTAATTAAACCAATTATAAAGTATTATAATTATAAGAGTAATTAAAAAAGATTGTGAAATAGCGTTCGAAGATATTAGTGTCACCGAGCATCGATAAACTTTTTTGCAACCAAATTTCTCTAAATAAGACAAATTAAAGGTTTTATCTACAAACAACTCTTCAGTTATGAAATTCTAAGCTAAAACCTGAGTAAGGAACTCTAAATCTTTCAATGTGTGTATCTTCAACATTCCCGTGTCTTGATTAACTGGTTCATCTAATGATGTTTTATTTACTTAAAAGAATCAAAATATCAAAGAACTGAATGCTTGTTCCTGATTTTGCTTCATTATACATCTGGATATTTCTTACTTAAATTTTTACTTCTTAAAGACATCTAAGCTAAAACTGATCAATTTTCTATATAAAATGTTATATCATAGAAAATAAAATCTGGTTTAATTTATGTGATGATGCGAATCATTGACAGAGATCTCTAAGGTAAAGCTAAAATTAAAAAAGTCTTGCCAAAAAATACCATCTTACTCTATTTTTGATTCTCATTTTTTGATCATTAGGAAATTAATAAGAAGTATAATTAAGTTTTACTAGAAATAAGAATATCGATTTAAATTTCTTAAAAATGAATGATTTGCAGATTTCATCTTTTTAAAATTAGAAGTAATCTAAATTGCTAACTCAAACTTTTTACAGCTTCTGTTTCTTATCATTAAATTGATCATCTTTTACGTTAAGCTTATTGAATACTTTTAATTACTTATGTATTTATTGTTTGTCGAATATATCATTTTTAAAGTAGTAACTTGAAAACTAATAATTTAAATATGTTAAAATGTTATTACAAATTTAGAACAAAATAGAGAGATAATTACTATCTTAAAAACATTAAAACTTACGAAAAGCAATTTTCAATATATTGAAATATAATTTGAAATATAGTTTAAGAAAAACAACTTAACAAAAAAAAAACTAAATCCCAAAAGCTATGACATATATTTCTACTATATACAAATAAAACTGAATATTTACATATTTTACATATGTCTCAATTATTTGTAATTATTTATATAACAACAAACTATTAGTATAGGACAACTTCTTTGGTAAAGACACTTTTTATACATCTGGGCCCATTTCAAATCCTTCGTTAATGTTTCCTTTAACCTTCAAGTCTCTAAAGAAAATTTTAATAAAAAGAATTTTTATAAAAATTTACTATTTATTTTAAATAAAAGTTTCATTTACTTACTTAACATCGTTGTTGTTTAAAGTTTAATTTTTGCTTAACATAATTAAAAAAATGAAAAGTTGCAAACGTAGACAATACAAACATTTGCTTCTTGTATTTATAAAAGTACTTCGCCTCTTCAATTGATTCCATTGCTTTGCAATTCTTTGTTTCAGGAATAATCATACAAGCAAAAGAAGAAAGAAAGACTGAAATTCAGATGTTGATGATTATTACTCAATAATATTTTGTTATTTGAAATATCTATTTTAGTTTTTTTAAGTGTAGTAAAAATTATATACTTTTACAAACATAAAATTATTTTTATGAAAGTAAGTATCTAAATCTACTACGGAAACTATTTGGCCATATTGTAAATACTTGAGTGAGAAAAAAGTTAAAACTGTTTATACGTAATATTCCAAACACCGTATTTGGAATCCATTTACTATAAACTTGAAGAAAAATTATTATTTGACAAGAAGCTGATCCAATTCTACCAACAGAATTCAGTAATGAGTATGCATTGGCTCTAGAAAAATATGTTGAAGCAGAAAGAAGTCAAAAATATTATATCAATTACTAAAGTTTAGCTATCAGTAATTTTGTAGATAATTACTGGTACTATCTTAGGACAAAATGTTTATTTATTTTTATGTTTTTCACCTCATTTATCTTGTAAAAATGCTAATGATATCAATTTGTTTCAATCTATATTTTCAACAATTCAGTGAGTTCGACTAAGAATAATAATATAATTCTTATCAGAGTCTGATTTAAAACTTTATTTAAGCATTTTCGGTATTAAACAATCTATGTTAGCTTTTGATGAAACTTTGTTGAAACTAACTTACCTGAAAACTGTAGGTAGAAGCTCTGCTGTTAATAACTTTGTAACATAATATGCCAAGGTAATGGAAAACTTTGCTGAAAGCATGAAAGCCAATCTGATATTCTTATAACCTAAATATTTAACTTTTTAAATTAATAAAAGAGAAGTTTTAAAGAAGATAAACACATCTAATCTGAGGAAATGATTAAAGTAAATAACTTTTTATATTTTACTTCAAAAACAGCTTTTATAATGAAGAAGTGGTTTGAATTTAAATATCAACTCAAAATAGCATTTCAAAATCCCTATCACTATAAAGCTATTTACATCACCAAAAATATCTCTACTGTAAGATAGTTTGAACATGCATATGGAGATTGCGATTGTTAGAAATATCAAGCAAATAACAACTTACCAAGCTCACCAGAAATAGTAGAAACTAATAAAAATAATCCTGTAAAAATTTGTCCACCAATCAACAACGTTTTTCGTTTAAAATAAAATGCTGCGACAAAAGTGGACAACAATGAAGTAATTTCCATCAACCCATCTATTATACAACAAATAAAAAAATACTATTTATTAAAGTTTATACGTCATGATTGCCACAGAAAATCACAAAACATTTTTTTAAGTAATTTTAAAAGTAATAACTAACTTAAAATGCTGTTAAGAAACACATCACCCGGCAAAACGTCGGCATTTAGAGTGACCATAAAAAAAGCAGAGGCAACTGTGAACCTATTACAAAACAAAAAAGATGTTTAAAAAAGAATTTATGAGAATATTAGTGTCGCTAGCATCTACCCACAATAAATAGTTGTGCTTTACACGTCAACCAAAATACTGAAAACAAATTATTTTTATTGAATTGGCGTAATCTTTCAACAAGTTTTAGACTATGTGGCCGAGTTTATGTATTCTATGAAAAACTTGAAGTCATGTTTTTACTGTTTATGTAAAAAAATATTGTGAATATATATATAAGTTTTGATAAAACTGCTTTAAAATTTTTCTGAACTAATACTAAAAAACTTTAAAAGTAAATTACGGAAAAATTACCTTGAAATTTAATTAAGCGTAATTTCATATTTAAGTTATCATTACTAAATAAACAGATTATACATTCTCACCAGGTGACCATCAAGCTAATAATAAGCCATCGAGTCACTGAACATTCCATAACAATCAACCATAAACTATTTTTCTGAAATTATAATCCAGAGTTAAAGAAGTTTATTCGCTTCCTATAAACCTTATCAGAATAATAAGCAAATTAAAAGAAAATATCAAATAAAAGTAGAATTTTGAATATTTCGGTAAATTACTTGTTAAGTTTATTTTATGAAATTGCAAAAAAAAAACAAACCTTTGATTCAGAAGTCGATTCAACAATCTCAGCTTTTGTCCATATATCTTCATCAAGTTTTATCCCATTCAATTTTGAAATTTTCATTGCAACCTAAAAATTATTATATTAAAAATATCCGCTTAAGCAGAGTACAGTCATAGCAAAAAATTCTATTTCTCAATTAAATTGATTTTTACTATAGTTAAGGTGCTATTCAGGAAAACAACTATTTCTCTAACTTTGAAATTATATACAAGTATAAATATAGAATACATCAATTCTACTATAAAGTCACAAACCAGTTTTCCTTGGTGATCTTTATTTGTTGAAAATAGCCATCTCGGAGATTCAGGAAGAAATACGATAAAAAAAATGAAAGGACTTGCTACAATCGATGAATAGAACTTGAAAATTTGAAGGTCAAGTTAATTTTGATTAAAATTCGCTACTTTATTCAACAATATTGATGTTATTTATGAGAATATGTGTTAGCGGGAGTTGCTATTTTTAGGCACCCTCGTTTGCCTTTATTATAATAAATGAACAAACATGAAAATTGATTAAAAAGAAACAGCAGAAACCAAATCTATTAGAATAAGAAAATATTTTAGGTATCTTAAGACTAAAATCTTTATTAAATTATTTTTTGTCATTTTATAGTATGAACAAAAACTGAAAATCTAACCAAACTATCATTCCAATTTCTCCACAAGTAAGCAATTAAAGTGAAAACCATGAAACCCAAAGGGAAAAACAAATCACATATCAAGGCAAATAATGCTCTTCTTCCAATGCTTGCCAATTCTAAGGCTTAAAAAATTATTATTTAGTGTAAAAACTTATTCTACAAAAGTCAAATTTATTGAGTACTTAAACTTAACAATCTTTTTTTATTTATCTTTTCTACGTCTTAGGTCATGTTAGAGTACCATGTAAGTAAGAAACTATAGACGCTCCATTCACAAAAACTCCTGTAAAAAGCCGACAAACACTATATGAAGCTATTGTTTGGCTATAACTAGCCCCAATGTTAAATGCCAATCCTCCAACATATGTAACTAAGAACAGTGTTTTTCTTCCATATCTAAAGATATCAAAAAATTTAATAAAATAATAAAACAGCTTTTGTAGGGAACCTATCAGCTAATCTGCCAAAAAATTGTAGTCCGACTAAGCAACCCATTTGGTACATGCTTGTAGAAAGAGTTTTAAAAAAAGAATCTCCACAAACCATGTTAAACTGTTAATGGAACTTAATCAATTCATGTTTAATAAAACTGCAATGTTTACATTATAAATGACATAGCTAGCTTCAATTGATGAATATTACAAAAATCAAATTTCATTTACTTGCGTAGTAGCTGTTTTTGTAAAAATTGACTTATCATAGTGATATCCATTTCCACATGGGATCAGCGGAGCTTTCTTATCAACACACTCAAGTGTTTTGTTACAGTTGGAAATATCATATCCATACCTATTATTAAACCTTACTGGATAGTACAAAGAAAACAATCTAACAACATCAACCATTTTTGTTACCTGCTACAACCATTATATTCATTTTTGTTTATGTCAAAACTTGTAGTTATATCTAAAATTTTTGATTCATTTTTCACATATTCATCTAAAGGTGATACTTCACATCTGCACTCATTAAAGTGTTGTTTCAGTGCAAATGAATTTTAATTTACTTTTTTTCTTACTTCGTATAAAGATTATTCTTAGATTCTTATACACAAATAACAAGCTAAATTACTTTATGTAAAAACTTTGTTTGTAGTTTTATTGAAATAAAATAATAAAAATAACCTGAACTTTGGTGAATAAGCAATAAAAACTGTGGAAATTGCTGTTAGTCCTTCGAAACCTCTTCCACGATATACCTTTGAATATTTATCTTTTACGACTCTTAAATGAGCTCACCACGTGGATTGTTTTTTAAGAATAGATTCATTGACTTCATATCAAACTGTCTAATATTTCAAGACAAAAAATATTTGGAAATTATTAAAGCTTTTCATCACATACAGGATACTGAAGTACTGGTGATGGGTTTCTGTTGCTACAGAATCAACTGTAAGTAAAGGTAACTGATAGTGTTTTATACCTGATTCAACAAAAAGGGAATAGGTTTTCGTCCGTGAATTTAAATCCGTGCATTGGTGATTTTCTAGAGCATCTTTTATTATGCAACCAGATGAGTGTTTGCAATTCAATAAAATTTTGGGTTAAAAGTTATTATTCATTCTGGAAACGTGACCGACTTAAAAAAGACTTTAAAATTGTACCTGTTTTCTTGAATACAACCTCAGTTCATGTATGCAATATCGAGTTGGTGATAACAAAAAAATCGAGTCTGTTCAGCCAACATATACAAGATTGGTATGCAGGAAACTCAATATTAAACACGATAGCTATAAACATCGTCTCAGTTCCTTCAATTTAGATACTTTGGAAATTCGACGGATTTAATACAACTTAATTCCTATTTTAAAAATTAACCACAATTTAATTGACCTTCAGTTTGATGATTTATTTTCTATTAGACCTTCCCTAAAGTTGTATTAACCCAGACGACACATCTTAATAAGCTCATATCACCTGGTACATTAATCAGAGCAAACTTTTCTCATTCCGCACAATTAGTACTTGAAGCCAGCTGCCATCAGACATTGCCATGTCGAAGTCACTCGCATTGTTCAAGCAGAAGTTGAACCGTTATAATATTGCCATTTGTAAACTGTGATTTTTCCCTTTCTTATATTATTAACATTCTTTGTAATTGTTCACTGTTATATGCTGTGAGGACTTTGAGGACTACTGAAATGTACATCTTTTCTGTATTTCTAACTGAATAGATATTCTTTGTGAGAATGTGCGTTAGCGGGAGGTGCTCTTTTCAGGCAACCTTTTTCGTATTTATCAAAATAAATAAATAAATGGAATAACTAATTGATTGTTACATTTTCAATGTTTCTTTTCCTTCTAAAGTATACGAGATGGACGAGATGTTCAGGCTGAATAGTTTATTGTAATTTTCAAACGTAGGTTCAAATCCAACCTGGTGACTTACAAAGTATAATTACAACGCAAGATATCGAGAATAAACAGTATTTTTTCCATTTATGCCATACCTTACTGTCTCCTTTAAATCGGAAACAGAAATTTTTTGCCGAATCTCTCACTAACTGCGCCAAAAACAAAAACTATAATATTTTTAAGATGAAAATGTTTACCTTTTTTTTTATTTAACTTATTTATTATAAATTTTTCCTTAAAGTACTCTTATTTTTTGGCTGCTTATTTTTTATGTCATAAATTACAAAACTCATCATAATTTTGATTAAAAGCAAATAATAATTACAAAATAAACTGAAGCCAACAGAAATATGAAATAGAATATTTGTAAATATTTCAAGTAACTTAAAAATAATCAAGAACTTCTCTTTTATAGTAAGAGAAAAAGGAAAAGTCCAAAAACAAACTAGGCCTTCATAGTCCTAGTCTTGGCCTCTAATTGGGATTTTTGAAATAAAATTTGACGAGGTGTGAAGAAATAAGAAAATGAAAAGTATGGAGATTAGAATATAACGAAAAATTATTTTCTGACCTTCCTGTGCCACGGGCAAGTACCTGCTTCCGGTTTCAGCAGTAGGTGAGAAACGTTTGAAGATCACAACGAATCTGGCGGCAAATTCAGTTAGGATTTAAAGCTTGAAAAACAGAATAATATAAGTCACTTTTCAAACGGCCTTCATAGGTCCAAAGATACAAAATTTCGGGCCTGGTAGACTACTGGCAGCTCAAACTGGCCAAAGTCTGAAAAGCTCTGAATCCAGAAATTCAGTGTAAAGTTAGTATTTGTTTTGATAAAAAACAAAAAGAAATTAAAGATTACTTAAAAAGAAGAATCTACGAAAGTTAGAAGTAAAAGATCGATTTCAATCAACAAGTACAAATATTAGACGAAGGAAAGAAAATGAAAGAAGATGGCTGAATGAAGGACACCAATTCATTACTCAACCTACCTACCCTGGTTAAAATATATTCAAGGTAAACACCAAGCTTAAAAGTTATGCTTAACAGCAGTACTTCTGGAGACATAGATCCATTAGTGAGAGAAGTTCAAAAAATGTTGAAAGCCTTTTAAAAAATAAGTATATATATATCAAGGTATATGTAGTGGATCGAATTTCTAGAAGAAATAATAGACTTATTTGAAGACGTTAACAACACGACTTGAACATACATTGATAAATATCAGACAAGAAGTTTTGTAAGGAGACCCTTTTTTCCTCTTTCATTTCAACCTTTAATGATTTAGTTAAAGCAATTGGAGATAACAATGCAGGATATTTAGATAACTTCAAGATCAGCAGTTTTCTACTTGCAGAAGATACCCTTCCACCTCAGCTGGACTGTAACCACAAAAAATTTCTCACCAAGAAAATGGCCATGTTGATTTTAAGGTAAACTTAAAAAGTGTGCAGCCATCCAAATATAAGCAAATGGAAAACGAGAAGACATGTTTTTAAAGATTTAAAGGTTATGGGTAGGATCTGAACACTTACGATAGGGGAGTCATACAAATATCTCGAACTCCTACATGATGTCAATAAAGGACGAATTAGTGCATCTATATTGGAGTCATCAATCACTACCCTTTTCTTGAGTACTAGGACACAGACTAACAGAAAGGTCAAAATGTCAAGATATGTGACTACTTCACGGAGGAAAAGGCGGCTTAAAATTAATGGCAAAATCCTTACTATGAGCTGGATTTCTTTTAGGGATATTTTGAGACCTCTGGCGGTTGTAACTACTGAAATGCTTGCAATATTTTAGGGTTTTTAATTGTAGTTGTATTGCTACTTGTAGTCTTGGATTCGAATATATCATTCTTCGCCTTCTAACATGGGTTTGTATTATTATATATTAAAAAATATGTCTTTTCATGTCTTTACTGATAGCTGACTAATTATCCTTAATAATTTAGATTTGATTTTATTTAGTTGTTTTTTATAGATGCATGACTTTTTCATAAAAGGCTTATAGTAGTTTCGAGTTGGATTTACTTTCTGTCATAAACTTCAAGTTTAGTGATTTTTCTTGTACTTTTAGAGGATTGATTTTTGTTGCTCTTTATATTTATGATAACTATTTTGTTTTGATGCTGTATAGATCACTGTATTCTTTTACAAATAGAAAATTAAAAAATAAAATTGTTTGACTATCAACGTATGATCGCCTGACAACATAATAAAAACGTTGAGTTTTAGTTCCCTATCTCTAACAAGTACAAGTATAAAAATCAAATAACATCAATCCCCTTGCGCTTCAAAGTCTGATAGAGTGTGATGAAAACTCATTTGCAAATAAAAAGACAGAATTGTATACTTGTTGTGATTAACGTAATCATCTAATCCAAAAGCAATAGAACTAAAATCAATTTTTTCTAATAATCAATTTTCAGTTTGCTGAAAATGTCTTTAAAAGATATAAAATAATTAAAACAAGTATAATGGCTAATATGGCATCTAAGGCTATTTCTTCTTTAAAATCATCAGTTTCCAACACCCCAGATCAGATCCCAGCTTTGTTTTTTAGAAAAACTGCTTCATCTTTATCACTACCTTTATCGCTTTTCTTTGACATGACTCTGAGGCGAGGAAAAGTTCCACAAACTTGGAGGAAAAATATCATTACTCCTATTAATAAAAAGGGTCCCAGAAACACTGCAATTAACTACAGACCAGTTTCGCTGACTTCAGTTATCTGCAGAAATCAATAGCATATCATTCACAATCATATGACCAGTCATTTGATGGAGCACCATCTAATATCTGATGTCGAACATGGCTTTGTGAAACGGAGATCTTCCCTGACTCAACATCTCACTTTTCTTACAGCCCATTATGAAAGTAACACTCCCTGTGACATCATATAACTCGATTTTGCTAAAGCGTTTGATTCTGTCCCACACACTAAGCTCGTTACTGTATTGAAAAACTTAAAAACCAACAGCTTTATCTTACAGTGGATTGAAGATTACCTATCAGGTAGAACCCAACAAACTCGTGTAGAAAGATCTTTATCTACTTCTAGTTAAATCACTAGTGGTGTTCCTCAGGGTTCTGTTCTGGGTCCCCTTCTCTTTTTAATTTTCATCGAAGACCTCATCAGAAAATTTGTAGCAGTAGATGATGTCAGAGTGTTTGTGTATGCAGATGATATCAAGCTATTATCTTGTAATCCTTCAAAACTTCAAGCTGCACTACACACTGTAGAAGACTGGTCTACGAATTGGCAGCTCAGAATCCAGCCCACAAAGTCAGAACTTATCACTTTTTCTCGTAAACCAGCTGTAAATTGATTGAACCAATACTCCATTAATGGATTTATTATTCAACGAGTATCTTCGGTCATAGACCTTGGCATTACTCTATCATCTGACTTTAAATGGCGCAATTATGTTTCCGAAATTTTTGGAAAATCAATCAACCTTGTCTTCCTCATTATAAAGACCTTTAATTCTATGAACCCATGCTTGTTTATCAATCTTTTCAAATTGTACGTACGTCAAATTCTTGAATGAATGTTAGTGCATGGATTCCATATCAAGTTAGTGATATCAAAAAAATCGAGTCTGTTTAGGCCACATTTAGATGATTAGTATGGAGGAAACTTAATATTAAATATCATAGTTATAAACATCGTCTCAGTCTCTTCAATTTAGATACTTTTGAAATCCGACGGATTAAATACGACTTAATTCTTATTTTTAAAATTATCCACAACTTAATTGACATTCAGTTTGATGATTTCTTTTCTATTAGTCCTTCTATCAAGTTATATCAGCTCAGACGACACACATTGCACCTTAATAAGCCTATATCACCTGGTACATTGGTCAAAGCAAATTTTTTCTCATATAGTACAATATTACATGGAATCAGCTGCCATCAGACATTGCCATGTCGAAGTCACTCGCGTTGTTCAAGCAAAAGTTGAACCGTTATAATATTGCCAACATTGTCATTTCAAAACTGTGATTTTTTTTCTCTTTCTTACATTATTAACATTCCATGTAATTTTTCACTGTTATATGCTTTGAGTGATATCGAAATACCATGTGTTACATCTTTTACTTTCTATATTTTTGGCTAAATAGATGTTATTTGTGAGAATGTGTGTTGGCAAGAGGTGCTCTTTTCAGGTACCCTCCTTCGCAATTATTGAAACAAATAAATATATTTGTTATTTATAAACATGCTTAATATTAGTATATAGTTTTAATCAACAGTAATAAAAGATCTATATAAATATTTTTATAGCTATTGACAAACTTAAACTGAAAATATTTAATCAATAAGACTTTAATTTTTATTTTTAAGAAATAATGAATAAAATTAGTTTGATAATGATAAAGCTGTACTTTTCGTTATTTTAATACTTACGAAATATACGATTCCTGTTATTTTTAGTCTTTTAATTAGTATTTTCTTCAACTATTGGTATCAAGGACATTTACAAGTTTCATAAAATTGCATGACCAAATTGCAAAAATACTTTTGTTGGTTTTTCTATTTTTGTGAAACTGGCTATATGGTAATGACAATAATCATTCTGAATGGCTTGATGATTTTGATAGCTAAAACTGTTAATACAAATAAGAATTTATTTAAGTTTAAATAATTGTAAGGATTATCTTTAGTGTTACTATTAACAATTCTAATAAAAGTCATAAGCAATAAAAAGAAGAATTGAAACCTCTTAGGTATGATAATAGTCATTTTTAAACTTAAATTAATTTGATTAAGTTATGACAAAGTCCATGAGTTTAGTTTGAAGACTAAACTTTTGGGAAGTCGTATATTCTACAAAGGTATTATAAAAATTGTAATTTGTTGCTTTCCTGATTGGTTTTTACTAATTATGAAGTTCTACCTTATTTGAAGTTGCTGCAGCATAAAAAATACAAAAAAATAATGAATTAATAGTAAATTGTTAGTAGCTTACAGCTAGTTGAATCATTTACATCAGGTAAATGGCTGTGTTGTGAGTAGTGGGTATTGTTAGTATAGTTATCGTTGCTGTTAGTCACTAATAATTTGAATAAAGCTCTACATAGAGAGTCATTGTCATTAAATTATTAAATGTAGGGTATAAAAATGTTAAATCTTATTATATAAAATCGTAGAGCAGTTTACTGATCAATGTAATTTTCTACTCTGAATTTTATAAATAAGTTGATGATAATGTATACTAAGTTTATCATTCCAGACTTTTTGTTGTAGTACCTTAATCCACGGCGATAAAATTATTGAATAATAACTTTGAATTGCAACCTCTTATTGAAGTAAAGTTGATATTATTAGTTCTTATGGTCCTAGAGTAACTATCTTCTGAGAATTTAAAATATTTTTTCTGAAATAGTGCTCTCTAAGACATTGGCCCTCTAATTATTGACCCTTTTCTCTCCAATATATATATTAATGATATTACAAACTGTTCTACATCTCTGAATAGTTCTGTAAATTAAATGCTTTTTACTAACAATGCCAAACTTTTTCGTACTAACTTAATTACTCTTTTATGTCTTCAGAATCTACTAACCTATGCTATTCAATTAAACTCAAGCTAGCTACCGATAATTATTTCTACCTGCCAACAAACTATAAGTCTCTAACCCAACATCACCTGATTTTTATCTAAACAACAAAAACTTCACAATTACCAGTCATTGAAGACCTAGGCATTTTCCTGGTGTTCCCCAAAGTAGCAGAATTAGATCTTTTTTCTCCGATATTTATATCAATGACATTACACACTGCTCAAAATCACTAAATAGTTCTGTAAATTTGATACATTTTGCCGAAAATACCAAACTTGTTGGTAATATCTATCAGTAACAGTCAGTTTTGTTGCTGTTAAACTCAATATAAATATACTACATTTTTATGTGTGCAAAAATTTTTGATCTTTTTTGTATTATGTTGTTTTAATTTTGCATTAAAATTTAATTTCTAAGTTCTTTTACAAGAAGCACGAATTTTTCACTCCATGATACATAATTTAAAAATAAAGTAAACTGATATATCTAAATTTAATTAAGCAATTTAAACTTTTGTTTAAAAGTTTGATTACATTCGATCAACAGCAGTTTAGATTTGAAAAAAAATTCTTTATGTTTTCCAACAAGAGATTTTAAATTACATTTTATTTCAAAGTTTAACAAATTTCAAAGTGTTTATCTAGGTGGCAGTTAGAAGTTTTCTAAATTTTTATAAGCCTCGTTCAACTTGTAACCTATAATGTAAAAACTCTTTTAATACTTGCAGTTAAATTAGGATGCAAGTTACAAACTTCTTCATATTATCAGTTAGATATTTTGACACCTGAAAATAAATTTGTAACTGAACAATTTTAATTTGACCAAAACCAGTTTCAAGTATATTTGACTTTTGTCATATTCTCATCCGCATGTTGCCGCTGTATATTACTGAGTACATTTTGAAAAGTTACATTGTGCAAACTATTATCAAGACAAGTCTTCTGCGGACTGAAATAAGCGAATTTGAGCCCCACAACAGAAGCTAACGATTAATAGACTCTAATAGGTCTCTTTTTGGATGAAAGTAAAAGTATGAAGCAATCAATTAAGATTTAAGTTCAAATAAAACTGGTTTCGTTTGAATGCCAACTTTATAAAAGAAAGAAACTGAATAAAAACCACACTTCATCATTTCTAAACTGATAATAATAATTGCAAATAAATAATTTTATATAAATTGTTGCAAAATTATAAGCAATGAGCTGAAAACTTTTTTTATTTCTTTCTTTTTTTTGTTTCTTTTTGACTGGCTTTTAAGTTTAATTAAACCAAATAGATATTTTAAATAGTATTCCAAAAATTATATTGCTTAAAAGAATACTAATTCGTTTTTTTGGTAGTTTGATAGAAGATTATTTTCGTAGCACCAAGAGTCTGAATTTCACGTGAAGCACAGTAATATTTCAATCGATTTATTGCCTTGGTCGTTATAAGCTCCTTCACAAGCAGGACAACGAGAAACATGTCTTATAATAGATCTTTTGTTTGGTGGTCAAAGGTACTTAAAAGACAATTTAAGAGCGATTACTCGAAGCAAGGCGCTAATTATAGCAGTAGCATGTATCTTACCAAAAGAATAGTTAGATAATGTAATATTTCGAGTTAAATATTCAAAAATATTTTATTAATTTGTGTCTGTTTTACATGCAGTAGTTCGTATTTTAGATAATAATCAATTCAATATTTCTTTTACAAACTCAGTTTGTTGCTTTTGTAATCTTAAGATTTTAAAGAGATATTAACTTTTTAGTTTATTAATCACTAGAATCTAATAATAAGCAATTTAAGCTTCTTATGCTGTCATGAAATAAACGCTTGAAGTTGAATTACGCAGAGCAAATTACCGATTGTGGATACACCACATAAAAAATCTTCTGTTTATAATTTCATTAAAACTTTAAAATAATAAATCTAAAAACCATATTGTAAGCTAGGGTTGATGCTTTTGTGTTTTAATGTATAATAAAAGCTACGGTTTCAGAAAAATCACTTTAATGCTGTTAGGCAATTTCAACTCAATTCATCTTTTTATACCTTATTGTTTTAGATATTTCTTATCAGTCAACAAGTTTAGATAGATATCAGTAAAGTCAAATAAAAAAAGTTTCTAAAAATTCATTGTAATAATTTCAGTATATTGAATAACAAATTTTCTAAGGTTTAGACTCATCAAAATTTGTATATTTACAGTAAAAAGTTGTTTTAACTCGATAATTTCATTATCTTACTCAATGGGAATACAAATCTAAAAGTTTAGTTTAGTCACTAGAAATAATTTTCTTGATGGTTTTGAACGTTTTTTCACGAAAAGCTTCACAACTAATCTTCTTTTTTGACACAAATCACCCCTACAAAGCAAATGATCACGTGGTTAATCATTTAACTTTCACACGAATACTCAAGTAGAAAAGTATAGGTTGAACCTGAAACGTCAAAGAATAGATTTGACAGGTGTAACGTTGAATCAATTGTAATAGTAATTTGGTGTTCACATTATACACCTGTGCGTTTATTATCTCTGCGTATCTCTCACCGTTACTGCTATGGTTTTTGACACGCCTGTCGTTCAGTGATGTTGTCAAGTCGATTAAAGTCTTGACCAAAATCTTTCTAATTGAATCTGAGAGTTAAGTTGATCTTACTAGAAATTTGATTCTGTAATCTCTAATTTTTCTATTTTAGGAGCTTGGTTTAAATAAATCTTTCTTAAGATAAAAAGATTGCAAAGTGAGTTTTTATGTTTATTTATCGCAAATCAAAGTTACTACACGATAGATAAATTTGAAAAATTTAAACTCAGCACGTTTTCAACTCATTTACACAAAAATAATTTTTGTTGATGATACAGTAGACAATTTGCTAAAAGAATTTGTAGATCTTGAATTTAATCAAACAATTTTATAATCAGAAAGTTTTTAGAAAGTTTACTTTTCACTTGTTAGTATTGCAATATATACAATCTGCTACAAAAAAATTATTTTCAAATCTTTTTTACTAATTGACTAAACTGAAAACAACTTGAAAATATGACTTTAGAAAACTACTAAGAAATCTTTTGAATTTTTCGATCCATTTAATTTCGTTTAATTATCTCAAAACATGAAATTTTCATATTTCTAGTTGGTGGGTTAACTTACAGTCGCCATTAGAACCACATCCTCTACCTCATCGTCTAACTTTTCGATGAAAGCGAAACACGATACTAATAACGAAGCAATCTGATTTCAACTATACTTAATTAAATTCCATTTATATAAAACATTGATTTTTACATCTAATAACTTGAATAAAGTTTCATCTGATTTTCATCGAGCAAACCTAAATTAGTTTTTTGTGAGTTTTTTTGCTGATCATTAATCGCAGTGATTTTGAATTATTCGTAAACAATTTCTAATCTTTTATTAAATTTGAATTAATTTACGTTTTGAGAGTTTTTTGCAGATAAACTAATTGAACAATCTTTAACAAAATTAATAATTATTTTAATAATTTAATGAAAAATTGTTCTTTTAATTTTGATCTATTTGTTGTAAAATTTCGATTTAAATAATAATCATTGTGAGCTTCAAAATTTGTCATTTTTGTGACAGCAAAATTGTTTATTTCAAACGCGTTTTGCATCGCTTAACTCAAGTTAGCAGCTTACATTTGCACTTATATAAAGATCTTAAGTAATAATAGTTCACATAAATATTTGAAACTTTCACAAAATGATCTTTATCGAGAAGATCGCATCTTAGTTTGTGTGATCATTTGATGAGATCTATTTTATCATTTGCACGTTACAATTTGACAGAAGAGCTTGCGGTTTTAATGAGATGAATATTTGAACTTTTAAGAACACAAGTAAAAGAAATTTTTCTAATAAATGTAGATCCACTTGGAATAGATCGTTTCATTCCATTCGATGGCCGCAATGAAATTGGGAAACTTTTCTGTAAATAAGCATCGAAATATATTGGCACTGTTGTTTATCGGATGTCGCATAAAAAGCGACACAGATAAAATGATTTGTAACTAATGGCAATTTTTGAGTGATTATTATAAAAATTTGCACATTTATAATAAATGAATGCTAAAACTTTTGAACTTTTCATGAATTTTATTTGAGAAATTAACACTTAGTAAATGAAATAATTAAAAATTGATTTATGTCCACTGTAAGAAAAAAATAGATCTCTTCAAATATTTAACAAGTTTGGTGTGAAAACTTGACAGATATATATATTTTTCAAATTGTATTCTATTATTTTGCTGTTTAAGAATTTAGACAAGCCAGTCTATAAATGTAATTGAAATAAAAACATCAAAAAATTAATTAATCATTTTTAATAACCGAGCAAAGTATTTTGATATCAACAATTTTCTACTTTAGTAATTTGTTTGTATAACTGTACGTCATGTAGCTTACAACAAACCTATTATTTTCAAATCAATTATTCAATGCATTAATTAAAACTAATAAAATACGTATTTATTAAACTAATTAATTTATCAAACGTGCAAGTTTTTGTACTTTGTAAATATTTAAACCAATTACTTGAATTGACTTATTGTTATGTACTGTTGATATTTCACTCTCTGCATATACTTCATTGTATAATTCAACATTCGTTCTTTTATCAAAAATTATTTGATTTAGACTTAAAAGAGAAATTTTTTCTTTAAAATTGTAATGAATTACTGAAAAAAAAGATATAAACGTCTGCTTTCAGCGGCTGTATTATTTATTTTTATATGATATGTTGTATGATGTAAAACTACTTGGTGGCTATTAGAAAAGCTCATTTGTCAACATTAGATTATTTTCATTTAAATGTATGGAGGCATTAACTTAAAATGAAACATTTTAATAAAAAAATCAATCAACGCCAGATATTTAGAATTTTTGCATTAACTTTAACTCACGTTTATGACTATTTGAAGAAAGTTTTTTAATCAAAGTGTTTGGTATTCTTGTTTAATTAACTTAAAATATTAGAAATACATTCATGATAAACTAAACCTCACAACAAAACTTACACCTAATATTTCTTAAGAGGAAACCAAAAATAAAGAGTTCTTTTTTACCAACAGTACATAATTTTAAAAACAAAAAGTAAAATGAGAAAATGTACAGACAATACATATTCCATTAACTTACTCTTCTATAAATTTTTAATACCTGCATATATTTAATAAATTTATGTTACAAGTATTTACAAATGCTTGTTATTCAATTAAATAACTTATTTTCTCATTTTACACTTTTGTTGCAAGAATTAAATAAAATTATAAAATTTGTATTATAGACTCGACAAGAGGCCCAATAAATGATAACCAATAAATGTAACTGTTTAGGTTTTTGACGAACGAGTATTATTAAATTCAAAAAGACGAATGATATTTATTTTAATAATAGTTATTTCATAACTTCCTAATAATAAGCATACACATAAATTAAAATAATCCAACCTTGGTATCTAATAATGGTTATTTTTATTTTTTTGAAAAGTTTGACTGTAACATGATTTAATTAAATATTTATCATCTTAGAAGTCAAAATTGTTTCAAGCATTAAATCAAAATTTAATTATTTTGTAAAACAATCGCATCAACTTTTCAACTGAGTAATATTTTATAGGAATATTTGGATGTTAATAAGCTCCTAATTATAAGTATCTGTTATAAAATTTTTATTATAAGTATTTCTAAATGTATATACAAAATCTATCTTATATTATACTTTGATAAAGATATAAAAAATTAAATAAGATTTTCATCAAATCTACTTTGTTATGTGCTTCTAGCTTTGCTTTCTATCAAAACTCTTCTAACAGACATACTTTCAAAATTTAAAACGTTTAATTAAACCGTATTCAATCTATAAATATACAAAATAAAATATTAATCGTTTCCAAACTAACTAATCAATCATTTACCTAAATATTTATGTGCTAAAGCCTTTTAAAAATCACTTCATTAAGTATCAAAAGTCTTCAAAACCACCTAAAATGCCATTATTACAGAAATCTGGTTTTGATTCATTTAGGAAAATTGATCGTTAAACTTAAATTATTTTATAATTACAGCTGAAAATTGTTTAAAGTTAATTAAAATAAAGTTGTTAATCGAAAAATAGTTCAATAGTCTTAATACTAATCATAAGTTATCTACATCATTTACATAATGGTCATGCTCCAAATAATTGGTAAAAAAAAGCTGATTAGGTAATTTTCCCATAAATTTAGAAATATTCTCTTTAAATTAATAAACTTAAGTTTTAACATTAAAACACTGTCGCTTACAGACTTATTGAGCTAAATACAACGTACACTTTTCATTCTTAAGTTGAAGAAAGGCCTAAATATAATGACTCTACTTGTGATATGATAATAGCCTAAATCTCCGCAATTCTTTGAGGTACAAGTTTTCACTTACTGCTTGCTACAATTGATAAAAATTTAAGCCAAAGAAATCGGACACTCTTCAATGCCTTCATGAAATATTATCTTTGAAATTATATGATGTTGCGCAGATTTGTTCTTAGGGCAGTTTAGTCATATATCGACAGCGATATGACAAAAGGCACTTTCCCATCGAAATGCATCTGACCTACAAATTATATCAAAAAATAAGTGTTTAAAAGGTGTGAATAGAATTAATAGCTTAGGTTTAAATTTTGTGTAATCAATTTGTTATTTAAGATAAATTCAAAGAAATAATTAATAAATACTTGACGATAAAAGTATTTTAAAGCAAACAATCAAACAAAAGTATCTAAATCTTTTTTTAATTTTTTTCTTCAGAAAAAGCATTTTCGTGAAACCAACAGCCAGCACAAATCTTTAGTTAACTTCTGTACAATTTAAAGATTTCAATTTATTAAAATCTTCTTTGTTTATCATGTTTCTGATTTTTTTTAAATTACCCAAATTTCAAAGATAAGTGATGAAAGTACGTGACAATATGTCATCTTTCATTAATCTCACAAGCATTTTTGAGTTCTCACAAAATAATTTTGTTCCCATTCTTGATTCTGAATACTTCAAGATATAGTTAATACCATTAAGAAATTTAAATGTAGAAAAGAATTTAAAATTCATAAATAATTTTGCAATAGCTGGACTTCTTATTTACATGATAACAGTAAACAAGTAAAAATTATAATAAAAAAATGTTATACTAGTTGATTAGACTAAGACCAACACTATAAAAAGTTTGTAAACTGGGTACTACAACCGTGTAACAAACAACCAATCTATAAATATTAATGAGACTGTAAGTTTTAACAAAGAATATTTTATGTTTAAGGTTATAAGTTAGTTAATAAACCTTCTATAAAATAGCAAATATAAAAATCATGAAAATTTAAGCAACAAAATATGGAAAAAATGAAGTAAATGGTAATATTATGACAGGATAAACTTATGTAAATGTATTTTGGCTAAGTTTTCTCAGCAAAAAAGTTGCGAAGAAAATAAATGAATAAAATATTAGAAAAATCATAAGTGTTTTATTGTTACTTTTATAAATTATTCTTTGTTGATAGACTTAAGTTGATCAATTGACGACTGATCTTTTATTTAAGTACTTTTAGTTTAAAAAAATAGTTTAAACTGAATTTACTCCCTAAATACTAAAAGGAAGATGTCAAAAGGTTGAAAATTTGGAAAGCGTAGTTTTAAATAATAGTACAATCAGTTGACTATAAACCAAAATAAACCATTTAAAAGTCAATTTTTTTAACTGTTAAGCAAAGTGTATAAATGTCTATTTTAATTGACCTTTAGAACCTCAGCTGAATAATAAACTCGACTTTTGATAAAACTTGAATGAAAAAATTTAAAAACAATGACAATTTTAATGAGCAGTTTTAACCGCATAATTTTGATAGAAAGATTTATTACTTCCCAACTTAACGTTTATAAAATCAAATTATTGTAAATTATATAACTTATATAATAAATATAAAAGCAATAAGTTTGAACAAGATGGTCTAAAATGGAAATTAAAAGTTTATATTATTGTCATGCAAATTGAAACTACTTTAAATATTTAATGGCAAGATAATAGAGCCTTTGTCTGTAAAATATTACCGATGAATAAAACTCATGCTGTTAAATTCAACACATCATCAAATTCATAAACAATTCAAAAAAAACTTGTTTAGCAAGCCAAATATACATTACCTTATATTGAACTCATTATTAAACTCATTATGACGACATGTCAACAGACTTGTGGTTGTGTATATTCAATTCTAAGTTGGATGATAACCTTCGTAAATTAGTAAATATTTGATGACACAATCTATTTTGGAAACGTTTGACTTATGCTTCTAGAATTACTATAATTCGTAACCTATCTTTATGAGTTTTTTGTTATTTTAAAAATTGGTTTCTGTCTTAGGCTATGATGTAATTTTATAGTTATGAAACTTTGTAATAAGCTTGTTTTTCTTACCACTGTCAAAAACCATAACAATTTAGAATGTAAGTTTTTATTTAAGGGTAATAACTATTTTATTGGAATATACATCATTTCTAACAAAAATTGATAGAAACCAATTAGCCAAACATTATTTTGTTTAATAAAATGAAGTTTTGATCAATTTTTTATAGAACTCATGCACAAGTCAGTGAAGCTAGAGATAATTTCAATAAAATATTTTCGTATTTAAAGTTCATTGTATCAATTTTTAAAAACATCAGTTTTGTTAAATTTTACAGTAAATTTCTTAAATTAACCAAATAAGCTAAGACTCTGACTGTTATTGGCTAATGTTATTCTAATATAATTAAAAATACCTATTGAAATGATTTTAATTTTCATATTATAATAATTTGTTTGATAAATTTGGCAAATTTTGATGCTAAAGCAAAATTTCAAAATACAGATAAATTAGAATATTAATTTTTGAAATATGTAAATAAAAAATAAATTTACTAATAAGCAAATTTTCATAAAGAAACAAAAGCTAATTATTAAAATCAACCGAACTTTTTCCTTAGATATGGTATTGTTTTTGAATGTAATTGAACAGCTTTGCTCATATTCAAAATAAATCATGAAAATTTGGAATTAAAAAAATAACTGTGTAAACTCGAAGTTTAGTAAATTTTAAAAATGTCATATACTATCAATATAACGTGCTAATTAATTATCAGTAAAATATCAAACTTTATAGAGAAAATTTTTAAAAACTTTAAATTATTTTTCTGGAGGGTTTAAGTCTTGATTTTCTTACTATTATTTGTTTATCATCTTTCAGAATAAAAATGGCTTGATTAAGTCTGCCGTAACAAAAATAAAAATTGTATTTTTATTAATATCATTAAAGTGAAAATATTTTTTTAACTCGATATTTCTTAAAATTATTGTTAAAATTACAGAGATAAGATAAACCAGAAGGTATAACTTACAAAATGTGTTTAATTGATATCTAGAATTACAAGGAGTGCTTGTCTATATAATTATAGGGAAATGCTTTGTTTTTTGTAACAGAAAACTAATAAGACCAGTAAAAAGATTTACTTTCATATAACAACAAAACTAAGTTTAAATTTTCTCATTTAAGAAAATACCGAAAAAGGTTCCCATAAAAGATGAAAAGTAGAAAAAATATTATAAAGTTTGTTTCAAGTAATGTATGAACTGTACGATAAAGTTTATATATCTATAACTTAGAAAGAAATGCATACGTGTTTGAAAAACACTATGCCATCAGCAAGTTTATCATAAGGATATCATTTCATTTCCTATTTTCATAATCACTGTTAGCATATATTCATAATCTTTAAATTGAGCTTTCATTCTCAAGTTTATAACAGCGGCAAACCTCTTTCAGCTGCTAGGTGTTGGATTACACCAAGATTAAATATGATATTAATCTTTTTTTTATTTCTTTCATCCTTGCATAGATACAGATAACTAATATTTCTTTTCTGGCAAGGAAACTTAACTTTCTATTTTAACGTATCAATTTTTGTGCTGTTAACCAGCGATGAAAACTTAAAACAATCTCTAACTACCCTACATCAAGTTATAAAAGATTATTTGTACCTAGAGTAGCATCAATTTTATCCTTAAAGCTTTGAATTTCTTCCTGTATTTACATGATCAATGATCAATTTGTTTCTTTATAGCCAAGCATAAGATATGTCTTAAAATTTGGAAATATTTAACTCAAACCCTTGCTGCGAGTATACAACTGCGTAAAGCAGAAGCACATTGTAAATGATACTTAAGTAGATCTTTGCAAAAATAAATCGCTCTTTAAAATGCACATCAATCAAATCTTTGTACAACACAATGAAAAAGATAATAATATTCATTGATTCTTTTCTAATGGCGCCAGTAACTTTTGTTTTTAAGGTTTAATGATTTTATTGATGAGGTATCTACATTGTATATTATTTCATTCTGTAAAAACGTGAAAGTGTGGATATTTTCTAATTTATTTTCTTTACAACTATTCGCATGATCACCTATCAGCGTTACAAAATTTTTTATTTGTGTTTCACCGATAATGATTTGACTTCCAGGTAAAGCATAAAACTTTAATAAAAAGCTTATTGAATCGACTTAGCACCTTAAACTTTAAACATTCAAAAACGGTTAACAATATCAAGCTATTAAAACTTGTCTCGAAGGCTTTTTGAGGCTTTTTAAAAACGCGCAATTGCTCGCAGCAAAAGCACTAAACTAATAAGGCATGTTTCTTTAACAAAATACATTTAGTTTTGCGTAAGCTATTAATGCAAATATAATCGTTACCAGTAACAGTTTTCAGCCTTAACAAATTTTGTAATTTATTTTAGTGAAATGGTTTAGTGAAACTGCAAACATTCAATCAATTAACAAAGAAACTCTTTGTTTTGTAAAGAAAAATGCAAAAGTTATAATAAAAATTTATCATCTTAAAATATTTTTCAGGTCAATTTCTAACTTGTCATTTATTTTTGTTTTTAAAGAAGACAGCTTCTTAACAAAATAGTTCAAATTATTTTTAGTGTTTTCCAGTTACGTATACTTCTACAACTTTTTAAAATGTTTAACTTAGTAAAAACATCTAATGCTAATCTTTGGTTTTAGCTGAATCTTGTGTAAATGATTTATTCAATTAAGTTTAAAAAGACATTTGCTAGCACAATACTATCAAAGCAAGATAAAATAACCATTAAAAGATTTGTTACTTTAATTGTATCAAAAGAATTTTATCTTCATACATTAAGGAATATAAATTTACCAAAATTCAATAAGAAAAGTTTACTAAAAGTTCAAAATGTTTTTCATAATATTTTGTCAGATTTGAAATTAAATTTAACTTCGATGATTAATGATTAACTTAAACTTTTAAAATCAAAATATTCAAGTACAAAGGTGGTTTCGTAATGTGTAAACTGTTTAATTTTTAATAACATCTGTTGGAGATAATTATAAAGTTTTGTTTATGTTTAAAAATATATATAGCAAACAAATAATAACTATGATTAATAAATATAAATAATAAAAATAAAGAAAAATTATCCACAAATGCTTTTGAACTTTTAAACCATTTTTTTACCAATAAAACTTTTTAATTTCATTTAATATGAATTACAAAATATATGACTGTACATTTTAAAACAGTAAAATATTTATCAAACTAAAATAGAAAAAATTTACAGGCATAATATACAGGACAAGTTTTTATTCAGTAAAATGTCTGTTTTAAGTAACATAAAAATAATAAGAGTTTAATAAAATTCGAAATTATTCTATGTAATAGGATATATGCTAAAATTTATAATTAACAAAAGTAGCTGCCTTTATTAAAAGACAGGTGCATTTTATTCATATAAATAGAAAGCCACGTAATCTGATGAATAAGAAGGAAATACATTCAGCAAATATCGGATTTTACTCTTTATAGATATAAAAGCAGCAAATAAATTTAGCTCAAATTTTCTCTTATTTTTTCTCTACTGTATAACTTATTTTTAAATCAAAATTTTAGTATCGATTCCTTTAAATTTAAACCTTTATCTCATGTCAAACCGCGTAGGCCACCCAAAATGCAACAAAAAGTTTACTTCATACTATCGGAATAAATTACATGGTTAAAAACTATGTTATTGAATAGTGATTACGTTTGAGATTAAATTATGTTGCGATAGTGAGTAGGCCTTCACAATAAATGTTTTAAAATTGTTTTGGCACAGCATGTACGCTAAAGGTGTGAGTTTTGAAATCATTTTTGAGTGATTCATGCCCGAACGTTCATTAGAAGAACTTTTGGAAGGTTATTTGAGAAAAAAACGAATAGATGCGTTTTATTTGATTCACTGCTCGCCAAATCTTTTTCTGCGGCAATTATTATTTTTAGTTTTCTTGAATATTTGTTTACAAAACTTTCTGAAAATAATGCTTTTATAGTTTTAGGCCTTAAGATATGTTTAAAGATAGTTTAACATTTATTAAATAAGAAATATAGCACAATTTTTTGGATACAAACTTTATATTGAATGTTTTTATTACCAGATTTACTAAAACTTAGTTTTTACACGCAAAAATCCTTAATGTTAAAATCAAATTTTAAAAAGAACTGGTCAGAAAAAGTTCAGTAAAAGATGAGAAAATTTCTGAAAACTATGAAGTTAAATAAAACCTTGAAAAACTGTTAATACTTCTAATTTACATTTGTACAGACTTGTGTGGTAAACAAAAAAACCAACAAACATCATGATTAGAATAGCTGACATTAGGACATAAACATAGAATTTCATTATTGCTGAATAAGAACCATAATTTATCGAATGTTTTTATCAAACTATTCATCCAAAATCATTTATAATCATTTAAACTGTTTACAAAACATTTCCCAAATATAAATTCTAAGTTTTCTCGTTTCAAATGTCGATCGACCACATTAGTTGTAAACAAACAAAATGCGTACGCGTACATGAAAATATCTACTTCGTTATATAAATTTATGAGTTGTTTTTAAATCGTTACCATGCCTTTAAGGAATAAATTATCTAGCTTATGTAAGCTCAATCTACAATTTTTTTCTTTTAAAATTTAGCACATTTTGTAAGTAGCTACACAAATTATAATAACTAACTAGCATCTAATCTCTTTTATTCAGTTTTTAGTAATAGTTTATTTTTTGTAGTTTTATGTTCATATAAAACTTATTATTCATTCATGCAATTATCTATGCAATTAGTATTCTTATCAAAATTCTATGCAATATTTTAAAGAATAAGTTAACGAAACACTGTTAAAAAATTAAGTTAATGTTATATAGTTAACGCAATTAATTATCTTGTAATGTCTTCATTTGACTGTGAAAGAAGTACTTTAAATATTAAATTTTTAAGTAATTAAATTTTATTTCTATTATAAATTATAATGGTATTTAGAAGAATATTGACACTAACTGACAACTTTAAAAAACCTAATATATGTTATTGTTCCAAGAACGATATATATGTTCCTAGAACAATTTATATACTAGTTTTTAACCAATTTCAACTTTTGATTTTACAACAATTTTATTAAAATAACTGACAAAGATATTTTTAATTTTTCGATATTTGTTTAAATTTCTTTCCGGATTGTTTAAAGACAATAAAGATGGTTAAAATACGTTTACATATACATGCACTAGCTCTTTGTTTAATAAACAAGTTTGAATAAATTTTAGATGAGGAAAAAACAAGTATAAACAAACACTACTTGTATACTTTAATAGTAGTTATTAGCAAAGCTTATTTAAAAACAAAATAAGTTTTTGTTCTAAAATTTACATCAAATTTGCAAAATTGTGCTAAATTTTTCTTTTCAATAAAGACAACAAAATTATGTTCCTATTTTTAACTGTAACAAATATAGAAATAAAATTTTAAAAAATTATATTTTCGTAAGTCATCATAATGATCAATCAGATCTTCAAATAGTGATAAAAGATTTTTTGATAATGTAACAGCCAGATGTTTGTAATAAGCTTTTGACTATTTCTAACATAAATGTATGCAATTTAGGATTTTTATAAGCAAAATCTCTTATCACATAAAGTATATCAGAATACGCTATATATGTGGTATCATATTTTGCGGAACTATTTCACACTTAAAAGGCTTTTTTTACTTTCATATTTCTTTGCTACTACAGTTATTCCTATATTAGTGATTCGCACAAAATAAATTTTCTAAACTGTGGTAGTTACCTCATAAGAATTTGCTGTTTTACCGTTTTCAATCTGATGAATCAAAACCATGACTGGCTACTGGTTTGGCCAGACCTTTTTCTCATTTTAAAGATGACTTAATAAATAAGCATAACTTTTCATTGATTAATTGAACGCTTTTTTGTCCCAACTTTTTCAATTTAGAAATAATTTTAGAAGTTAATTTTATTAGTTAATTTTATTTATTTTAGTTAATTTTCAACAATTTACAAAAACTGACTCTTTGAAATCAACAATTAGTAAAAATCGAAAATATGTATTGTAATTTGACCGTTGGAAATGTTTGGTATTAAATAAAAAAGTCAACATTTAAATTATGAAATTTGTACCATATAAACTTTTTTAAATTTACAATGATTTAGTAACAAAGTAATTATTAGCTTCTCAATTACAAAGTCAAATGTTATGCCATTGGCTGAGAAGTTTAAACCGATTTATTAAATCCTAACGTGTATCACTAAGAAAGTTGAGTCAAATATAAGCAACCGTGTTTGCGAGTTATTCATATACAATTCTGACATAAGGATAAATAAAACCAAATAAGATAAGACAAGTTAAGTGAGTTCAAACTGGCACAAGGAACCTCAGTAAAGCGGGCATGTTTTATATCTATATCAATATTATCAAAAATTTGCTCACATTTTTTTAAACTACTGAATAAATTTATTTTTATCTTCAGGTCATCGTTTGTTAAATGTTGCAGAGACTATGATTCTATACCTTCAGAGTTGTTTAATTAATTATTTCAAACTTTCTACTAAATCTTTTCAGGCTTTGCAGAGTGTTCTATCACTATAATTTCTAATAATAGATTGATCTAACTAAAACAAAGTTTATTAAAAATTTAATGCAACCTCGATAAGTAGTGAAGTATATGAACTCATTATAAACTTCTTAAAATCATTTTGATAAACTGTTTTGAGTATTAAATTTTTGCACTTAATTTATAGAAATTAATGATTTAATAATGCAATTTTAACAGTTAGATATTAGGATGTTGGTCTCGCTTCACTAACTTTGAGCCTCAAATCGTCTCTTGTTGCTTCAATTTTGTTTCTTCGAAAGAATCGTGACAGCTTGTTTCGAAAACTTTCGATTTGCAAACAAAATAAGTTTTCGCAGAAGCAAGCTATTCGGTTTGTAAAAGTGACAAAACAATGACTATTTGTAGAAAATGAAAAGCTCAAGGACTACTTGAGATTTCTAACTCAGTAAATTTTAAACAAACAATATTTCAATCACATTTTGTTTGTCTTTGTTATCATCGTTTTATATTTATTTATCTTAAACAACAACTGCGACGTTTTATAAACATAATAATCCAAATATTATCTAGTTTCAGTCATAAGAAAAGAACAGCACGTAAAAGAAAACCCATAGCTTAACTTGCATGTCAATAAGGACTGAAAATACAAATAAATATAAAGCGACGTCATATAAAACGATCATCTCCTTTAAGCTATTTGTTTGTTTTTTCCAATCACAAAAATTGTAACAATTTAATTTTCTTGGATCAAAAAATAGAAGTAATCCGAGTTGCTTTTTGCAATGACTCACATATCCCAGTAACTTACAATGCACTCTAAACGCTGCATGTCAAAACACGAAGATTTAGGCGCAACTAAATAACCTTCAGGTAAAAATAACCTTATTTGTTTACTCAATTAAAATTGTAAACCTCATTTGGATGAATCTTCTATCCCTATTCTACAGGTGTTTCAAAGCTTTAACAAAAAGACAGATATAAAAAATTGATTCCAGGTGTTGCAGTAATGTTACGGTTAGACCACACCTATACAAGATGTGTCTGTACGGAAAAGGTAGATAAAATGATGCTACTATTTGGTGCTAATGATGATGTAATATTTGAATCTAGAAAAACTTGTTACTATCAGATATTGAAAGAAAATTAGCTGATTTCTTTGGTTTATAAATCCTAGTTAAAGAAAATTTTAAGAAGACTTAGAAACAACTAAACTAAAGAACTTTTAACAAGGAAAAGTTTGATTGTTAGTTATCCTTTTGACTTAATTTGTAAGAATAAAAAAAGAAAATTAAGCACATTATTTGAAATTTTAAAGTGAAAAGTTTAATTTATAAGTAAAACTGTAAATAACACTCCTTCTTTAAAATTCTTAATCTTGTTGTTGGTGATATTAGCTAAATGTAAATTTATATTTGGTAAATAATCAAGTATCTCATTGCATAGACATCACCCTGTGCAATAAATAACATAATAACTTTTGAAATCTGAAGCGTTTAATAATATTTGCTATAAAAAATTAACTTTATGTTAACAGACTCTCTATCAATCATTTTACATTTTTCTATATTTAAAAACAAATATTAAAAATAAACTAATAGATTCTTTTGTCTACCAATCATTTTTCACTTTTCCAGATAACAAATTGTGAGAATGAAAAGAAAAAGTTATGCGAGAGTAACATGCAAAAAAAGTTCTTGTGAATTTTACTAAATTTTTGTAAAGTGTGTAGAACTAGTTTTACGAACCTTACTGAAAGTGAATTTTTTTTCAAAGGTTTACTTATTAAACTTATTGTCAGAATGTCTTTAGACCACGAAGAGAGTTACCAGCAGTTTATGCATAGATGTACCGATCAGAAAGAAGCTAAAAGATCAGTTTTGAGTGAAGTTGGTGAAACAACTAAGAATCAGAAAATATTTTCACCAGCAAGGGAGATAGCTGAAAGCTTATCCCCAGACTCTGTTAATAAACATCCACAAAGAGTGTCCTTACATCTAGAATCTAGTCGATGCTGGAAAGGACATGCCTCAATGTATGCTGGAGATCAACGTTTATACCAAAAGCGGGATGAATACCAGTCAAACGATCATGAAAAGATGAAGAATATTTGTTCTGCTGACAACACAGAGGCAAATAATCGAACTAGATACAAAAAATTTCAAAATGACCATAAAAATTCGGATGTAGAAGAAGATGTGGATATAGAAGGTAAGTCTACTTTATAATTTATCATTTTGATTATATTTGTATTTTATATATTGCAAAACTGGTATGTATTGATAATATAGATAAAGTAGTTATGTATATTCAAACAATTATTAACTAAAACTAGAAGTTAACTTTATTAAATTCTTTCTATCATTAGTATACTTCTAAAAAAGTCCGCGCTGCAGAAATAACTATGTAAATACATTTAATTGGATTTGAAACCCACATTTGTAACTGATTTAAGATTTTATATACTGTGTAAGAAACTACTGGTCTTTTACATTCACAGATATCTAAACTTTTATAGATGTTAGGAGAGATTAAACAGCATACAGTTGAAGTAAATCAGTAGAAAACTTTCTTAATATTAATATTTGATAAATGTTAGTCTGCTATAATCCAGCAGTCATTTAATTTAATGTGAGTGGTTAGTAATCATCAAAATTATGGTTGACAAAACATTTTTCGTATAAAAGATAGTAAGTTAAAAGATCTTTTTAATAAAAGAACTTTTATTGCACAAATAAGATTACGATTGTAAATCTTAAAATTCTTTATGGTTACTGTTTGTATTTAGTGGTAGACTATTGAGCCTTTAAATTAATTTAATTTCTAGCTTTAATTAATCTTAAGTATTTATTTAGAATTATTAAAAGGTGCTTTTCGAATCATTATTGGTACATTTAAATTTATATTTGAATTTTATCGTTTATGATTGCTTTGAAATATTTTAAAAACCACCAAACATATAGATAATAATTAGATTAAAATGCTTCTAGAAATATCTATTTTATAAGTTAGTCTATTAGATGTGTTGATTTTTCAAATAAATCTGCAGTGTTTCAAAAACCTAAAAAACTTATTTTCTTTTTACAACTATATTTGATGGTGGTTTTAGACTTAGTTTTTTAATTTAATATTAGTATAACATAAACTACTTCTAAATATGTTAACTTTAAGATAACTTGACAAGATAATTGAATTGTGTCATTTGAGAATTCGTGAAAATCAGCAAAGTGTAATTTAAATCTCTGATAAACTAAACTTTGAAGATGTTAAACGTTTAAGACTTAAGTTATAAGAAGACCTTTCATTTGCTAGATGGTCTGGAAAGAATATCAAATTAATTTTTATCCAAAACCTTAGCGACTTACTTTTATAAACTCTTAGAGAATACTTATAGCTCACTATTTGAAATGATAAAATTAAATAATAAGTTTTTCTACAAGAATAATGAATGGCTTCAAATTTTAAAACTTGTAAAAAGCAGAATATTTAACATCTATCTGGAAATTTAAATAGAAGTTTTTTGAAACTTTTGAAGCTTGTGAATCATAAGGAGATATCATCTAGAAATGCTATTTATGTTCAATGATAGCTTTCACACTTAATGATAATATGTTTTTATAATTTCAATGGTTAGAAAATAAATCATAAACTGGTTGATGTAAAATTTAAAAAAAATCTTTGAAGTAATATTTGTTGATATTAGATCTTTGATATGAGTTTGTTCTTTGGTGGTAGAAAGTGAAATGTTTGAAGACTTTCATATGGTTCTCTTATGCACATTTAGTCTTATTTTAGCATTTATTTCAATAGCTTCTTTAGTATGTTTAAAAATTCATTATTTCCTTGCATTTCTTAAAATAAGTTAATCAATTAACGTGCTGAAAATAAATATATAATATTTTCAAACGATTACAAAAATAGTTTGCTAATAGTAAGTGCTTGCTATGAAGAAATATAAAATCAATTTTCTTATAACCAAAGTATATTTATATCTATAAGCGTCTATATAACATAAGATATTTAATATATTCAAAAATATATAAAAATAAAGTATAAATTAATATTAAACTACAATCATTATACAATTGTTACAATAGTAGTTAGCATTATTGGAAATTTTAGTTTCAAAATAAGCTGAAAAAATTTGGTTGGAAACAGTAAACAGATATGGTTGTTTAACCTTTGATTCAGTGATTTTGTTTGTGATCGATAATATCATTATGAACATTTTTTCCTTATAAAGTCATCGTGGGTGGTTTGATTTTTATATTTTATTTTTAAAGCAGTAAGCATCAAAGAGTTTATAAACAAAAAGTTTTTCTAATTAAAACAAAATAATAGCATTAATTAGACCAAAATGGCTTTAGTTTAATTATATATTATTTTAGTAGATATTTTATACGTTGTAAACCAAAGACTTTTTTATAAGAAAAATTTATTAAATAAAAATCTGCCTAGTGACAGCGGAAAACACTAAGATTTATTTCATTAAAATAACATCTTCAATATTTTAAAATCTTGTCAACTTATCTTTGTTATTAGATCTGTATAGAACAAATAGATGTTATTTGTGAGAATGTGTGTTAGCGAGAGGTGCTCGTTTCAAGTAACCTCCTTGGCATTTATTTTAATAAGTAAATAAGATACTTTAAATTAAAATAGTTTAATGAACAGTTTTTAACTTTTATTATTATAAAGGTTTTTGGTTTATGTTTTAATTATTATTTAAGAAAGCGTTTTCTATTTTTTTCTTATTAAGAAATATTTCTATTAATTGAAATATTTTTAAGAATAACATTTTGATATTTACTTTTTTATCTTACTAGAAGATATTGAAACATCAGTTAGAAAAAAATGATTTGATATTTTCTGAAGTTTAAAGACATTTTAATCTTCAAATAGATCTTATGAAAAATATTACATAAAAATATATTAATACACAAAAGTTGAAAATACTAAATAAGTGAAAAACTCAAATGTCGAATTGTTAAGACTAGCAGAAGAAATGTGATCGGTTGAAAGTTACCATGTAAACAAAAAATAGTTTGATAAAAGTATCAAAATAAATAAGTGGTTGCAGTAAACGCATTTATCATCTGATAGAATTTTATTGATGTTTAAGCGTAAAAAAGTGAAAATAAAACGTTTATTAAGCCACAAGTAGATGAAAACCATTTTCAGCTAGCTGTCATTTTCAAAGTTTCTTGCCAGACATTCTTTTCTATATCTTTTCAACCATATTCCTTTGAATAATGTTAATCATCGATTTATTCTCTGTTTTGTAAACACAGATTTTCGCAGTTTCTATTACAGAACCTTTTAAGTCTCTGTCGTTTGTCTTGTGTTTTTATAACCAAGCAATCTAATCAACCGAAAATATTTGCAGTGTTCTTAGATTTCACTTTGTGTAAAGAAGGCCATGCAGGCAAGAGATTACTTTTATAATCTTTCACTCAGTGGTTACTGATGCATGACTGAGTTAAGAATAAAATCAAAATGGCGGAGATTTATAAGAAGGAGATTTAATTGTAATATCCAATAAAATCATTAAAGATTTTTGATGTCACTTTTATCAAGCGTTGCTTTTCAAAAAGGAAGTTGTTTAACAGTTTAATCTCAGCAACTTACCGTTTAACAGAAGCTCTTAAATGTTTTACCAATTTGACTTTGGTTAATCATACAATTGAACTCAGTAAAGTTGAATAGTTTTCTTCTAAAGTTAAACGAATTAAGTTTGAAATAATCAGAGCTAATTGTGTCGAGCGTATGATGACACGCTTGGAAATTGAAGCAAAACTTTTGCATTTAAATTTTACTGTACTTTATTTTTCATTTGTGGTGTTTTAATTGACATTAATCTTTCAATGAACTCAATTTGATGGTCCTCCTAATGATTATGACACAAATCAATTAGATAAAAAGTTTTATAATCTCTTTTCATTGCAAAAAATGGTAAAATAGTTCCAATTCAAAAAGTTTGGAACTTTTGCTAACTTCTTCTTTAGCTCACTTTCAATAACAATTATCTAAACAAATTTGAAAAAGTTTAAATTTTAGAAAGTTCACCTCAAATAGTTTATCTCGTAATTCTTCCTCTTATTCCTTAGCAGCCATGAAAATAGTCTACCTATCATCTTACTGAAATTTTTTCCTTAGAATTCAATTACTGAAGAATGTTAAAAGAAGGTTTCAATCAGTTAAATTTATTGAAGGGTCTTATACAAATTTGTATTCATTTTATTATAAAAGTTGTTTAATTATATCTCTTACATACATAAAACTGAAATTTAATGGTTTTAATTTAGTTGTATTTATAAGCTTTTTCTCTACATTAAGTTGTTATTCTTTTAGCTTTCATCATTTAGATTAATTTATATTAAATGTTACCGAAAACTGTTTTCATAAACGTCGACTTTGAAAGGCACACTTTAAATCACTTCTTTGAAAAATCTAACAAAGAAAATAGTGTTGCCTTCAGTGTCGCAGGGTCATCGTGCTCGAAGATTAGGAACTTATCGATTTAATCAGATTTTAAGTCAACTTTTTTAAAACAGTCTTTGCCTAAAATATGAAGATTTTTAAAAGAGGTTTATAATTATTTTTTTATTTCAAAATGAGAATTAATCTAATTTTATCTATACTTCGAATAAGAATGAAAGCAATCAATGATTATTATCGTTTTAAGATTTTCGTGATTCTAAATCATTTATTTTCATAATATTGAAAAACCAGTCTTTCTGTTTGGAATTATCTACATTAACTTATTTGCATTTTACTTGGTAGGTTAATTGGCTCTTCAGTAATAGGTCAGCTTACACTAACTATTAAGCAGTAGCTTTAAGAGATGTTTACAAAATCTTTTTTTATGTGACTTTTAAGAGCTAATAATTTAAAATTAATGCAATTTATTCCTTGAATCTAAAAGTTAATGCTTAATTATATAATTGTTTAAGTATTTGATTAAATATTATGTACCAACTTTATAAGTATTCCTTCTCAGCATAATGCTTCGATTTGCCAATAAAGCTTTAAAGCAAATTTTACTTTTTATTGCTAGTTTTAACTGTTTCTTGTCACAAATTTAGATTTTTTCAAAGTTTCCGACCACTTTGTCTGGCCAACTAGTCTATAAATATAGTCTTTTTATGTCTTACAAATGTATATAGATTAGTTGTAATATAAATCATAAGGATTATCAGACCAAAGAATTTGTAAACCACTGAAAATATACCACTAACAAATTAATTAATTTATATAATTGTCTATGCATCAAACACATATAACATCAGAACTCAAACTATTTTTAATAAGTCGGAAAGTACAAGGCTTGACATAATTATTATGTTTGCGCCATATAAACAAGTTTCTTCTACATTGAAATTCTATTGGAATGATTGTGTCTGAAAGCAGCTGAATGTTTTCTTTGATTAAAATAACCTCATATCCAAAAGTATTATTGTATCGTGCAGGTGATTGAAACTTAATGAAGGTTTGTGGAAATTATAGTTTTATGAAAAGCTTTTGAAAACATTCAGTTAAAAGGTTTTTCAATCATTTTATACTAAAACATTAAATTGGAAAGAATAGTTTTGTTAAAGATTTTAATGTGCTTAGATTGATGCTTAGCTAAACTTGAATTGCTAATTATGAAATTAGGCCACTGAGGCACTTGTACGGTTTCCTAATCGGCTTCCAATTAACAGTTCATGCGTAAATCGTCTTTGTATTGTTTGCAATTTCAATTTTTCTAATTATTTTTTCCTGATTTATAAAACTTAACTTTTACAAAAATATGACCTACTTTGTTTGTCATATGACCTATGATTTGTACAATTTTGAGGTGATTCAACCAACAAAAAGTATTGTCTTGTATAAAGACAGTTTATAAGGTTGGTAAAAGTTTGACAATGAATTCGAATGAATCATATTTTTCTTCTAATATACTGATCTTAAGTTTGCTTTTTGTGTGATAACCAAAAACGCAAAAGCTATTTCTGCTTTCATAATGACATGTATTTTGTATATGTTTTTTTACCAGCTTTATTTTTAATTTATTAAATTTCTATAAATAAATCCTTCTGTCACTAATAAGGCTTGCTTTGAGCTTGCAGTTTGAAATAGACTTACTTCAGAAAAATGATTATCAGATTTTTTGGAGAAAAACATTAGGCTCATTTCACAAGATAACATTTTTAATTAAAGCTTCTTAAAATAATGTATATCAATAAAGCAAATAAATTACATAAGACGCCATTAATGAGATAACTTATTTTTTGTCATTGTAATCTAACGAAAAATTCAAATCTTGTTTTTTTCATTTAAATCTTTTCAACTTTGTGTGATGCCTACTAAATTCTTATCAAATCAAAATTACGTAAACTGTTTGCTTATTATACTGAAAGTTTATAGAAAAGACAAACTAAAATGCCTTTTCTCGAGTTAAAGCTTTTGTGGCTAAAAAACGTTTAAGTAAATCTAAGTGAGCAAATCATCTAATTTGTCTAATTATCTATGTTTTTGATAAGCGTTGAGAAACTTGTCAATTGTGGCTATTGTTTTAATAAAAAGATTATTAGTGAAAGATTATATATTTGTTGCCAAATATAATTAGTATTAATTTGAAATTAAATTATAACATTGCTTGTTAGATCATTACACTATTGTATAGTCATAAATTTTATACAGCTATGTAAATTTTTATTTTTTTAATGAGTTATTTGAAAATACATTAAGCTCTTAATAAAAATGTGAAACCTTTGAAGCGTAAAATGATGCACATATGTAAAATCTGAACCTAAATGTAAGTAAATAATTAAGTGGTCTATTTTTGATTATTCGTTGAACATCCTCAAAATAGAATTGTGCATCACATGATGTGGAGAAAGCTAACATCTTCAAAATTCGAAGAATATAAAAATTATTTTAGCAACAATTTATAAAACTATTCACTATTATAAGAAAATACTTTTTATTTTAGTAAAACTGGTATGAAAAATTGTATTGAAAATAAATCGTTTGAAACAAGTAAAAGATTATATTTTCTTGAGATCAGCAAAATAAACAAACAAATTTATATACAGCAACAAACTATCTTTAGTTTTACACCTGGTTTTTATTGAATAAATTATAAATTGATTTTATATTTGTTTTTCTTTACGATTAATCTTACTTATTAATTTTACCTTATTTGGTGTTTTGTCTTTTTATCTTTTTTGAGCATAAAAACTATATAAAGCCATTTTGTTTTTAAACTTTAATCAGCTACAATAACATTGAGTCTCAATTTTTTAAGAACCACGCGCATTATTACCAAACTACGTGCCTTACTGCGTGTAGTTGCGCGTCTCTTTAGTACTTTCTGTCACCAAAGCACAACAATTTTATGTAAAATAAGCTTTTTGGAACACCTAGCCAAGAATTTGTTACAAGTTTAGGTGATAAATACATCTACCCAGTTTTTCTTGTGTGATTTACGTTGAATTCTAATAAGCCTTATTAGCATTAAATCAAATTTTGTAATACACTTGCTGAAATTTGCAAAATAAGATATTTGTGTTTTGATTGTGTCTTTTATTATTTAAAAACCTAGTTTCTATACTTAACTCAGTCTAATAGTTTACTACCTGTTAATTCACTTTCTCTAAATATCTACAAACATGATTGATAAGAATGGTTTATCAAGATTCGCAGAAAGAGAGATAGTATTTTTAACTTATTTAACTTGTGAGCTAAGATGTTTTCTCGATAAACGTTTAGATTGAGTTAACAAGTTTGTGACTTAAAATTTTAAAAGACATTTCAAATTATAGATTTACTTCTTATTATATATGTTTCATAAGATAAAAGATATATTTCTTTAAGTATTAATAATTATAAAATAAACAAATACTGTGGAAGTAAAATAAATATTTTAATTTATTTAATTTTATTTAGACTTATTTAACTTTATCATAGAATAAAGTTATATATCATTTTAATAACAATTGTTTCATAAATTTTGACATCTCAATATAATTACTAATCTTCAAAAAATCTTTGCAGCTCTTCCTTTGCCAGAATCAGTTTCATTAAATGAGAAGGAAAAAAATGAAGTCTTAAAGGAACATACAAACGAAGGTTATTGATGATTGTTTTTTGTTGAGGCTCCTTCTGCAAGTAATGATTTATTTATTATTCAATCCAATTTTTACTGCTTTAATACTCAACAACAAGTACTGAGATTGTCTGATCCTGCAGATAAGCAATCAATTTTAGCAGGTGTACTAAAGTCAATGACTTGATATAAATTTTTAGACAATGATTTTTTCAAAAAAGTATTTTTAACTGAAAGTGATAAAAGTATTTAAGTTTATTAGACAATGTTCTTTATTGTGTATCGAAAACTTTTAATGTTTAGATTGAAATATTAACAAACAATTTAATGGTAGCTTCACATTTTTCTAGTTAATCACAAAAATTACTTTTAATAAATGATTTTACCTTCTATAAACTTTCAAAGGAAACCTCTTACTTTGCTTTTACTGAACATTTTATCTGCTAAGACTTCATAAAATGTAGATTTTGATATTACACGCTGTTAAAAAAGAAAATTAAACCTATTTGTAATAAAAAATATAGCCATTTCAGCTAAAAACTTTAGAAAAAGATTAAAAGCAATTAATGAAACTTAAAGTGAGATATTTTAATTCAATTAATTCACATTCAATTCAAATGAAACCACAATACAATTAGATGTGGACATATGTTGCAATCACAATGAGAGCAGGTAAAAGTTTCTTTATCACGTTGTTGGTGGCCTGAGCTTCATATTGACTATAACAGATCCACAATTTTATGCTGAAAAACTTTGAGATTATCATAGAAAGTAAATGATAAACAAAAAGAAATAGTGATTTGATAAATCGAAAAAAAGCCACTTTTTGTTACAATAGTTGCTAAAAATTCGACAGGTGCTTAAATTGACGCAAAGAGATGTTAACAATAAGCCGCAGGCGTTTTATGTTGAGATATCAACAACTATAATTAATTCTTTTCGGGAAGAAATAGTATTGACCACTAAATTCATTCAATCATTCAACAATTTTAACTGCTTATAAGCAAGATACAGTCTATCTCATTGCAATGTGATCACTAGTACAGAATGCAGCTGTTGTAAGGTTAGTACTTTTAACACACCCTTTATTGCCTATGTCTCAAACCATTTTAGTTTTTGTTGCTGTATCAGTATGCATTCTTAACTTCGTGTGTGGTTGAGATAAGGCTATAAACATTCTTCTTATAGTTCTCTATAAAAAGTAACAGTATTCGGTCTGTAAAAGTTATGAAATCATCTTTTGGCTATTTCGGTTGCAGTTTATGCCATAATATGTGATTACATGGGTAAAATACACATGATAGATTGTCATTCGCTTTAAATCTGTAATTTAAATAACTATACATGAAAAAAGAAATGAGTAATGCCCTAAATATGTGCAATAGAATAAGTTGAAACTCCACAAAAACCTCAGGAATTATTTATTCTTAAATAAATGATATTGATGAAACATTTCTGTCACTTAAGGATAAAAAATAAACAAAACCATTGGAAAAAACAACTTTAAAAAAGTTGTATTACTGGCAATAAAAAATAAAGATATTGAAAGTTATTATCAATGATAAAAGAATATATAAATAAACTGTTATAGTTTCATGGTGTGTATATTGTTGTAGTAATAATCTCTAAATCTTTCTTTAAAATGATCTATTTTATAATTATGGAGAAAAGAAAGTCGCAGAAGTAAAAAAAATCATTCTTCATCACAGAATTTGTTATAATCATCAATTATTTGCTTAATCGTTTCTCTGAAAATATTTTGCATAGCATTCATTATCTGTTCACAAGTCAATAAGTTGAATAATTACAAGCAATATTACCAAATTTTATCTTCAATAAGTCAGTTTATCTTCATATGAAGTAAGCAGCTTTGGTGGTCTTTTTAATGCACTTTCTCAAGCAATAAATCTGATATACGACTTTATATGAAAATAGAATGCTGCAGGGTGAACCATCGAAGCATTTTTATTTATTTAGTTTAATTTATTACAATACTAATATAAGATTCATATCTCACTTGATAACAGCTAGAAATCAGCAAAAAAGAGTTAAAATCTAATGATAATAAACGATTGATTTCGATAAAGCTGAGAGGCCATAACAAAAGCGAACAAACAGACGTTATATTGTTGATGACATTTTATAAACCTTAGCCCATTATTATAAAACTATTTACATTAACTTTTGATATACTAGATAGTATTTTATTGATAAATGTATAAGATAAATTGTTTAATGAGTCTATAACTATTGCATTCAACATCTTGTACTTTCTCTTTAAAACATCTTAGAAGAGTGCGCAGCTTGCGATCAAAGTAGGTGTTTTGCTTCGCACAGCTGCTCACCTTTTAGACATTCTTGCCTACCAAGAGTACGATTTGTTTGTAAGACAAGCTTTTTCAAGCTTGGTTTTATTGGCTGAGGAATTTCAAATTTTAAGGTGCATTAAATAAGTTTTTAATATTTTCTTACTTTTACAGAGAATTCAAATTAAAGTCACTAACATTAATGATGAAAGATTTTATAACACAGTGAAATAAGTACTGACGTCTTAGTTGATTACTGATAACAGCAAATCTTCTTTATTTGGCTGGCTGATTTAAATCTTTCTGAAAGGCATTGTCATAAGAAAAAAGTTTTAATAAGTTTCAGAAGCCAACTATGATGACTCAATTGAGATTTTAGTCTACTTCGTTTTCAATCACTGTGATAAAAATCAAAAGATTTTGAATTACTTTGTAATGACAGATTTCAAAAATGTTTTATTCTTGTTTAGAAAAAATATATGTTATCAGTCTAAGGCTGATAAATGCTACTTATTATTTATATTACTTTGCTGCAACTTAGTGGCATCAGAAATAATGTGAGCCTAAGTGACGTTGGTCGCAGTGTGAACAACTCTAATGACGAGTCGTGTTATTAGTAAACAAAAAAGAAAGATTATTGCAGGTGTTACTTAAGTGATTGGTTCACACTCTGCTGATTTGTGTTTACTTGAGAGTGCGAGCAAATTACCTGACTATTAATTGCTTGAATTTCTTTTAAACAATCTATCATTGTGTATAAAATACCGTGAAATTTTTTGAACGCTTAAATAAAAGCTGATTACTTACAGTTCAAATAAAAGTTTAAGAGTAAAATAATTGTAAAAGTGAGCAAAAACAACTACTTTGTGCTTATTTCAGTGATATTATTGAGCTTCTTAGCTGCTTTTTTAATTTATTTACATTTATTTTCTCATGTAGTTATAGGTGGACATAAAAACAATATTGGTTCTATGAGTTTAAACTACTAGGTTATTAAAAATCTAACTACAAAACGTAACAGCGTAATTAGAAAGAACTATTATAGATTAAGTTTGTAGCAGCCGTTTCATGTTTGTTTTAACTTTATAATTTATTCTAAACTCATTGCTCATAGCATTTGTGTGTGCTCGTCCAAAAGATTTGTTTCAGGAGCTACCATTAATGCAGGTGCTTTACCCAGTTGCGTATTTATTAAAAACGATCTTGTAAATTCGAAAGCTAGATTGATCAACCGGGCTCTTAATAATTCAAACTATCGCTGCTGATATCACAAGTTGGAGCTGTCACTCCTAAATAAAGATTTATATTTTGCAGCCATGTTTCATAAAAGATGCAGTTAATTGCGTATGTTCAGTAAAAATATATCTTTGAATGCAAATTTAATCAATACTGTTAAAATGGTCGTAATTGATTGTAAGGCATGTAATCAGTGTAAAGATTTATTTGAAAATTTAATTGTGACAAGCATATGAATTTCAGTTTTCAGCAAATTTTCGTGAAACACAATGAAAAGTACTTAGAGCTTTTTTGCTAAATATAAATAAGAATAAAATGGATTGATTTATCTGGTGTTTGTAGACAATTGATTACAATCACAAAACAAAAACATAGTTTCTTTGCAAAATAATCTTAATAAAAACAAAAACCTTGCTGTACTTTGATGAAAAAATAAAAACAAAAATTTGAAGCAAGGGGAGATGGGAGGGGGGTAATAAAAAGTTTTTCTAATTTTGGGACACTTGATAGAAAGATTTGATTTTTCTCACTTTCGTTATCATATGTCACTTCATAAAAAATGTTAGAGGATATTTTGAAATAAAGAGCAAGCTTATTTGTTGCATCCAATAAATATTTTCCGATGTTTTGTTTTGGAAAAGATTTTTGGTGTTAGTGCTGAAAAAAGTTCCTCATTCAAGCGTGAAAACAAAATGGCGCAAAATATTATTGGATTTTGATTAAATTAGCTTCGAGACGAATTGCGATTTCTTTGTTTGATCATTTGCTTCAACTAACACCCGTTATAATAATCAATTCGTTTTTGTAAAAAATTTACAAAATTAGTTCAGTCTAATTTTAATTTAATTAAAAAATCTGATTTGATTATATTTCAAAGCTTAAAACTGTTTTTCATAAAACTTTAGTTCAGTTTTATTATTTGCATGACAGTAGTCTATTTAGTTTATCATAAATATTGTCAAGATAAACTGAAATTTTTTTAATTTTGTCTTTATTGCATTTATGTTATTTTTAGTTAAATTGTTATAGTTTAGTATTTCTTCTTTTAAATAATTTCAATTTTAGGAAACTTAATATTAAAAATTGAATGCTTGATTGCCAATAATCTATTTTTTTTTAATTTACAGGAATTATGAACGAGCCGAGCCATTTAGTAAACCCCAAGCTGTCACATTTAGAAAACTCAAATTTACGAGTAAAAAAAGAAGATTTTACAACTCTGCAAAGAAGTTGTGATCCCAGTAAGCCTGCTCAGACATTTGGCTCAGACCAGACAAAAGTGGACAGTTGGAATATGAAAAAAGTGGAAAATGGAAAAATTCTGGGCAGTAATCATCATCATCAAGGTTTTTGTTTTCTAATTTTGATCAAAAATTAAAGTTCTTTTTGTTAATCAGCAAATATTTTAAACTTATTTTGAAAAAATGTATCTAAAATGAAAATTTAATAATCTTAATAATTAATAATAATAAAAAAGTTACTTTAGAAGTAAAATTTGATGCAAGTAACGTTTGATACGAAACTACTGTTTTTGAAATCATAATTATTTTCTTATTAAAATCAAATCTGTCAGCTATAATGAAAGATTAAAAACAATTTAGAAAATTAAATATCAAAATTAGAACAAATTGTTTTTGTATATTTATGAAATGTGTTTTCTTATTTTCAATACACCTTTCTAAAATGTTTCTTTTACAAAATACAGATTGTTGAATGACAGTTAAACACAACCTGAGAATAAAACAGCAATTTGCAAAACATGAGTAATTCAATAAAAACATTAAAATGTTCCAAAGCTTAAAGACTTATAACCCAAAATCTTCTCGCTTCATTTGTAAGAGTAACAAGATTTAAAACTTAGCTTAATATCTTTACTACAAATGATGAAAGAAAATCTTCACTTTGAAACTACTTTTGATGAGCTATTAATAATGCTGCGATATATAAAAATGACATTAACTTGAATTTTTGTTACCTTTTATTACTATGATCCTGAAATAAACTTTAGAGACAATTATCCTCATCTGATGTCTGAAATCTGACTTTCATGGGAAGAATACAATATAAACCCATATTAAAAAGTGTCACTAAGTTGAAATCTAATAATAGCTGTCAGCTTTAAAAGCTAATCTGAAATTATCTCCATCACGTTTCTGCTAGCTTTTATATATATCTTTAATAAATATCATTATTATTATTAAGCAAGGTGTAATAAGCTCGGTGTAATAAATATAATAAATATAAATCTAATTAAGAAAACAACAAATCAAGGCAACCTACACATTTATCTTGAAGTTCCTTAAGTTTAATTTAAAAAAGATATTCTGAAATAACTTTAATAACTCAAAGTATTAAATCGGTAAATACCGTTGACAAAAGATAATAGAAATTCAGTCGCCAAAACGAATTCAAATTTAGCGTCAAAAAGACTTAAATATAAACAGTTTGAACTGATCTTTACTTGGTGTCATCTTCATAAGCTGTTCACATTTTGTAATCTTGTCTCAAAATTCAGCCTGAGAGGAATGGTCGTGAGAAAAAAATACTTTAGTTCATAATAAAATTGAAGTGGGTATTTTATTTTCAACGGCGGGTGACAGCAACCCAGGTGCTTTAGAAAGTGTGAAATTAGGAATATCATGACGTATCAATTGAGTACTGTATGAAAGTAGATACGTTAAAAGCAGGTGCAAAGTATATTTATACAAGTTATTTGTCGCATTTTAACTTGATTAGTTCTTATGGTATTTAAAGTATTTAAACTAATTTGTTCGCTTTTGATTTTTTAATTGATGAAACAAACTTTTAACATTTTTACGCTTAAATCTGACTTATTTTAAATATTTAGTAAGCTAGTTTAGCAACCAGCAGTTTTCCTGTGGATTTCTCTAATTACTCTCTTAATCAGATTAAAATCTTTTTTTAATACTATAAAAAAAAGTTACAAAAGTATGTTTACCTGATTTTATTTATTTTATGTTTTTATTTTTTACAATTCATTTCATTTTACAATTTAATATCAAAGCTAACAATTAAATCACTTGTTCAACTTGAGTTTGTATAAAAACTTCAAAATCGTTATAGAAACCGTTTTTCTTGTTTTAAAGATGCTTGGATCATCAAATAGACATGTTTAATTATTAAAAAGATATAAAAAACTTTATTTCTATGAATATTGATACTAACGATGTTTGAACTGCTAAACAAACTTAGCATTTTATTTGTATAAAATTAATTAAAATGAAATTTATTCCGTTGACTAGTTGAGTTTTTTTGAACCTTTTCGAAGCATGTTTCTTGTCATTTCACTATTTATTAATTGCTTTCCTTTCCTACAGTGAAAAGTGATCAGTATTATAATTACAAAGTGTAAGAGTCACTACTCTAACGTATGAAATTGTAAAATACTTTTATTTAAACCATTTTTTTCACAAATTTTCTATCAGAAAGTTTCTACAAGCAATTTGCTTCCTAAAATAGTGCCCACCGTAGGTCATTTTCTCAGAAAGTATATTTCTTTATTTGCGTTGCTACAAAAACGAAAATCGAACTTGATTTAGATTAACTGACACAAATGGAATGAAAATGTAAAGAGCTTTTTTTACTGCTTTAGGGTAAGATTTTGCATTGCCTCTAAAAACAGTTGCAGAAGTTACATTCTTTCTATCCAATAAAATCATTTCACGATTCGCTTTTGAAAATTCCACTTTTTATAGATGCTATAGATATTTATAATTTTCTTGTGTTCTTATTTTATTGCTTTCTAATACACCCTCTTACATAAATTAAATCGTTTAAGACATCAAGCAAGGCTTATAAATTTGATATCTAACAGTACAAGGTGCGCAATTTGATTGATAGTTTAAATACGCAAACAAATGATTATTTAGTTTCCAGCCTTACAATATCTTTCACAAATAGTACAGCATCTGATTTTGTAAATTTTTCGGTTAAGAAATGATTGCGATTAACAAGTTTAAACAAACTTTTCACGCTGTTATTAAGTAATTGAGGTTTTTCTTCAAAGTTTAACTTCACATTAGAAAATATTAACGAAAATTATTTGGTTTTATGAAATAATCGATTTATTTATGACACTAGTTTATATTGCATTAAAAACTAAAATTGAAATAAATCTAAGTTTTGATCTTTATAAGAAATAAGAAAATCATTGAAACCGGATTTTCTAACTTTTCAGAAAAGAATGAACAAACGAAGAATATTTCTCGGTATCCAGTCGGGAGTGAGGTAAAGAAAAGACCGAGAACTGCTTTTACGCCAGAACAAATCAAACGATTAGAAGATGAATTTCATTCGAACAAATATCTATCAGTTCCTAAACGACATGAACTTTCCAGTGCTCTTAGTTTAACTGAAACCCAGGTAAGCTTGTATAACATAGCTTGTATTCATTGTTATATTTGATATAGAATGCAAAATTGGTATTTATGACAAGCAATCATAGCTAAACAACATTCAATTTTGTTCAAAACTATAATGTGATATCAATTATTTTGAGTTTAAATTAAATGTTTGTAATATTGTAGACTTATTTTATAACATTCCCTTAAAAAATATTTGGTATTATAAATTTCAGTATTTGTACAAATTCTTGATAGCAACTACTGTTGTCGCCATTTTTATATTCTTCCTTTAAAAACTTTGATAAACAAACAAAAACATATTTTTATACGTTGAAAAAAAAGCATGATGTCTTAACTTGGTAATAAAAAAAGTTCTGTTGTTTAGCTGAAGTTAATACAAAATGTTAAGTCAGCCAATAGAGTGAATATAAGCTGTCCTCCAATTCTTTTCAAAATCGATCTTTAGCGTCAAATTGCTTTGTTGTTTATTAATGATTAAATGATTTTTATATCCACAAAATTTTTTAAAGAAGAAAATTCTTTTCAGAGAAAAATAATGATTAAAGTTTAGTTTGTCTAGTTCAACTTTGAACTTTACTATCCAATTATAGATGATATCACATTTATTTGTAGCGTCCACTAAAAACCTTTGATAAGCTGTTCTGTATTTCAAGTTTTTCTGTGAAACAAAAATTTTCAGTTTTAATATTATCACTATCAACTTTTGTAAAAATTACCTTTGTTGTAAAAATTCTCATCATCAAATGATAATAGAAAAGATTTTTTATTTCATCTTGATTTGATTTAGCTTTGAAATTTTTTTATTAATTATAAAAGCTTATTTATCAAATGAAACCCAATCAAATGAAACCACAAAAAAAAATTTATTTTGTTTATTCTAAACTTTGCTTGCAGAATTGTTATTTCTAATTTTCATTTAAATTTCTAAAAAAATTCCTAAAATACTTAAGGGGAGAAAATATTAAATATCGTAAACTGAAGTTACATAAATAAAAAGTTTGAAACAGTGAAAAAAAATTGCATCCATTTCCATATCTTCATCATGTTTTGCTTAGATCAAGATTTGGTTTCAAAATCGAAGAACGAAATATAAGAGAGAATATTTAAGCGAGTGGGAAGTTCTGAATCATCAAAATATTCTTGCAATGCAAGGATTTTATGGAGGACTTTATCCGGCACAACCTGCTCCAAATCGATACTTTCCTATGCTTGATCGTTTTCCAAAAATGCCTTCTCTTAGCGGATCACATTATCCACTTTTTCCTGGATCATTTGCTCTTCAACCTTCCATGACTCATGATCAGTTTGTTTCCGAGGATCTTGCCAACAAACAGAGATTATTACAAACGCAATTTAGAACGTACTGTCCTCCTGGCTTACTCACTCCCCACATTTCCAGTCTACATCTTCCAATCACTTCAACCGACTTCTCACCAACCTCATCGAACAAACTTGCTGCGTCTCCAAAACAACATCCAACTGTTAGTTTGAGTCCTCACGTAAGTGAGCCAAGTCCAGGAATTTCACCGGAAGTTTCTTCTCCACCTAGCACTTCTGGGCTGTCATCGTCAGTTGTAGCAGATCGTTCAAGCGGTGAAAATGATTACAGAAGTCCATCCCAGGCTTCAGTTACTTCTGCTTCATTTATACCCTGGGATAAGGGTAGTGAGTATCAACACAATTTGTTATCTGAGGTTATACTTCGAAACCAGCAGTTCAACCAAAAACTGTTTCCTAATCTCGGAACAGCAAGTACTAGCTTGATGTCTTCTATGCCTTCTACATCAGTAAATCCCTTGCAAGTCCGACCATTCAATCCTTTTGCTCCTGCTGTACCTTCGGTACTTCCCCCTCATCAACTTAGAAGATGAATACTTTTTCTGTGACTACAAAGGATCTGAAACAATTTTGGGTGATTTCGTGTACTTGTCCAAAGTTTCATATTGGTAAGTTCTTATGAACTATCATTGTTTGTTTTTTCTGCTGACGAACGAGATTTACAAATCAGTCTGCTATATCAACTTATTTTGATTGTATTGAAATCGTTTTTTTTTTTACCCTAGTTCTGAAACACTACTTCAATCTGAAGTTTTATTGCACTGATTTCAAAGCAAAAGTTTTATGAAACTGATTTTGCAGCATATTAACAGTAACTTTTTCTATAGTTCTTAGTTTGGTTAGTTTTATAGTCGGATTTTACAGACTTCAAGGGCATTTTATCAGATACTTCCACAAAATTACTATTTTATTATAAATAGTTTATTTGCAGATTATAAACACATTTTTTTATGTATATGAAGAAAGATTTTTGAATTTTTAAGCCTTATCGCTTTTTGAAGTGCTTAGAAAATGAATTTTACTTCTTTACTCTGTACTTCTAGCTTGTATGTTTGCGATAAATTGATTTATATTGCTTTTTATTTGTTTGATATGTTACACTTACGCAAAGCTAGAAGTGTTCCCCTCAAATTTATTTTGTATTGTGGTTGATATTTTGCAAACTGTTTTTCCTTTGTAAGATTGAGTAAAAATGAACCACAAATTTCATAAACTGCAAAATTAGCACCTAAAGAAATTGTTTAGCTTCTTTTAAGTTATGAAACTGAAATGATAACAACAACTTTAGTTGTATTAGTTATACGTGTTCATGGAAAAAACAAAATTACAATTTAGTATTAAGAAATTGAATATTTCGAAATTGTAGATTCTAAAAATAACAATGAATTTTAAAAAAATCATAACTCTTTTAAAGAAAGAAATTTATGAATTGTTAATCCTTGTATGATTTTTAGTTAATTAGCGTAAATGCTATTACTAACAAATAATTTTTTGTAAGATTATTTTGCAATGATTAAAGTTTCTGAGCTTTACTGTTTTTAAAAAGACTTTAACTGTCAAATGCAAAAGTTTTTTATTTCTACAATGAGCTCATTTTATTTATTTATTTTTGATAATCATTTGTAAACAAACTTTTGGGTGAACGAAAAGACTCTAATGAAAAGACGAACAAGTTTTTATCAACAAATTGGTATTCTGTAAAACTTTTAAAACTAAATTATTTGTTAAGCCCACAATACTTCTTTTTACTGGTTATACTGTGTGGGAAAATTGTTGTTTTAGATAAATTTGTTTTACTCATGATAATTGTTTTTGGTACACAATTTTTCTGCATTTGCTTTTCTTTGCTCGCTTTTCTCGCAAATCTTGTGAAGATGGAGTTATACGTAACATATATTAAAATCAGGTGAATCAAATCATTTTCTTTGTAATTTGTAAGGTTTAGGTTTCCTTTAAAGTTTAAAAACTTAATTAAAGTGATCAAAGCAAACTTACAAGTGCTATTTTTTTAATATTAAACATATTCTGTTTTAGTCGAGAAAATGTTTAGAATTTTTACATATTTTTATATTCCATAGCAACGAGTAAATCCTTCTTGTTGCTTAAAACCTAATTAAAAAGTTTTTACTTTCATCACATCTATCTTAAAATGGTAATATTTTATTTACCTCTTCCTACCATAATATAAATTACTTTCAATTAAGTTAGCAGACTTGTTATCAGTTTTTATTATCTTTAAATGGTAGTAAGACTACAGACAACGATTAGATTGTTCTTTTAAACCGTGTATCAAATTACATTATTATTCTTCTGCCATCATCAATTCAGATACATTTACTTAGATAGTCGGTTAGCTTCCAATAAGATAAAATAAAAACCCAAAAGATTTTTTAAATCTTTATTACTTTCTAAGGTTCTCAACTTAAAACAAAAAAACTTTTAGAAAACTACAAAAAAATAATCATTAAGTGTTCAAGTCAAACTGCTAAGTATTATAAAAAAGAAAGAGTGATGAATTCCAAAAAAAAAACAAATATTTGACTTCAGAGAAAATATTGAACTTTAAACTTCTATGGTGAAGTTGAAGAAACTTGCTGCTATCTAGTATACTGTAAGCGCATCCAATTCCATCAAATCCTAAATTATCTTCAGTTAATGAGTAAACATGGTTGTTAGCACTTAAAATACATTAGATGTTTAAATAAACAATAAAAGCTAAAATTTCAACATTATGTTCATAAAATTGTAATTTTTCAAATTAAAAAGAAAAAAAATTTTCAAAAGTTTTTGAAATTTAATTGTTGATACTAAATAAACTCTAATTTCATTTGAAGCATCGTCTTAGCTTAAAATTTTCAATTATAAATTCGATAATTATGATCCTGAATTCAATAAAAATATGATTGCTCTTTCATTTTTTAAGATTTTAATTGAAATATTAAGAAAAGAAAACTTTACTTTTGTTTTTTAATAGTTTAATTTAGTTTACTAATAGGAAAATATCTTGAGAATATTTATAGTGAAGTGCAGATTACTTTGTAAACTAGCTTAAGATTTTTGTTAGCTTACAAAATGAATAAGCTCAGAGATAATGGATTAATAAATTTATACAGTAGTAACTTTCTTTTACATTATTAGTGTATTTCAAAAATTCGCATTTGAGCTGAACATTTTTCAGTTTATGTGATAATTTTATTCTACAGTTGTTTAGTAACTAAAAGATGATAGAATAGTTCAAAATTACCATCGATAACTATCAAAGAAACCATTGACTCATTATGATTTCTAAAATGGTTGAATTAAAAGTAAATACAGGTGCAGTTAGCCCTATAAAGTAAGTATCATTGCAAATTTAATGTTTCTTCCCAGTAAAAGTGACATAATCAAAATGATTAAATCACAAACGATATTGTAGTCTCCCAATAATATTAGAACAAAATATAGGGAGCATCAAGCTATTATCTTCTAATGTTACATCTACATTCAGTCGAAGCTTTTTTCTCCGTCTAATTCAATCACACACCTAAGCAGACAGAAAAGGAAATAAGCTTTGAAAAAGTAACTTTTGAAGTTTCCAATTAACTATCAGGGTAAAACTACTAACCCTTTATTTATTTATTTCTATTAAATTAATGTAGATATCGTACCTGCAAAAATGGTTTCAGTTTATTTTATGCTTTTATTTTTATTTATTTTATTAAAAGCGTTCAAAGCAAATTTTTTCAACTTATTTTTAAAGTTATTTAATGTTTATTTTTTAAGTACTCAACATAATGTATTCTTTATTTCTTTAATTGCACTCGTATTAAACTGTTACTAACTAATAACTATTATAATATTGTAAAAGCAACAACACTTTTGCAGATGATATTATGCTCATACGAATAAATAAGTTCACAATATCACTTGAAAATTAATTAGTAGCAAACGTTAATTAACGAGATGTAACTTTAAGATCTAAATCTTTGTTTTGTTCTACCTTTAACTTAAAGCTTATTTTTTATTTGATGATATACTAACTAATCAAAATTGAATCCAACCTTTAACTGAGTTTAGATTTCATTGCATAAGCTAAAGTAATAATTGTAAAAGCTTTTCAAATTTCGTACACAAAGAACGTAGAAGCTGTTGAAGAAATATTTATTTCGTTTGATAACTATAATTATAAATAATGGAAGTAAGCTAAAGATAATATTTAATTCTAATTTAAAGGTATCTCTAATTTGTAAAATGATAGACAAATATAGCTTTCAAACAAAAGTTTTTTTTCTGGATCTAATTAGTATATTGAAAACAAAAATTTAAACAATAGAATGGTGAACAACTCATAAAAAAGAGTGATCTGATCATACTAAAAACAATGATGAACCTGATATAGCTGAAAAAAGTTGAACAGGTATTTTTATTGTTTGAATAATTCAACCAAAACACAGAAAAATAACTTCTCGAATTTCTTATCATTAACTTTTTTTCTAATCCAACGTTGTTTTGAATGAAATATGTGCAGTTAAATCAATTGTATTTAACTTATCTCATATTTGTTTCTCATTATTTCTCAAGTATTTGTCAAGAATCACAAGAATTTTATATAATAAAGATAAGCTTAAAAATGAACTAAACACAATTTACTGATATATGATTAATTTTATCATCTATAATAAAGTTTTATAATAACCTTAAATAATTAAACTTATAGATAACTGTCTCCTATTACTTAAAATTTGCACTTTCTATGTTTCTTATAATTTATTTCGCCATAACTATCAATTAAAAGTTTTTAATACTGATATAGCTTTATTCTTTCACGATCAATTTCATTTCATTATGTAATAAAAATGTATTTTTAACGTATCATATTACTGTTAGAGCCATGAAAAAACTCAATAAATTAGATAAATAAAACTATCAACATACAATATAAAATTTATAGTTCTCATAGCAAATAACAGGAAGTATTTATGAAATTCGTTTATTGAGAAAAAAGATAGAATGTATAATTTCAAAATTAAAACAAAGTTGTTTTCGTAAAAATTTGGTTGTATATTAACTTTTTCAAAACATGTACATCAAAACTTAAATAAAAATAATTAAAGGAATGATAACTTTTGAGAATTTTTTAATTAGTTTGGTTGATATGGGCATTTGAAATTACATCAACTTGGTTTGAGGTAGTAGAATTGCAAGCTTTTATATTGTATGTTATAAATAACATTCATATTTGTTAAAGCAAAGCTTTGACAAGCTTCCTATAAAAGTTGTAAACAACTTAATCATTACTATCTTCTATTTTGATTTATTATAATTTATTCTAGATAGTTGTTCAAAGCCAAACAAACCAAATTGCCGTCTAAATAAAATACTTTCACTTTATTACTACTTATTACTTTATTGCTACTTTATTAGTTATAGAGGTTAACTACAGTTTTCTCATAATTTTTGCTAAATATTTGTTCAGGTAAGTTAAATAAACTTATATGTTGCATCTTTGCACGTTACATCAAAAACTTATGTTTTTTAAATTAAAAAACATTAAATTGTTATAAAGATCTATTTGATAAATTTCAAAATTAAAGTATTATTAAGATCGTTTTCAACTAAATAAGCTAATAAGATAATAATAGTAAGTCTCTGAAAGTTCATTTGCTAATACTACTTAAAAAAATGGTTTAAATTTTTTTACAAGCTTATTTTTGTAAGATTTTCACAAAATACTTTCTTTTATTACCAATTTTAAATAAATTATATTTCTTGTTTTCTAAAATTACAAAAAATGAATTATGCTTTTGCTAAACACTTCCTTACAACTAAATATAAAACAAATTTTTTGACTTTTTTAACAGCCTTCTTAATCCAAAATATTCCCCTTGTTTTTTATGTTGTATAAGCAGCTTTTGTATTAAATTTGACATTTTTTGGAATCTAAATACTGCGGTCTAATCTGGGTTGAATTAAATATGCAAAAACCAGCTATTTATAACTTTCCATAAAATGTCATAATTCCTATAAATTAATTTGAATTAAATATATGCTATTGTAGAGGTACTTTTAAAAATTATAAAAATATGTTTTCTTTTTATGTAAACTAAGTATCTGCGTCTATATGTCTACATATAGAACTTAATGAAGAACATATTACAATATGCATAAAATGATCAAAAGATTTTTAACAACATTAATTTATTTAATCTTTATTAACAGTAGTTTATTTTTTGTAGTTGTTTATCGTGGCGCTGAAATTAAGGGGTGATAAATATCAACATTGTTTTATATTTTTAATATGAAACACCATATTATTAGCGTATGATTACTATTGAAGTGTATCAAAATTGATTTGTTGTTTAAATTTTTCAAAAAATTTCGTTTGGAATCACTTGTGTAGTTTCTTTTGATAATCTTCCAAATTATTATAACCTTAAAATTGATATGACTCATTCATAAGGTACTACATCGAATTCAATCTTAAGAATATTTTTAATGAATATAAACTAGCAGCATTATCACTTGCAAAGACTTTTAAATTACAACAAAGTATTTCGTCAGTAAAGTTCACAACTTTTTAAGGACCTACCTATACACAGTTGTAAAACTGTTTTTGGTCAATAATTTGCAACAAAACAAAAATATTTAATTAATAAACTATTCGATATTTAATTAAAAACTTTTAACTCGTTTCAATCAAAATTAAAATATTTTCCTAAATACATATTACATCTGCTTTAAATAGAATAAATGCAGTCTATGGATATCAAACAAAGTTACGATAACACGCTGAAAACTTGTTTTCAAGCTTTAATCTTTAAATTAAGATTGTATTAACAGAACTTAATCAGAATTTGATAGTGAATAATTTTTGCAACATTTAAGCAATTATAATACTTTGAATATATTTCTCACTCAAATTAAAATTTTAAGATTTTAGATCAATTCATTTTTATTTTTTTAATCATCCAATTTTAAACTAATATATTAAGTGTATGAACGATTAAACAAGTTGTTATTAAAATCAAAACATAACACTTGCTGGTTCTATCCATAAATGTCAATCAAGTGACAGTACAGAAACTGTGGCGGCCATAAAACTTCTTTATTTCTATCAACTTACATTTTGTCTGATATAAATCGGATTACACTAGGAAAAATCTCTTGTGTTATCGATAAACAAACTGTATTAATCATGATCAAACCATCAGTATTAAGTGTTTAAGCCTGTTTTTATTCTTTCGCAAGGGTTGCTGTTAACAACAAAATACAAGCAAATTGTCTTTCAACCAATAACCTATGAAATGAAGTGAGTCTAATATCAACAATTTAATCTTTTGTTGGTGTACACCAGTTGCTTCTCGTATTGGTGCTTCCCCTGAAATAATACAATTATTAGTAATCCGTTGATTATCAAATCAACTTTAATGAAAGTAGATATCAAATTTTTTGAGTAGATTTCAGTAAGATCTAACCCCATAAAACTAGTATGAAATAGTTTTTTGTTAGCTGCCGAACATTAATCCTAAAAGTTTACTTGTAGTAACTTTAAGGAACTTTTAATAAAATGCGTTAATTATTCAAAGTTTTCCTAAGAATCGTCGAGATATTTAGATCTAAAAACTTGCAATTAGGTATAATTAAAAATGAAAGATGTTATCACGCAGTCTGAGAGACTGTTATTTCAGTGATTGTTATTTTAAAGCTAAATTTTGCCCTGAAAACAACTAAATGAGGCCAGATACAAATCCAGTCATTAACTTACAATCATGGTTAGACTCCACCAAGATGACGTCATCGTTATTATTTTTAGCCTAAATGTAATCTTTCTTTTGCTGGTAATAAAATCCTATTTTCTACAGAATACTTTATTTTCATGATGCCTTCACTATTTACTTTATTTTATTTATGGTTATTTGCAGGTAACAAACATAACTTCCTAAAATTAGTTTATTGATTGCAATAAAAATTCAATTAACAAGTAAGTTAGCAGAAGAATTTACGATTCAGTCACACATTAAGATTAAATGGGATTCTGCAGAAAAATTCAAGATTTGATAAACGACTGATCAATATGAGCTTCTACAGCTGCAGTTAAATGCTTTTTAAAGAGAATTTGAACTTTAAGGTAGCCCTGTATGATTCAAAACAAATTTTCTTCAGTTCTTTTTTGTAAATTTGACTCGTTTATCCAGATGGCTTATAATATTGTCAAAATTGCTTGAAGAAACAAAATTTGGAAAACGATTTGATTGATTTCAACTTTACATTCAAATTAATATTTTTCGGCGTCAAATTAACCTCTGAAAAAAATTTATCGATTTTAATCAAAAAGTTTTTTACTTCGATGAAATTCTCAATATTAATATAAAATCAGTTTCACGCAAGATTCGATGAAACAAAAACAAGTTGTTGAACAACAAACTAAAGACTGAGAGAGTAAAGAAGTGGAGAAAACCTTGTAATCGCATAATCAATTTTTCAAAAAATTTTATTTCTAGCACTACTCTTTATATAGCCAAGATGCTTATGTTTTCGTTTTTTTACTTTTGTATGTGATTAATTGTCAATAATAGAGATACGGTTAAATCAATTTTCAGTCTATACCTCTTTTGATACAAACGGCCACAGATAAAGGTTAATGCAAAAATTTGAAAAAAAATATCTTTGATTAAAGTGATCTTTTTTGAGCAAATCTTGATGGAGTTTATTAATGGAGATTATTACAAATCAATCATATAAAAATTCAAAATATCAAAATTAGAATTTCATAATAAATCAAAATTGTTTAAAGTTAAAAGCATGATATGATATGAGCCACTTCAAAGAAAAGATCAAGTAGACCTCACAAAGTCATGAAGACAGATTTTGCAATGTAATTTAAAGTGTTTTCCTTTTGCTGACAACAACTGCTTTTTTGATTAATATAAATCTGAAAGCAGCTGTTTATAATTCGTTTTGAAACTTATTTCCTGAGGTTGTGTGCAAAACAATGCTTTTCAATTTTAAAGTATTGATTAAATTTTAGTAATAATATATGATTAAGTAGCCTTACCTGTACTTTCTTTATATTTTTTCTTATTTCCGTTTTTTAAACAATTAAATTCAAATTTATTCATTTATAATTGTAAAATTAGGATAAGGTTGACTTCTTGACTCTTTAACATGTTTAGTTTTTTTAATTTTTTTACTGGTATAATAAAAGTTATAGAAGGAATATAATAAACAAAAACCTTTTTTAATCTGTTTATTTAGGTGAAGAAAAACTTGAAAAAAGCAATTTTTATCAAATAAACCATTCTAGTGTACATGTATGTTTTTTATACGTATTTAAGATTTAAACAAATTGAATTGCAAAGCACTAAATATTATCATGTTCTATACTTATTTTTCAATCAGGCTGCTCGATAAGAAATAGATGAAGTTGGAAAATGAACCAAAAACAAACATAATGTAACACCCACGTTAAATTTAATCAAAAATATTAATAGAAACTCAATTACACTGAGATTTATCAATAAAATTGCAGTGAAATTATTAGTTTAAGATACTAAGAAACCTTTAAATGAATTATTTGGTCGTCGATGAAAAGCGTTTCGTATTTTGCAACAAACTGAATCATCGAGAACAGAATCGTCGTTATAAAAAGTGAACGCCACGAATTGTTGTTCATATACGTGTGGGTGTATTCAGCAATAATTTCAATTATATCAAAACAAAAAAAGCTCGTCATTTAAGTTCATCATCTCAGCAGTTTTTGCGAGATGAAGGGAATTAGTGAGCAAGCCCACCCAGGCTTGATAGGGAATCGATTAATAGTGAAAGATTCGGGCCGACTGAAAACAACTAATCACCATCAACAACCACAGGTGTGGTCACGTGCCTTTGCTGCTGCCCAAAATAAAACTGTCGGTAATCGATGTTAATCGATTTTGCCACTATTGTGGATTGCTAGTAAAACTAATGTGATGTAATTTATTGATGTAGTTTGTTCATTTTCAGACAAAGATAGGTTTCAAAAGGCATAGGAGCAATTGTTTCAATTTTTAGGAATTATTGAGTGGCGGTATGTTCAAATAAAAGCCTGTCAATCAACTTTTATGCCTCAATAAGCTCAACGGTCCCTTCTGAGTTCAATCGCACAGCTGTATTGACTCTGTCAGTTTGCCTCAAGCAGTTTAAGAAACCTTTGAGTAAAACAGACACCTTTAGTTCAAATAGCAAGAGCATAAAGTTGATGAATCTTTCCTTAAAAGGCTAATTAGAGTTTTTCTACCTTAGTGACAGATCCAATTAAAGGTAGAAATCAAACAAATAGACAAAAATTTGTCCTCAAACATCAATAAAATTAGTGACTAACATTTGTAATTTTCTTTTACGTACCAGTATCGACAATTATATGAGCAATTTAGCTCTTTTGTTTATAGTCAACTGAAGTAGAAAAGTTGAAGAGTTTGTGAGATAAGTGTAGTTTAACAGCTATTTAAGAAAAAAAAGTTTTGATGTAAAAATGTTTGAATAAATATATTGGATAATTTTATCAGGTAATATATAAATAGAATATGTTATCAACTTACATAATATTTTAAAAATTTCAATAAATATGCGAAATTTTTAATATTCTAGTTTTTTGTTATACAACAGAAACAATTTAAAAAATTTAAAATAAACTTACCTATTAGATTATTTTTTTAATCTAAACTTTCAATTCTTAATGATTTTATTTATTCTTATCTTATTCAATTATTTAAGACTTAAAATGTTTTTCAGACGAAGAATGCACAAATAAGATGTATAAGTGAACTAAAATCCTACAACATGGTAGGCAATCACTAAACGTCTTTTAGTCAATCTATCCGTACTTTCTTATATTGTTTGAAAAGATTACCAACAATAAGCAAACCAAACATTCATGAGTTTAAATTTCTCCATTCCAATCTATGATAAATAAATCATTCCATTGTTTGAACGTTAAGATAACACATAATTTTGATTTATTTTTTGAATATAAAAACTACATGTGTGCCAATTTTACCTAATTTTTGTTTTCCTTGTATCACTTCTATAAATGAGTATAGAAGATTATTAATTTATTGAAGCCTTAAATAAGTAATTACAGTGATTCCATATTTTAACTCTCTATGAATATCTGGCTTGCAAAATTATGTTATTACATATTCTTTTCAGCAACTATTTTTATTTGAAACAACTCGTTGTCATTTTAGATAGATCAAAAGATATACCTGAAATCAACTTTGATAGAGAGTGTTTATACTGTTATATAAAAATGAAGCATAAAAAATACTTTTCTTTTAATATATCACTTGATGATTTCATATTTAATCAAAAAATTTCTTTATTTTGTCTGAAATAAAAGTCTTTTTCAATAAGATATTTTTTGGCTAGCTAAGTTTTTAACGATGCCTAAAAAAGCACATTTATCTATCTTTTGTTTTATGTTTTTGTAGATTTTACCGTTATTACATATTTCAACATTGAAACTTTTACATAATTTAAAGTATAATCTTTGAATAACACCTTACTGTATTAAAAACAGCGACAACGTACGACCAGTTACAGCTATAAGAAAAATAATTCAACTGGTATGCCTACAATTAAATAGGTGTAAAAATCAAATTGTGTTTTACTTATGTTATAAAAAGCTAATTTATCTTTGAATATCTGTTATAGAGTCTAAGCGGTGATTTCGGTTGTAAAGTTTGACATCAAATTTTATTATAGTTAAATTACAGCATTTTAATTCCTGATAAAGTTTCTACTTGTTTTTAAAATAATTCTAAAACAAAAAATACTTTAAATCGAGAAATGTTGATTGTTAAACTCCAATATTTTAAATAACTTATTGATTTTATTTGAATAAGTTATTTGTCTAATAATTTTTCACGCTGGTACACATTCATCTTTTTTTAATTTTTGATTGAACGTTTACTACTTGTATTATTGATTATCATTCTAAAAATTGTAAAAGAAATGTTTGTTTTGACTTTATACAATTACGCTTTTCAACTTTAATGAACAATATTTGTTGTGCTGTTATAAGTTCGCTCGGTACATCACAACAAATTTCAACTTTTATACCTTTCAAAAAGCCAAATTAGTGTTTTAGAGCAAATGACAACAACAGACAACTAGATGCAATTTTTCAAGTAGTACTTTAATGGTTTTATTTTGACCTATACGATCCTTAATGCTTGTGTAATTGCAGCATTCAACTTGATAGAAGCATATTGCACATGAAACTTATTAGATAAATAAGCTCTAAGATCTTAACCTAATAATAATTTCGATATAATTTATTTTATATAAATTTTTTAGAAACAAGTATTTGTTTGGAATGAAGAATCTACTTTCATTTACAAATGAAAAATAGTAAACTCAGTAAATTGTTTAATGCTCTTTAAGGAGTAAACAACAATTTTCTAGTGTGATTAGTCAATAGAATAGTCAATCTATTTTTAATTTATTTTAGTGATTTTGTTAAAATAAAAGTATCAAAGATAAAATCAAAAATTGAACAGAGAATTTGATAACTTTAAAACTTGCAAACAATTGTAAAAGATGTAGTTAAAAAATGATGCATTTCGTTTTCACGGCTTTTAAGTGAGAAGATAGTATATACATGACCTATACTATGATTATAAAAGTAATATAAAAGATGTTACAAAAAGATTATAGTTAGAAATAACCTTCTTTTATAACTTTAATTTAATTAAACTTAAGTAGTAAGCATAAAATCTACCAACAATACAAATACAAAGTTGAATAATGAGTGTTTCAAAAAGCAAGGAAAGAAAAATCTAATCGTAATAACATGTTGCTTTGAGATATTTGAATATTGCTAGCGGTTATAACAGTCAAAGCTATTATTTGCAAACGTTTTTCAACAAAATAATAATCTTCAATCTCATTTAAGCAGTTATAGTTATAAGGAGTTCTACACTTAAATATTCGATGTACTTTTATATTTGTTTGCTTTGGGTTTCAGTATATGCCAATCTTATGTTTATCAGTAAAAGGTCAAATTAAACTGAAAGACTACAATTAATATTTACCAACTTAATCGTTTACAATTGCTTATTTAATTTAAAAGTTTTAATTTGAGCTTTGTATAACAAAACGATTTTGTAAACTTGAATGTTTTTGATGAATATACAAAGATTAGTTTTTAAAAAAAGTTCAAATCATTTTACAAACTTAGAATTTGTAATATCTGAAGAATAAAATTCAAAGTTTGTTTTTATTGAGATAAATTAATTCTAAGATATAAAAATGAATTTTTAATTAAAAGTAAAAATACTTTATTTTTGACTAAGATTACTGGGGGAAAACTAATTAAGAAAAAGATTATGCTACAATAGGTTATCTAATATTTCAATACCGAACTGTTTTATCGTATCATTTTTCACAAACTTTTAAATTGAGAAATTAGTTTACTAATATATTAATAAGTCTTTATAAAATCTTAAGAAGCTCTTCTTATCAATTAGACATGAAATTGTACTTTTAGGTGCAACCATGACTAGCTAGTCCAAATATCTATTCATTTATTTATTTTCATATAGTCTGAACAGTTTCTAAATCTAGCAAAGTGAAACTTCTTAGCAAAGCATTTAAGCTGATAATTAAAAAAAAATTATGAATGTATTTAAAGATAGTTTATTGGAGTCTATGAGAAGAATTAAAAAAGAAGTTGCTTATTCTAATATTAAGATTTCTTTTTAATACTTTGAAGTTTAATTCTAAATTCTTGATAAAAAGTCAACCACTTTTTCATTATGTAAAAATACAAAGGCAAAATCTGAGTTAATAAAACTAGTTGGTGAAGTTTTATTATCATAAAGAGTTTTGTAGCCCTCTATTTCACATATAATTAAAGCCTTTAGTATTTATTTTACTTTTCAGTAACTTTTAAAAATAGCTATAATTAGATAAATGCAGTATGAATATTGTAATGTATGTTTATCTGTTTTTCAGAAAATGTTTAATTCGATTTTAAGAATGTTATATAAACTGTTTTTTCAAGCATTAACAGAAAGTTTTAACATTTTATTAATTAATTACAACATACATTCAAACAATAAAATAAACATAATAAAAGAATATTTTCTACTGCAATCACTACATATAATTGTCATCTGATTTTTATTTTTTCTTTAATAAAGAAATTTAAGGCAACTAACTAAATTACTAAAGCAACCTAAAATTAAATTGAAAGTGTTTTTTCATAACAACAAAGTTGTTTTTCAAACTTTATTAAAAAGTTTATTAAAACTATAATGAATAATAAAACAATGGATACACTAAAAATAAGATTAATGAGTTTATCAAATAAATAAAAGAAAACTATTTTCAGTAAAAATCAAACTAGCTAAAAATTAAATAATTTCATACAAAATGTGATTAAATATTGATTTTTAAAATCCTTAAATCTTTTTTAACAAACTTAAGGCAGAAGGTTGATCATAATTTTAATTAGTTTTAATTATCTTTTCTAATAAACAATTTACTATTAATTAATCATTTTAAGTAATTGACAAGATTGTAAAATAATTTCTAATATTTGACAATCGGATTTGATCGTGTAAATAAAAAGTAAAGTTTTTATATTTATAGAAAAAACTATTTAGGTAGTTAGCTGTTTAACATGTTTAAAAACACCTTTTTGTTTATGGCTGTTTCTGTTTAAAACTATTTTGCTAACAAGATAATTTGCTTATAAATTTTGCTTAATAGTTTTTTTTTATATAAAGCAATCCTAATCCATCATTTATCCTTAGGGGTTTATATAAAGTTAAAAAAGAAAGCTAATAATGGATATTTATTGACATTTTCAAGAAGTGTACAGATGATAAGATTTAAGTAAGTTACTTATATTATAGGATTAGAATGTTTCAACAACTCAACGGCTTAAAAAGGCATCTTCATTTGGCGCCAAGTAGTTCAAGAAAAAACATCATTTTTAAAGCCCCTATCAGCGTGCTTTATTCAATTTGTTATTAGGAGGTTCAAAATATTTCAGTTGATATCAAACTAAAAAGGAAGGTATTCGGCGCCTAAAATTGACCAATTTTAATAATATATAAAAATTCGTGTAAGTTGAAGCAGTCTACAAATAAGAGCGATGAAAAGAGAAAATTGCCATCGTTAAAACGCAATATAAGAACCACTAATGCCTGCAGCAGACATATTGAAGTAAGTTGATCCATATAAGTAGTAAGTGTGCCGGTAGCCGGCAAGTAAAGTCAAGTTATATTACCCTCAGTTCTTCAAAAAAAGCTGATCGGATCTTTTCATCATCTTAAAGATTATGAGATAATGAAATGAAACCTTCCAAAACTGAATACTTTATGAGATTCTATAACTAAAGGAACCGGATATATGAGAAATCATGTAGAAGTAATGAAAAATATCTTATAAAACGAATGTGAAATTCATTGAGCGTATTGAGAGTATATATAGATGAAAATTAAACTTAAATATGGATAGTGCTCTGTAGTATTTGGTTACAAGCTCTTAGCAACAATTTTATGACTTAACAAGATATAAGCAAGTCTAAACAATTCCTTTGTCAATTATATACTTAAAAATCTTTTACTAACTATTGAAGGATTTTTGTAAATAGTTGAAAATATTTGCGGTGAAATGGTACAGCTTAAATGAATTGAAAATTAGCATACCATATTTTATCAATTTGCAAGTAAAATTTTTAAAGTATTAGCCAGTATAATCCTTTAAAAAATCTTAATGAAACAAAAATGAAACAACACTATTTCTTTTTTATTATATTTTTAATAGATCTTTAAAGAAAATAAAGTACGTTAAAACAAAAAGTAAACGTCAGCCACTTAAAAGTATGACGATAATTAAATTATATTTAATATTTCTTTATACTCTTATGAAAATATGTAGCAGCTATCCTTTAAACTTTTTTCAAAAGCGATTAAAAACTTTGCAGTTTTAGTTTTTTTCAGAAACTACTCAAAGCATTACACCTTATTTTGTCTTAGAAAAAGTATAGAAAAACTCACTAGAAAAATCATAGATAAACTTCACTTTGTAGTAGACTTTATTAGTAGATGAATTAATTGAGAGATCATCAACCTTCTACTTTAAGAGGTTTGTTTTGAAATTGTATATTTATGATAGGAGCTATTATTATTTATAAAGTTATATTGCACTCAACGATATTTTTAATTATGATCTCGATGTAGAAATTTCTGATAAAAATATTCATTACACCAGATTCGTTATTCACAATTCATTTTGCTCTTACAAAAGGTCAATGGTATTATTATCAAAGTTTTTAAACTTTGAAAAGGTTGAGCATCAATTTTAGCTGAGCTCTTATAGGCTATTGCGTATTTTCAAAAAAATGTTTTAAGACTCAGTAAAACTATTGTTTGATAATACAGTAAATAGTTATAACTTAAGCAGCTCGAACTTTTACAAAATATTTTGCTTTTACGTATTATAAAAGTCTATTTTTTCTTTATTTTATTACACAATCAACACTAACTGAGCGCTCAAAATTATAAAAGATGATATCCTAATTTAAATCCTGCAAAAGGTATACTGAAAGCCTTATTATTAAATAAATATAATATATATCAAGCTTTATACATTATTAGATATATTTCAAATCTATAACTTTGTGAGCTTGATCTCAAAACAAGTTTTTTAAAACTGCTGAACAAGCCGTTCGCTTTGTTGTAAAACACATTTTGTTTGAAATAACTTTGTTAGAAAATTGTTTACACGAATTTTAATTTAATAAAATTTTTATTTTAATGAGTTACTGGTGAAAACTTAGAAAATTAGTGTAAGTTGTATGACTAAAGTTGTAATAAACTAATAATCTGCTTGTTTCCTTATTAAGATATTGTCTACAATGGGCCTTATTCAAATTAAGCCGTTTTAACTATGCATTTCTAACTATGTTGTAATGATTGACAACATTTTCTCGTAAGCTTATTTTTTTGTTATATAACCACGTCCTAATTCACTAACCTTTATGATTGTGTTATTAAAATGTATTCAACGTCTCTTTGGAAAGTAATTTTTATACGTTTTAATTTTTTTGAAGTAGATTTGCTGAAATTTTTAAAATCGCTAGATATATCCAGTGACTTAATTTTTGTTTGATTTTTAATAGTTTCTCGAATAAGTAGTGACACTACTGTTAGTATTATTGTCACATAATCCTTGCAGTTTGAATTAATTATATTGATGAAGTGCCAATAATGTTTTTATTTAGATATGTAACTTGTTTAAATATAATTAGGATTTATTTCCAAAGATTCATATGAATTAGTTGTGTATACAACATTTAGTCAATTAAATCAAAATCTTATATATAAGATTTAGTTTTTTGAGTTTTAAACTTTGATTTGAGTGAAATATATAACAGGCTTCTGGAACTTATAATTAGTTGATATAAGATATTTTTATTTAGTTATTTTTTAAGATTTTCTATACTTTATATAATTATCAATATCTTATCACTGAATGTTGGTTTTTTGTGACCAAAATAGTATTTTCTTAATTTTAATTGTGTTTTTAGTGATAAATTTTAAACTAAAGCTTGGTTGCTGGTATAAAAATGATTGCTTCAAAGCTGTCCAGAAGTCTGTCATCTTCAGCTTATTTGCTTCAAATGGTATGTCAATGTTATATAACAAGCATTTTAAACTGATATCATATAGTATTAAGTTTATAAAATTTAATTTATAGTTAATATGTTTGTATTGTTTTGAAATAAATTTAAATTTTTGTCATAGTTATTATTATAAAAATATAATATTTTTATAGCAAAAAAGATTGGCAACTACACAGTCTTTTGAAGATCCAAAGTATAAGACCTTTTCAATTTATCGATATAATCCTGAAGAACCAAAATCTATGCCATACATGCAAAAATATAAAGTGGACTTAAATGAGTAAATATTTTCTCTCATTTGTTTATATATAATGAAACTAATACATGAATTTAAAATATAGTTGTGGACCAATGATTTTGGATGCCTTGATAAAAATAAAGAATGATATTGATCCAACTCTGACCTTCAGACGATCTTGCCGTGAGGGTATTTGTGGCTCATGTGCAATGAATATTCAAGGAACCAATACACTTGCTTGTCTTGCGTATGTCTTTATTTATTTGTAACTTATTTTTTATTTTATTAAACATGTATTTACTAATTTCTGAATTAAATCATTTCTTTTAGTATTTATTTTTATTCTACTTTTTAGTCGCATTGATACTAACTTGAAGAAGACAACTCGTATTTACCCGCTTCCTCACATGTATGTTATTAAGGATTTGGTTCCGGTAAGATATTGAAGTCCTTCACATCCTCTAACTATGTTTGTGTGCTGATTGGATCTTTAAATCTTTTCTTTACTTGTATATACTTTAAGAAATGTTTAATTTATCTTTATACTCACTTTCAGTCTTTTCCAAAAAGCTGAAATGATATTATAATTTTTCTACTATCATTTCATCAAAATATTCATCCAATTGATAATTTTGAAGGATATGAATAATTTTTATGCTCAATATCGCTCGATTGAACCATTCTTGAAGCAGAAAGATTCTTCCAAACTTGGGAAAGAAAACTATCAATCTGTTGAAGACAGGTATCTTCTTCTTTTAATTAAAGACTTTTATTGACACATTTACGTTAAACAAAGAGAGAAACTTGATGGACTCTACGAGTGTATCCTGTGTGCTTGTTGTTCCACATCTTGTCCAAGTTATTGGTGGTCATCGGACAAGTATCTTGGCCCTGCTGTGCTCATGCAGGTCAGTTTAGTATAATCTTTACTTTTCTATTATATTTCACATGTTGATTATCAGGCATATCGTTGGATTATTGATAGCCGTGATGAGTATACAAGTGAACGTTTACAACGCCTCAATGACCCATTTTCCATGTACAAATGTCATACGATCATGAACTGCACTAAAGCATGTCCTAAGGTAGATGATACTTAGTATTAAATCCTAGTTCAAAGTTTTATGTGCTGTAGTTGCAAATGGGTATATATTAATTCCTTTTAGTGAACAACTTATGTTTTTGCAGGGACTGAACCCGGGTAGAGCCATTGCCCAGATAAAGAAGATGTTAGCAGAGCAGGATACTCCTGCAGAAGTTGCTGCTTCTGCTTAATTTTTTTGTTATTCTGTTATTCACTAATACTCTCTTATCTAACAATTTTCTGTGGCATCTATTAATATCACAAAACTGAATTTAAAAATTTCTATAAAATAAATTAATCTGGTTTATATACAGTATTTTTAGTAACTGAGATATGTAAAATGAATTTGATTTAGAATGTAGTTATTTGACTTGCAAAGTGAAAGTTTAAAAACCTATAAATAATTAACAAATAATTGATAATTGTTTTGTGTATGTCATTAATAAAGATATTGATTGATAAATGTAATTACTTTTTATAAGACTCGTTTAAGCAATTTCTTCTGGGTAGTCGGAAATTATTAAGTTATTTTTAAGTTTCGAAGGTTTACATCAAATAATTTTGTGATCACACTCAAAAATTCATATTTTTTTCTCAGCATAGATGCTTATAATTTTTAAGCAAACTACATTTATTAGATTAGCTCTGGGACCGATCTTTCTGATTTCTTATGTCGTAGTTAGAAATTTTTAGAATTAGAGCAGTTTCATTCAACTATTTAAAAGCAATAGTGTTAAAGAGTAAACCGGCAAAACTAAACAACTACAGTGGATTAGAACAATATTTTCTCTTCAGTCACCCTCCTTCGCATTTATTGAAATAAATAAATCTTTTTAACCGAAAATAGTTTTACATAATGATCTTAAAAAAACTTTTGAAATAAATTAGAGTCAAATTATATTAAAATAATAAAAAAGATGCACAAGTCAATGTAATTTTACTTTTAGTATAAAATTCAATAACAAAATGTGAAATTGTTAGGCCTGTTATAATTTTCCTTTATTTTTCAAGTGTGGCTGTATAAAATAAAACTATAACTTAAGAAATTTCCATATCTCCTGCTTTTTATATTATTCCCCTGTAATTAGTTTGATTTCAATTTTACATTTATTTGCAAGATGTAATTTTTAGATCTTTGACAATTTAGAGCTGTATAGTTGCATTACAGGGAAAGTCCCAAAAGTTAATTATTTAGAACTTGTAAATGTCTCATACAAAAATAAAAGAATCAATTGCACTTTTTCAGATATTGATTTAAAGGGAAAGTAAAAATACAATTATGTGAATGTTTTATGATTTTTCAATAGTACCTAGAACTTTTTAAGTTTAAAAACTACACATAATTTTTTTTTCAAAAATGGTTAAGATTATTAAAAAATATTTTAACTTACCCATTGACTATAAAATTCTCTTAACTTATCAAGATTACCAAATAACATTTTATTATTATACTTAGAATGTAATCTCTGTTATAACCTAGTGTTTTGTGACAATATGAAGAATTTCTAAATTATAAAAGTTTAATTTAAAGTTAAAACAGTTAAGAACAACTGTCAACACACAATATACATATAACAAGTTCTGAACGTTACATGAATTTCTTCAAAATGATAAAGGATGAATATGTCTTATTGTCACTTTAGAAGATAACGTTGGTTCAGGAATGTTAAATGAATGATGTTTATAAATTTTTTTGTTACATTGAAATATTTAGAACTTCTTAAGGTTTATTGTGATTATCAAAATTTTTTAAATCCTCTTTTTATTGTTTTAAAATCAACTTACTCGAAACACATTTAATGGCAGCTTAAGAGTTAAGCTAAATAAGTAACTTAATTTTTCAATTTTGTTTGCAAAGTTATTGTTTTCAATTTACTCAAAAATTCAGAACAACAAGTTTACAATTTTAAGTTTAAGCATTCAGAAAAACAATGTTTAAACCATTGAGTCATTAAATTGAAAATGATTTTAATTTAAAACAGAGATTAAACTCAATTTACTTCTGAAGTTTAAAATGGAAGTTTATGGATTCAAGGAACGAATGAAATATTTTCGTGGATTGAGATTGTTGATGAAAGCACACGGGAACGTGACAAAGCTTGTTGAAGACGACAAAAACAGTTTAAAGAAAGATTGGGGAAAATTAATTTGGTTTGAAATCCAAGTAAATTTGAAACTATTTTGTGTATTTATTTCATACAATTCCAAAGTTATCCTAATATCACGTTAACTTTTTAAGGCATGGCAAAATGGTCAATCAGATGAAGCTTTCGATGAATGGCTGATAAATTATAGGAGAGACAATATTTCTAAATATCTTGACTCACTGATAAGCTTCAAATATGAGAATACTTATGGTTAACTTACTTTCTATCTTATTATATTTATATTTTTCTGTTTACTAATTTTCATAAAATTGTCTTAAATATGAAGAAAACGTTCCAATTAGGTACTTCATAAGAAACTTTGTTCTTTCTAGATATCTATTAAAATAGTTAAATATTGTTATAATAATCTTAAACTAAAATACAAAGTTCAGTAATCAGTAACATAAATTTATTCAGATTAATTTACATTGTATTTTGAATATCAAAGTTTAGGTTTGATAAAAGTAACTTTAAAATAGGCATGAAAAAATGAAATAAAAGCAATAATGAAATTTCTTTAATTTTGACTATCTGACAATCTTAATCAAATTAAGAAATTTCAAAATCCATCTATCAAGCAAAGGATTTATTTATACTTAATTTATAGTCATTCTAAATATATGAATTTCAGATTATTCAACTAGAACAAATAATTCAGAAAAATGTATATCTCATAACAGGTTAGTGAATTTTTTATAGAGTTAAAAAAGTACAACTATAATTTCATATTTGCCAGCATACAGACCTTGACTTTATCCTATATAGCTAGCATCTTAGATGCCTCTAAAAAGGTTAGTTTAAGTTTTCGACGTTGATTAGTTGTTTAATATTTCAATAAATTTATTTATAGGTGTCTTTTGTGTTCGAAAGTTTAGAAAAAGTCGATAATCTCTATCCAACTAGTCAGTCTATTTCAGAAGATTATCCAAATTACCACAGTGACCAATTTCAGCAAAAAGTTTGTTGAATCTTAACATTTTTCATCAGATAATTTTTCATGTTGAAATCTTCGAAATATTTTTCACTGATGAAAATTCATTTCTATTTTTAGTTTTCAAAGCTCTGCGTCTGGTTTAATGTTTGCAGAGAATTAGTCTCAAACTTAAAAACGTTTTTAAATTTACTTGGAATCAATCATTTAAATAGCTTTTTGTAAGTTACAATTTTAAATATTTAATAAATTTCAAAAACTTTCACATTTTAGGAACGGAAAAAAAAGTCTAAATGAAGATACAGAAAACTTATGTTGTATGATATCAAGTTCTATTCTCAAGGTATTTTTTACTTAGGGGTCTACTTATATACCTATCTACAATGCGCAGAAAGCTCAAAGCTACTTACGAAAATATGATGTTCATTTTGTTATGTCTTTATTTGCCCTGAAGTTTTATCGTTCTTTAATTTCAAATCATTCTTTATTCACTCATTTCAATCATCAAACACTAGGTGAGTTCTGTACAAAAACTGATGAATTGTCTTATATTAACTTTATCTAATCAAAAAGTAATTTATTTCTAGAAATACCAAAAGAGCTAAAAAGACTTTTTCCAAGTATCCAGATCAAAAAGTTTAACTTCGATTATAATGAAGATTGGTTTGGCTTACCGGACTTGAGCATTTTATACATCAGTCTGTGTATGATGATATTAGAGATGATAAACCAGTGCTTGAGCCTACGACTACATCAAGCAATTACTTGTAAGCCTAATTGTAAATCTCCTTCAAGATTACTGACAATTCAACAAGTTGTAGTAGAATGTAAAGAGGTTTGTAAATCTCGACTGTATATCTATGATTTAAATAAACTTTGTTACATATTTGTAGGTGATTACTTGTTCTTTGACCACTGTTTCAGCCACATCTTTTCTATTGGTTGATCTTATCTCTGCCAGTCTTCTAGAAGTAAACAAGATTTATATTTATCTTATAAATAAATTGACTTTTTTAATTGGGTTTCAATAATACCAGAAAAACTTGCTTCGATTTAATAAGGACTTACTGGAAATGTATTCGATCTATTTGGACTTTACTCAGTTACTACTAATCAGACAACTAACTTGCTTACCTTGTCTACCACGTGAATTTGTGAAAAATTTAAATAATGAATGGAATTTTAGTAATGAGGTGTGGAAACTAGACAAAACTAAATAAAAATCAGAGAAAGTATTTATGATCGACAAACGTTAAATGTTTGTAGGTAGCAGAATTGATCGATACTAAAGGACCTTTAATTTGTAAATGTAAATACATCATAATCTGTAAAGATGCAGTGAAATCAGTAGAAGATTTTATACAAACTGCACTAAATGCAATTTTTACATCAACTATTTGTCGAGATCCAAACCAAAGTAAGTTTGGGAACAACATTTTTGCTAAATCTTTTACTAATTAAATATTTCAGTAAAAAGTAATGAAAATGGAACAGAAAAGTTGTTGTTAAAATCTACAAATTCTTCTTCTTCATCTAAACAAGTAATCAACGATTTTGTTTGATTTTCTCAACTGAACCAGCTGTCAACAAATTTTCTAAATAAGTTTTATTGAACTTTCTCAAATTTAAAGAACATCTGTTTGAAGGCTGGACTGCTGTGGTTCCATCATCAGTGTTTGAAAAAACCCTTTTTCTCTTCTTCATCTGATCCGGGTGAAGTTAGTTCTGCTGATTATTCCATTTCATATTTCGACAATAATCGAAGATACTTGTTTGAACTTAGCAGGTGAGGTTCGGTGTTTTTTGTTAATTTAATGATTTTTGAAATCAAAGATCTGTTCGAGATTTATTTGATGAGATTCGTGAAAGATCTTTGAAGATCCTGAACTTTGTCAAAGATCTACGAAGAGAAGTTGAATCTGTTGTTGGGTTCAGCATCAAAACCTCTCAAATAAATGAGAATGAAAAAATAACGAGTAGAAAAAGGTAGTCTTCTCAAATCTTCTTATTTTTCTAAATCTTTTTTCTGATTCTTTTTCTTTCAGTAAACAACAAGCAAAGAGCTTGCTTCAGAAACTTTATCAGGAATCCTACATTAAGATATTTTTTTCTGAAAGGTATTTTTCGTCAAAAACCAGATAATTTCTAACTACTGACGTTAAACAGTGGTTGCTACGACAACTACTTCTTCTTCGTTTCGTCATCTTTTATGGTAGATAAGAAAATTGATGCAGATGCGATCAGCAGATGGCTTGGTGAGATTGTTGCTTGCTCTCAGTCAAAAAATCTTTAAAACTTTTCTTTATCAGTTGAATATTGTCAAGGAACTTTAAGATCAGAAAATTTTAATAAAGAATGTCATCTGATTTGCATGAAAAGATCAGAAGAAGAGGTTGTCAATTTCAAGTTCTTCAAATCAATTTTTAATTCTCCCTAATAAGGTTTGGAAGGGACAAGAAGTTCATTTGTCAGAAAAGAAGAATATCTTCAGACTGATTTGTTTGAATTTACAATTGGACCATGACTTTGTCCTCGTGTGCATGTCAGGTCATGGTCTTGGTCAAAAACGTCAAAAGATGATGAAGATTTTTGGCAGCTTTGTTCAAGTTCACTCTCAGACGCTAACAAATCTTCTACTTATATTTTATTTGTCTTAGATTGAGTTGGCACAGACAAGTTTGTTGTTCAAAATGCGAGATGTGGTGAAAGACACACGTGATTCGCTTAATTCGCTTGCTCATGTGATCTGCAACAATGTCCAACAAGTCGCTCATCTGTTCTCTCAAATAACATCATCTTTTTAATCTCTGTCACTAGGTGGCAACAGATCTCCATAAAGAGATGAATCGCTGGTTGAAAGAAGATGAAGAGCTGAAAAATGAGATTCAAAGAGTCATCAAAAAGAACTTCAATTTCACTTTCGAGTTTCTTAAAGAAGCAACAAAGCTCTTTTCAGGTTCTCGATCTTCATTTTCAGCTTTTATCTGATGTTCATCACTTAAAGGAGATGAAAGATACAGAATAGAAAAGCTGCATCTAG